>CM023452.1:26105128-26289868 GCA_013339765.2 Haemaphysalis longicornis
CCAAAAGAAAACTGGCGACGTCACAAGCCGTAGATGCCGGCAAGGCAGCTGTGTTGGCGTACCTTGTGAGGTGGTCGACCGCTACAATTATCCACCGGTTACCGGCAGCCGTTAAAGGCAGGGCCCGTACAGATCGATTCCAACGCGATCAAAGGGATTCCAGTGGCACGGTAGTGGTTGCAACGGGGCTGTAGAGCGAGTAGGCGGTGATTTGCGACGCTGACACCCCGGACATGAGCGCACGTACTTCCGCACGTAGGTATACATGCCCTCCAATAGTAACGTAGGCGTAGTCGCTCGTACGTTTTCAGGACACCAGCGTGTGCGCAACTCGGGTCGGCATGAAAGGCGGAGCAGATGTCGGCACGCAGATGGCGTGGGATAACCAAGAGCCACTTGCGACCGTCCGAGTTGTAATTCTGACGATAAAGGAGCTCTTCACGCAGTTGGTAGTGAGAGGCTTGTCGCCGCAGTGCTCTGGGTGTACCGGTAGCTGAAGGACCAGACAGGACGCCGATGATGGAGGTATTACTATGGGTCCTTACGCTGCTCGGCAGTCCTGAGAGCGGAGAGTGCGTCATCAGCATCCGAATGCTTACGGCCGGAACGATAAACCACGCTGATATCATATTCTTGCAGGCGAAGAGCCCATCGCCCAAGACGACCTGAAGGATCCTTCAGGGAGGCGAGCCAACAAAGCGCGTGGTGATCGGTCACCACGTCAAATGGGCGGCCATACAAGTACGGGCGGAACTTCCCAAGCGCCCATATTATGGCCAAACATTCCTTCTCCGTGACGGAGTAATTTGTTTTGATTTCGTCAGTGCCCGACTTGCGTACGCAACAACATACTCCTCACAGCCGGATTTCCGCTGAGCGAGCACGGCACCGAGGCCAATCCCACTCGCATCAGTGTGCACTTCCATGGGGGCCGACGAGTCGAAATGCCGTAATATAGGCGGGGATGTCAACAAACGACGCAGTGTCGCAAACGCCTCGTCGCAGGATGGTAACCAAGCAGAAATGCCGCTGTCGTTACCGAGGAGCTTGGTAAGAGGCGAAATGATGGTCGCGAAGTTGCGAAAAAACCGTCGAAAATAAAAAGAGGCCAGTGAAGCTCCGAAGCGCCTTCAGTGTGGTCGGCTTCGGGAACTCTGCAACGGCTCGAAGATTTGTTGTGTCGGGGCTGATGCCGTCTTTGGAAACGACATGACCCAGGAATGTTAAGCTTGCGTGCGGCGAAGCGGCATTTTTTGAGGTTTAGCTGCAGCCCAGCGTTCGCAAGGCAAGTCAGGACTTGTTCTAGGCGAATCAGGTGTGTCTCGAAATCGGGAGAGAAAACGACTACGTCGTCCAGGTAACAGAGGCACGTCTTCCACTTGAGGCCACGGAGGAGCTGTCCATCATTCTTTCGAACGTGGCGGGGGCGTTGCAAAGTCTTAACGGCATAACGTTAAATTCGTAAAGGCCTTCTGGGGTTACAAATGCCGTCTTTGCGCGATCAGCCTCGGCCATGGGAACTTGCCAGTACCCGGAGCGTAAGTCGAGTGACGAGAAAAATTCCGCTCCCTGCAGACAGTCCAGCGTATCGTCGATACGCGGAAGAGGGTACACGTCTTTTCTTGTGATGGTATTCAAGGGGCGATAATCAACGCAAAACCGAATAGAGCCGTCTTTCTTCTTAACCAGAACCACTGGTGAAGCCCACGGACTCTTCGAGGGACGAATAACACCTCGTTGAAGCATATCTGTGACGTGGTCTTCAATGGTTCGCCGCTCTGTCGGAGACACACAATATGGGCGCTGTCGAAGTGGAGCATGTGATCCTGTTTCGACTGAGTGCGTAACAGTAGACGTGCGGCCCAGCGAGGTTTGCGTGCAATCAAAGGAAGAACGAAACTTCGAAAGCAATAAAGTAATACGTTCTCGCTGGGTTGTATCCAGATTGGCGTCGATGCAGTGGGCAAAGGCATCGGATGGCAATAGCCCGGGCCAACATGGAGAAGCACTCAGTTCACTGATCTCAACATGAGAAAGATCACCTGGTACGTCAACAACTAGACGAGCATCTACAAGCTCTGCGAAGCCAAGTGTTTCTCCCTGTAGAAGAGCGCACGGGGTCGCTGACGGATTGGTCACCAACATAGTGGTGGCGCCATCACGCACAGTCAAAACGACGGAAGGTAGCGGAAGGCATTTGCGGCTAAAGAAAATGACAGAAGGCGTAAACAAAACAGTGGCGTCGGGGACAGAGGTACAGCACAGGGGCACGATGACGGAGGAGCTGGGCCGAACGTCGGTGTCTTCAGCGACGAGTAATTTTGTAGCGGCATTACAGGAATCATTGTCGAAAAGAACAGAAGGAAGCTCGACTTCAGCACGGGAACAATTAATGATAGCGTTATTGTGGGAAAGAAAGTCCCACCCGAGGATGATGTCGTGAGAGCAAGCTTGCAGAACGATGAATTCAATGGTGTAGGAATTGTTCTGGATGACACACGAGCTGTGCAAGCGGCTAGCGGCTTAATGGGCTGTGAACTGGCGGTGCGTAACGAGAGTCCAGAAAGGGGCGTCATGACTTTTCGAATAGAACGGCAGAGGTCGGCGTGGATGACCGAAACAGCGGCTCCAGTGTCGATGAGAGCAATGGTAGGGACACCTTCCACAATTACGTCGATAACATTTTTAGGCGAGAAATGAGGACTTCTAGGAGTCGATGGCGACGCAGTTCTTGCCTCCGGAACTGCGGCTTTATTTTTCCTCATCGGCATTAGTAGGGCGGTGACGCATGGGAGACACCGAACGGCGACGTGGAGAAGCTGAACGGCGGCCAGCGAAAGTTGGACGGTCAGTCGGCTCAGGGGGCAAATTGTACGGCGCTGGTTGAGCGGCATACGGCGAAAAGTAAGGGGTGGCGTAAAAAGGCGCCTGGGGATAGCTGGCGGCGGGCGGCAATATGCGGCGGCGACAGTAGCGAGCGACATGCCCTGGCGTGCCACATGCAAAACAAATCGGAGGATTGCCCTGCGTGCGCCACGTACCCGTTAGCAGGGGACTCTTCAACGGGCTTATCGGCAGTCGTGCTGTAATGAAACTGGAGCACGGGGCGCTGGTGGAAAGGAAGCGGCAGGAAAAAAAAGTGGCAGGTGGGCTTACAACAGGTCGGCGAGAGAACGAAGCAGGCTGGTGCGATAGCCGTCCTGCTAGCGAGGCGTAAGTCAGGGGCGCAGCTACGGGCAGGTTATGCTGAGCCGATGGTAGTGCCTCAGCGACCTCTTCCTTGATGACATTCTGAAGCGAAGGCGCCAGGGTGGAAGGCGGGTCTAAGATGTAGGGCAGGAGGGAGACTTGGCGGGCCACCTCTTCCCGAATGAAATCTTTGATTCGCGCAAACAGCGCAGGGTCCCCTTCATATACTGCCTCCACACTTGATACGGGCTGCTCCCGAACACAAGCTTGCCGTGTGAGGGCTCGCTGCTTGCGCAGCTCGTCGAAACTCTGGCAAAGGCGAACGACGTCAGCGACAGTTCGGGGGTCCTTGGATAGTAACATCTGGAAGGCGTCGTCATCGACTCCCTTTAAGATGTGTCGGACCTTCTCTGTTTCTGCCATGGAGGGGTCGACGCGTTTGCACTGGTCGATGACATCCTCTATATAGCTAGTGAACGTCTCCCCAGCCTGCTGTCCTCGCACACGTAAGCGCTGCTCGGCTTGAAGCTTCCTCACCGTAGGGCGCCGAAGACTTCCATGAAGTTACAGTGAAAGGAGGACCACGTCTTTTTGCGCGATTCGTTATTATTCCACCACGTTTCCGCGAGGCCGGTGAGAGAGAAGGGGACATTGATCAATTTGTTCTTGTCATCCCATCGGTTTGTGGTTACTCACACGTTCGTACATGGAAAGCCAGTCCTCAGCATCATTTCCGTCGGTGCCGTTGAACTTGGGTGGATCCCGCTCGCGCAGTGCGCCCGAGCAGATGACGGTTGGTGCCGCCGACGAAGGCTGCTTGACGGATTCGTGGTTCATCGTGCACAGCGTTCGGTTGCGTAGCTCCAGGATTGGACCGAAACACCTGACCTCCACCACTTGTAAGGGATATAGTTGACCCTCCGGTAGTAGACCCGAACGTTGTTTATTGGCAGGAGCAGAAGCAAGGCGAGCGCAGGTACAAGCGTACAGACGATGGCTGAACACACGCGCCAAGCACCTTCGCCGTACTTCTTCCACTGCTACCAGCGTGCGCGCATACCGTCGTGCATAGATTGGCCACGATCGCATGGAACTCTTTCGTGATGTAGCGCATACCCGGATAAGCTGATAGCGTTACAAGAGCTGCTCAGTATCCTTGCTGCAATATATATATAGGTGTGTGTATTCTACATAATAAACCTTCCCGACACCCCCCTTACTGATGATGAAGAACGCATGTTATCAAGAGGTTTGAATTTTTGCCCTGCAACCGGCAGACTAGACGAACTCCACCTCTATAAGGATCTTGAGAACTTCACCCGAACGCTTAGGCAAAGCGAATATTACTATGGCAAATCACAAGACCCTACAATGGACACTATGCTGCCATCGCTACGCCATTGGACTCCTCGCCCACAAAGAGACAAATGCTTAAACATCTAAATCAATGCGGTACAACGTGACATTCTCTCTCAATGTAAAAATCGATCACCGCATCAAAAAATCTGTCAGTGAAAGAGAAAAGTCATTTAAAGTTTTAAGTGGGTTCTCCGACATCCCAATCAAACCCGCTGACAAAGGTGGCGCAATTGGTATTATGAATAAGCAGGACTACATCACTGAGGGAGAAAGACAGCTCCGCGATAGTTATTTCTATAAACGAACCGACAACGATCAGACACCCCAATTTAAGAACAAGTTAAAACAGACACTGATGGCGCTCGTCAAGGACAAAAAAAGTTCGAAAAAAACTCCAGCCTGACTTCAAATTTTAAGTCCAGTTGGAGGACGATTTTATAAGGTGCCTAAAATATATAAAGCAGGCAACCGAGGCAGAAATCATCTCCGGTGTATAAAGAAAAACAGGCTAAAACGGGACAAAGACGTGACAAGCTGGGACGTTCTTTGTCCCGTTTAGCGCTGTTTTTCCAATCAGTTATGCCAACAAGCCCGCACCAACACACTTTTCCGGTATAGTGATGGTAACAGAAATGATCTTTAGTTTTATCGATAGCTTAATAAAATACATTCTTCCCACACTACCTTCGTATGTAAAGGATACAAACAATTTTCTGGCTGATATGTTGGTTCTAGTTATACTGGAAGATAGCCTGCTAGTCACACTCGACGTCGCCTAGCTATAAACAAATATTACACAGTCGGACGGCGTCCAATTTGTCATCCATGGCGTACGAGGGATGCTTCCCAACACAATCATTAGATGGTGAACTTTCGGCGTGCTTCTAGAGCTTGTCTTGGAGCGAACACTCTGAGTTCGACAATAAGCACTACGGGCAAATCGACGGGACCTCGATGGGAACAAAAAGAAGACCCAACTATGCCAATATTTTCATGGAACATTGGAGTCTAAATTTTGAACAACGCACACTTACCATCTTTTCATCGAAGGTTCATTGAAGATATGTTTCTGATTTGTTCCATGAGAAGAGGAACTTCTAAAATTTATAACCGCTTTCAACAACGCCACCAGAGCATTTCATTCTCCCACTCATATTCCAGCATTCTGACTCTTAATTTTCTATGTTTCAGTGAGAACATCGGACAACACGCTTGTGACCTCTGTGCACATCAATACTTACCAACATCAATACTTGCATTTCAATAGAAACCACGTTAAACACTGTAAACTCGGCATACCATACAGTCAGTCTCTGCATTTTAGAAAGATATGCTCTGACCCAGCTGATTTTCATGTAACTGTCAACAACTAACTAATGACCTAACACGACAACAATACCCACCGTCTGTCATCAGTGATGCCATTAGGAATCTGAAAAACAGGACCAAAGCCACCTGTTAACTAACCCCAAAAGCGAAATCTTCGAATACGATCCAAACCTTATTCTAACACATGCCGCTTTGTCTTCCAACGTTAGCTGCATACTCACAAGCACCACAACATATTACTTAAAAGGCGAAAGGTTGCGAAAGTGTTTTCCTGAGCCTCGCCGCGTCGTGTACTGACGTACGAGGAACATCCGAGATATTGTAACGTCATCTAAAGTCAACACCCCAAGATTCCACCGGCAGCGGACCCTGCAATAGGCCTTGGTGGGAAGTGTGCCCAATGATGGCTAAAGCCTCTGTCGCCACCAGCACCCACGTGTTCATTCTCTTTCCAGATAAGAGGAAACTTTGACTGTGACAGCGCAAACATTGTCTACCTTCTTGAATGCACGATATGTCACGCCCAGTACGTTGGGCAAACTGAGGATCTGTTTAGAATGAGAATCAACAATTACCAAGCACACATAAAGTCCCTACCACACCTTCTCAAATCAAAACATGTAAATGATCTAGGCCACCCTTCCACGCATGGACAGCCACGGTGCTTCAGTCAAATTTCAAAACGCATTATGACCGTGAAGCCCGTGAATCGTACCCTAATTACAAGTTTAACACTGTCTTGAGCGGCATAAATGAAAGCATAGGCATATTGTCTTGCTTGCCAAATCAGGCACAGGAGAAGGCTCATGCAGGAAGCAACTGTGAAATCTGTTGTGAAGGAGAAGCGTTTTTACTTGTTCTTTTGTAAGATTTTTTTAAATCTTTCTATAGTCTACTGTGTCCGCATTTTACTTTGTACTGTGTCAGTGTACTGCTTGTGTATTTTTCCATACCGTATAGGCACGAATGTACGTAGATTTATCCATTGCACTCCTTGCTTTATTTTATTTAGTTTTTAATAATATTATTTGGTGTTATTTTGCACTGAACAATTGTTATTGGGAATATTATCTTGCATGAATGCTCTTTGAGAACTTCATGTGGCACTGTATATCTCCCTTTTCGTAGTTGGTATTTAACCGCATGTCCACTTATTTTTCGGTATTTGTGTGATCTAGCTAAATTAGCGTTACTTGCTTGGTATTGCCCTTCCATTGCATGACCTTGCCTTTCTGCTTGCACCTCGTGGACGGCTATTACGTTTCACGCAAAGAAAACGTTTCCTCGATTTCCTCGAAACGTTTCAGTTTCAGTCTCTTTCGGACATAAACACCTGCATAAAGTTATGTGCAAGAGGCGTGGCAATGTCTCCTGACAAGGCCAGCGACCCGGAAGTAGAGATAAGAAAGCAGTAAACGCCACCAAAGAGAATAGAACCCTGAAAAAACTCTGCCGTAGAACAGAAACAGAACACGTCGAATACACACCATAAAGACAGAAGAAGAAAGCACACTGGGAGCAGAATACAAATAAGATGTTTATTACATGAACAATTGAAACTAATAACAGGTCTACACAATAGAGTTGTTACAATTGTATGTTTTACGAAAGCAAACAGGTAACATACGTGATGCATACCACAATAAATTGGTGTGTGCATAAAATGGTCAACAACGCAAGAAAGTCAGGTAAGACCGGTAGAATCGTTGCTCTATTCCTGATGACCTGGCTCTAGAAGCTGAGTGAGGCACTCGATTGTTTTGGGAACCCCAGGTTCGAAACTGAATGAGCCATCAGCAGAGAAGAATTCCTGGAAGGATTGGATTTATACTTTACGTTCAAGTTTTATTGCTCACAACAGCATGCTCCACTTTTAGAAAAACGAGACGTGCATTGGCTCGGCCACTGATTCCAGGCTCAGTAACTTGCAACTGGCCGCCTTCGACAGACCTTTGAAACCGGCCCCTAAGAATTCTGCCGTTGTATAAGCTTTCGCTACGTGGATGACTTCGTGGTGGTGTTCGCAGTACAGCGTGACCTTTCGAGGCAAAAAACGGGGACCTCTGCGGTATTCTGGACAGTTTTGACTACGTTCGACATGACCAATGAGATTCCAGGAAGCGTGGATTAAGGTTCTCGAGTGCCGGGGGGGTTGGAAATACGCTCCAGACGCAAAAAGTGCAAGGTATACTGCCATTCAACTTGGCCCACTCAAATGTAGTAAAATATGGCGTTGTTGTTGCAGCTGTAAAGGAGTCAGTAATAAGATCCCGCCCGCACATGATTACGAGGACCTTAAAGAGCAAAATCAACAGAGATAGAGCTTTTTGTTCGGCAGCTCTGGTGAGAACGTCGTGAAAAGTGTCAACTCTAATGGGAACAAAACAGTCGCAAAAAAAATTTTCGAAGGCCGCCTAAACCTCATACCCTACGTGCATAGGGTTTCACGCTTTTTGAAGAAGGTCGTTGATTAAATCACAGGTGCGGACCGTTCTTTTAACTCCCAACAATCTGGTGTCTTTGTGCGCCAACGTAAACAGAAATGGGTACCGGGAAGGCATTTGTCAGAAAAGGCATGAGAACCATTATGTGAAATTGTGCTGTCAGGGTGGTGTACGAATCCCACTTTCATGCGCACGAGGTTACGTAGGTCGTACTGGGAGATGTCCTAAACGAGCGCTTATGGAACATGCTTACACTATACGCACACGAACCGGCCTTACACGGAAATCGAAAAAAAGTTATTCCCGCCTAAAGCTGAAAGAAACGCTCTTTTTAAACGCTATCGGAACACTCGCTTTCGGTACCTATTGAAGGTGAAGGATGCGGGATTGTATTCGATTGCAATTTTGGAATGAGAGGAGAGGTAGCATATCTGGCCAGTTGAATTTGAGTCGCACTCTATAGCAGCTTTACGCTTTCCGTTTGATTATAGCATTATGGCATTATTATTGTATACTGGAGGGATATCTTAGCCTGTAACGGACGTTTTTTCTGTGTGTTTAATGTCTTGCAATAAATCTTTCTACAGTTGTTTGTCAGCACTCACTTCTACACTCCTTGTTTCACGCTGCTTTTTAGTGTCTGCTTTACGTACATGCAAACTATGTCATAACAGTAGAGTCAGAGTTAAGAACTTTGTGTGGGATAGCGGAAAGCCGTACAAAGAAAGGTAGGCAGAAATCACACTACGCTCGCTCATATCAAGACTGCATGCATTATGCCATAGGGAAACCAAAAGGAAACGTACAGTCGGCCAAATCTTTAACTACTATTTGGTAGGCCAATGTTTCAGTCTTATGACGCTCTTAGGAGGGAGAAGCCTAGAAGAAGATGGGCCTGTCTGCAATTTGGTTTAGGACGTGTGTGCCACTCGACCTGTTTGCACCTTGCTTTCTTCTTACACCGCTGAGGCTTGAAAGTCGTCACTCCCGAACGCTAGTGAAAGTAATGGCCGACTGTACATGCCCCTGTCATCTTTCGAAATGTACCACCTTCTCCACGCGGACCTGATATCGTCCCTGTGCGGGGGCAGACATAAACACACCACCAAGCCACCAGTCGATCCTCTTGGAAGATTACTTTCGCTCCAATCACTGTCCCTAGGTTGTCTGTGTGCAGATGGGAGGTATGAAACGAACCCATGCCCAGTGTGAACATTCTGATAGTTTTCCTTCCTCCCCTGTAATTCATTGTTTGATCTCCTTCACAAACGAAAAACAAAAAAAAATCCAGAGAAAGAACTTTGGAAATACAATTTAAAAGAGATTAAATGCGGCAAAGTGTAACTCCTTGAACTGCACAAAAATGCATATCGTCAAAAGTACAACAGGTAATTCTTATAGGGGTGTATTAGGAGACCACTGTTCAAACGGAAATATTACAAAAAGCAGGAAAACGCAAATATAGCTGCAATAACAATTTGCATAACGAACTCATGCGATTAAAAATGTGCCCTATACATCTCGAAAGCACGAGAATAAAACAGAACAGCAAGGAAAGTAATTATGGTGTCGCGAATAAAAATATTGTTAACACAAGCAACCATGCTTGAATCGGCGTGAAAATACTGTTTAACGTGGTAATGCAGTTAAATATGCTGATATAGTATTACTTGTACACATGGGGAAAATATAGAAAGGAAAACACTAAAAACTAAATAATGCCAGATATTCGGCTACGGATAACGAATCGAGAATATACATTTGTGGGCAGTGTCTATTACCACGTTAACCACGGCCCACTCCTCCATAACACGGGTACGGTGTGCTACTTGCACTTTTTTGGAAGCGGGCATGGGCACTTAGATCAGATATACGTCTCCCTAGAGCTATTGTTGGCGTGTAAAAATTTGTTGGCTCGAGCAGGTAAAAATTCATTTCACTCGAGCTTGTTCGTGTGATCTAGGATCTTGTCTCGTTTTTTCAAGGGGTGCAAAAACTTAAATGGAGGGTTGCAAAAACTTAATTGGGGTTGTGAAAATTAACACGTCAGGCTACTAAATGGCGGCACTTTCAACAAGCAGTGGTAGGAGATCTTTGTTCAGTGCAGAAATGAAATTGACATGAGGTTGGGGAGCAAAGTGGAGGTATCTTATCAAGCAAGACATCAGATTGACGGCCATCGAAAGTGCGTTCTGCCTTATTAGACGAAAAAGGGACGAAGAAGACACCCTTCGACACAATCTCAGTCGGAATTGTTGGGCGATGACATCACAAACATCAAAAGCAGGCTGAAAGCGATAGATCAGGATCGATACAGGGGGAAGCAAATCAGAGCGCGAGCAGAAAGGCTGCTGGGAGGGAGGCGCAACACATAAGGCACCTTCCTGGACTTAAAGATGCCTTATGTGAAAGCCAGCAAAATGGAACGAATATTCTGGTCCGGGTGTTGCTACGCGCGAGAACGCGTAGATAAAACGAGAGTTCGTGCGGTTTACACAGAATTTTCAGCGGTCCATGTCACAAAGTATATGTTCTTGAGCGCAAGCTGCTTTCGCTGTTTCCCGTGTTAGATTGCCAGACTGGGCAAACGCTGGAAGAACCTATTAGTTTAAAACAATTGGAAACGGCAATTGATGAATTAAAACGCGGTAAAGCTGTAGGTCCTGATGGACTGATTTCGGACTTGTATAGGTTGTACAAAACTATGGTTGCCCCTTTTTTGTTTCTTGTGTTTGAGGAAGCTTGCAGAAACAATGTATTTCCAAATCCGTTAGCCGGAACGCTTACCATTGTGATACCAGACTGTGAGGATGCTTTCGAGAGGCAGTCGGTGACAGAATATGGATTCATTACGTTGCCCACCACAACCTTCAAAATAATCATGAAGATTATTCCCAAGCGATTCATAATGTAATCAGTAAGGTCTTCGGGCCGCACCAGACGTGGGGCATTAAATGTCTAAGCATTGTAGCAAAGATTCACGGAGCGCCAACTATCTTGCAGTGCAGTGACATGTTTTTTTTTCGGAAGTAGCCATGCTACAAAGTAGGTTTTGAGAAATCTCGAGAAATACAAGCAGATTTTGAGATTTTGAGAATAGTGTTTGTCATGTGATCATTTTTTTTTCAGTTTTGAGCATATAAACGTGGGAGATGTTATTTTAAAGGGCCTTAAGCAGGCGTATACCATGAATGATTGACGCAGCTTATAATCAACAAAAGTGCCACAGTGTGCATTCTACTGCGGTCTTAAGTAAGGCAAGGGTGCCCTGCTTCCCTGTTGTTTTTTCATTTTTCTAGAACTCTTTTGCTTGAAAATTATAAACGATAGTTACGTAGGAGGTTTCTTGCTGGATGCAAGCGAAGTCAAGCTGCTCACGATGGCTGATGATGTGGGCCTATTCTGCACAAAGTGTGAGTAGAGCTGTTACGATAATCAAATAATTGCGTGACGTCATCCGAAGCTCAGTCAATTGGGAGAAGTGTGCCAGATTTTGGCACGGAAACTGGGAATCGATATTTACTGTGTTTGAGTGCCTAAATTGGACCACCACCCCTGAGTGGTATCTGGGGGCGCCGATGGACAGTTATCGTGACAGCAATCTAGTGGCAGGACGAAACACGAAGGCTGCGCGATAAAGCCGCAAAGTCGGGTCGCCGCGCATTGTCCGTCTTCGCAAGGGCCACTGTATGCAACTTGGTATTTCCTGGCGAAAGTGGGGTTCGTGAGGGAAGTTATTCACTGCTCCCCTATTTATATGAATAATTTGCATCGCATTTTTTCTGTTCTTGTTTGGAATTCAACATGGGAACGGACGAGTCGAAGTTTTCTTTTTCGAAGAGTGATGGTAGGAGGGCTCGTGCTCTCGCCTATATACGTAAGATTTGCGTTCTTGGGGGATTCAAGTGACCATTTCATGCATTGTTATTTTTTAGTTCCCTTTTTCCAATGCTTTATTGCAGTTCATCGTATCTCCGTGCAATGGGGAATATCCTAAAACTATACTAAAACTGAGAGAATTTGTTTGCACAGTTAGATTCCTTTCTGTGCGGCTTTTTACTGCGAAGCGGTATACCTCTTCCCGCGTAGTGTACTGTCGTGACCGTCGGCTTCAAGAGAAAGCTGCCGCGAACAAACTAAAGAAATTATCGGCACCACCCGGAATCGAATGTGTAGCCGAATACAGCAATGGGGCAAACAGCCGTTACCGACTCAGATACACCGACGAATTGAGCTACGCTCGCACGACGAGACAGGGAGACGGACTGTTCACTAAACGAGCACAGCGGCAGGTGTACCACTTGCGCTTCTTCAAAGCCCCTGTGTTATTGAAACCTGCTTGATACTATGATAACGGCGTTCAAGTGGTTTGGACTAGCGGCGAACCGAACACACCCTGTAGAAGGGGATGTTAAGTTCACCCGCCTCTGTAGAAGGGGTGGGCGTTTCTTGGCGGTGGCGCATGAAACAAGAATGAGGGCATGTAGTGAGAGACGCTACGCCATATACTGCATGCTGCCCGCCTCCTCACCCTTTGCTGACGGTCCTCTGTTTTTCTTTCTGCCGTTGCTGCTGCGTTCGGTCACTATTTATGCTGACGCCGGCTCCGCGAAACGCAGTTCACAGCTTCAAGGGCCTCTTGTTTACTCTTTGCAGAGCAACGTGTGTGAATAAAAGTGCCGTCGCAAGCGTAATGATTGTGGGTGTCATATACTGCTTCGCAGGCCAGCTACATTCACAGCTTGGATTGGACCCATTTTTTTCAGCATGTGTGCGCACCAACCATGCTCATTATACACGACACGAAGCGAGAAATACTAGCTACAAATCAAAAGTTCTACCCATATGTACGGCCACGTAACTTACTGTTGATAAAGAAAGTAATTGCTTGTTTTTATAACAGCGCTTCTTTTTACATGTTAAATAAAAGTAAGAAATATAAATGTTCTTGCTGCGCAGTTGCAGTTTGTATAATAATGAAAGTTGGTTAAAAAAATACACTTCTTGTCGTCTTTTAGTTTTAATAAATTAATAGCTCCTAAACTTTTAATCGCGGTTTAATGCGAGAAAAAATCTATATTTTCTATAATTATTAAGTAACAAATAGTACTTTGGTGGAATTTTGAGACTCTAAGAAAGTGAAGGGGTTATCTTTGTTTGTCGTTCTGCTTATCTAATATTGAAATTTTACTCGCACTTTGCGCATGCACGCCTCACCGCTAGACGCGCCATCTGGACAGCACCCTCCTACGCTTGTCCAGTCCACCTGGTGCATTGCGATGATCGTACAGCTGATTGGCTGTTGAAACTCCGGTTAACTTCGCTGCTGCGCCGATTATCACTTTCTTGAGCAGTCGCCAGTACAGCACACTCCCAAGCCGTTCCTCGCCTTTTCCAGACGCGCGGTGTGTCGCCTTTGTTCCGCGTCCTGGGTCTTGTTTCCTGGAGGCAAATTTTGGCCTGACGCTCTCCGGATTGAGCATAGACATTCTCAGTAAGTATACTAGACAGAAAACTGTGCCTGGGAACCCATGTCGGTTTGGGGGGTTATGGGAAGACATCTTAATTGGCTTGACATGGCTACTGGATTCTTAATCGTCTTGGTGGGTTTGTTTTCCTCACTATGTTTTGCGGGCTTTATGGGGTGTGTCGTCATTGTCATAGAGCGGCTACCGAATTCCTTTGTTTTGTGGTAGCCGTGTGCCATGGTGCGTGTGGTTGAAGAGCGAAGTGTGCGTGATCATAGGGTTTCTTACAATATGCCAGTAACTCTTTGATCTTACCGAAGATTGATAATTCCGGAGTGAAAGAAACGTGTGCCTGCATCTTTTCCTGCCGCTCGCCTAGTAATATCTCACCGGGCACCAGTGGACGCCAGAAAGCCATACGAGGCAAGCTGTCTTCCTAGATCGTTTATTCTATGTCAATGTAGGTGGTAAGAGCCGTTCTACTACCTGTTTAAGTCCAAGTAAAATGAGTTGGAACTTTTACGTGTCTCGGATTGTCGGTTGCCATAACTGTTGGTATGCATTTAGGCGTAGTACAACGCTTTGCGAGTAATCAGTGTTAGCGCTCGCCATTTTCTTGGTCCTCCGAAGATCGCGGCAACTGTAAAATGTATCTCCATTTTTATCTATGGCCTACGTGAACAGTTTGGAGTGTACGAGCGTTCTTTGAAATCGCTAGTTGTGTGTGTTTACTTGTCGGTTGCGCTCGAGGATAAGCACATCTAGCCGCAATATCTTGCGGCTCTTGCGGCTACGCTAGTTGTATGTGTTTACTTGTTGTCGGTTGCGCTCGACGAATAAATATAGCTAGCCGTACTAAAATGCGGCCCTTGCGGCTACTTCGAATGTTGTGGTGTAGTCAGGATCAAGGTGATCGCGGGAGCATCGATCGACGAGACTTCTAAGATGCATTTCACCTGATTTCAGAATTTTTGAAATAAAGATAACGCTGCCTTCTTCCCATCGTAGTCTGTTGCATGATACAACCATTCTACTGCCCGTAATATAGCGCTGCTGCTTGTTCTTTCGCCACTCGAGTGAAAAGCCTTAAAATTGAACCCGACTGCACACTGATTTATCCTGAAGTGAACTCTATTTTGCTTCGAAAAAAACTAAAACGTTCCTCTGTTTGCATTAGGTTCATCGATTACCCCTCTGCAAGCTGTCCAAGGACTGTCTTCTGGCAGGAGGTCCTGGGGTATACACGAAAAAGCCAAGAGCGCGATCGCGACCCCAGTAGTCCACGGACGGTCCGAGACTGATAATCGATGAGGCCCACTATAAAGGCCTATCGAAACGTAAGTGTAGATGACCACAGCTGTGCTCGATGTTCAGCAAACTCTCGCGTCACTACTCACACTTCGCAATATCAGCGCTCACAGTGGTGGCTTTAGTGAGGTTTGCAGACAGGGCGGTTTTTCTCCTGCTGTTGCTCTAGTGCCTGCACTTTAGGTGTCTTCAATATCATCTGGTATATCCAAAGAATTTCGTGAAAGCATTGTCTAATGTCATTTTCCCCGTAAAGTAATCTTATGAAGGCAGTCGATGCACTTTCAGCTATTCAAAAAAAGTTCGTACTGGCGAATTGCCTACATGAATAGCTTGTTGAGCCATTTGTCGGCACAGTTTCAGTGGTTATATGTAGGCTAAATATTTTAAGCCCATTTTACCCTATTCACGGGGGTGACCAGCTAGCTGAGCTGTATAGCACCTTGAGTGGTACATGTATCTTCCATGCGCCGCACACTTGAACCTGACCTTGTCAGTCCTTTCAGGAAGGCACGCATAAACACAACCACTGCACCTTCTTGCTTCATGCATCACGGACATACCGGTTACCGTCAAATCGTTCTCCCACCCCAGTCTGTCGCAAACTACACCATCGAAGGCTCAGTGTCGGTCTAGAAAGTTCCCCTAGAATTTTCCGTGGTCCTGGCGCTGCAGCTGTGGCACGGCAATGCACAGTAAGGAATCCTTGCACGTCCTGCCGTCTTGAACCCTGCCTTGTCAGCCCTTTCAGGAAGGCACGCATCAACACAACCCCTGCACGTTCTTGCTTCATGCATCACGGACGTACCGGCTACCGTCATATCGTTCTGCCACCACACTCTGTCGCACGCCACACCATGTTAGCATGTTAGACTTGCACTGTATAGTCGTCTTTTACGCTTTCCTATCATTCCTTTATTGATGTAGATTATGTTGTATTTCTAGAGGGATATCTTATCCTCTAGAATAAAAACACAGACGCATGCTCGCGTCCTGTGTTTTCCCGTGTATTTAATGTCTTGTAATAAATTGTTCTCCAGGGCCACTATTCCAGATTGCACAATTGCGCGGTGAATTCGCCGTGTTTTTTGCGTCGGCAAAGAACCGCAATCAGGGATATGATTCACGATTAGCTATCATGACATGCAGTGTAACTTGACGTTTAGCTTATTAAAATCACCAAAAACCTGTCAACAATTATGCTTAGGAGATAACATGGTATGTATTACAAAAAGTAATACGGCAGCTTAGGTTTCCAGAGAAACACATTTTTTCGCGTCAAAATTGGCATCTACATTATAAGGTGATCAAGTAGAGCTCATTCAAAAGCGAGCGAAAGTCGGTTGGTACGCTAAAAACATGGCAGAATTTTTTTAGCGAATCTACTTATTTCTTTCAATCGCTTTAAGTGACATAGTTGAGCTCTCTGCTCCAATGGAAGCTTTGTTGCGTTATGACGTTCCCATCCATAACCTCCTCCAAACAATCATCTGCTGCTATGTTACAAGTTTTGGCGTGGTCACAGAAAAGACGGCCATGACCATTGGCTGTATGACGCGGTATTTACAGCGAAACGCCGCACTCAATAACCGGTCAGCCTACCCATACTGCGGATTCACTCATTCGTTAAAGTCGAACTCTATCTACAAGTAAGGAAATGATCAGTCAGATGTTTTTGTTATTTTTCCTCTTAAATTCGATCATTTGACCCTACAGGATACAAGGAGGACTGTCGACAAATGTCATGCGGTTGGGTTCTTTGTATGAAGACACTTGTACTGCCTTTTCATGTGACGGTTTATGCCAGAAATTGATATTTTTACTGAAAAACGTAAAAAACCTAAACACCTGATGTGATTGGCTCGGTTTAATCGCTGACTTGGAAGCAGTTAGAGAAACCCATTTCTTTGCTGGAAACAGTATTCAAACCTTGGTCATGCGAACGGCGCCTGCTGTAAAATGCACAGGTAATTTACGATTCACGGCGCCGAAACGGGGATTAAATTTTCATCATATTCACGGCCGGTGGCAGCCCGTTTGCAGTTTGTTAAATACTACTACGTCACTTTTACGTAGGCTGAAGTTGCCAGATGTGTGACGGGAAGCTTTCCTGGCAACGGTTTATATTACGTCAGGTCTTCTCAGCTAATCACACTGGGGCGTGGTATACAATCTGTATTGTTGTTGAATTGTAAATATTGCTCTATGTGGTTATGTCTGCTGCATGTCGTCTAGTTTGTCATTGCCGGCCAAGAATTAGGCTCTTTCAGTAGCGAGATCAGGCAAGCTTTAGAAATGGGAACAGTTAAAGGTCAACTGAACTCAAAATTTTGTTTGTCCAAATTTGATCCAATGAGTACTCTATGCTCTTAAAATCACCATGGCGAAATCCTTAGCTTCGGTATCACAGAGCACGCCAGGTACCTTCGTTTCAAAGCACCCCCGAGCAGACGGCGTATGGACCTGGCGGAGAGTCGCCGAAACCAGTCCCGAGCGGCCTGTGACGGAGGTTGGGCAACCTGTCCCGTGAAGCTCGCGCTTCTCCGGCGACTTGCATGGCGCTGCGCCGGCTGCAGGGATGCGTTCGGCCGGGATTTCTCTGCTACACCAGCGCGCTGTACCGCCGTCATCATCACATGTTTCAAACTAACCGCATAGGTAGCAATATCCGCCATTTTGTTTCAATGCAAGAAGAGATTAGAAGCCTTCAAGCTACTCACGCGGTTTCGAACGTCTCGGAGTTAGCAAAACTTTTTTTACTTGAAAATATTTTTACTCAAGGAAAAAAATAGCGCGAAGCGAGCACTTACCCTACATTTTTCACTTCTATTGCACCTACCACAGAAAGATATTATAAATTCTTGACCACTTGCACTTCCGCGTCCAATATTTGGCCATATTTAGGATGGCCCAACGCCACCTCCATCTTTTAGACCTTTCCAAATGTTTCACGACCTAACTAGAGTTGCTGTACACGCAGGTATAAACATTATGTGCGTCTTTTGCCTCACTCGCTAAATGAACCAAAATCAGCCTTCCCGTAGTAACAATACATCCGCAGAAATATCGGCCGTCGTCTTCGCGAAGTGCGAAAGCTAACTAAACTACTCGTCTCATAAACCAATAAACAGATTTTTCGTTCAATTCTCAAGTGAAGGATTTACTAGTGGTAAAGCGGTAGATTTATTACTTGAAAGTAAAGTGTTTTAACAGCACATGCCTCTGGTGAAAGTAGTAAACAGCGTACATATAGGAAACTGTTTCGTGTTTTACTGCATCATTTAGCTTGTGGAAGCTGGCCTATAGTTTCAGACCACTTTTTTCATTTGATTCTCGATATGCAGCAAGGTGAAAAATACTGGGCCGATATTCACGAAGCTGTTTGTACCTAATGTATTGTAGAAATAGTGATTGGTCTCCACCCGCTTGCAGTTTGTTTCCCTTCAACTGAGCAATGTGAGTTCCGAGGGCGTCGGCTACCGAAAGGTACTTTTCGATATCGTAGGAGCAAGTAGCTTTGTAAATCAGGGTCCGCTTTTTTCCTCGCAATGCCAAGAATCGCCCTCCAGCAGTTATTCTGATGGAAAAAAATTTGCTGTCGGACGGTGCTACTTCATCTCGATTCATAGCAACGGGACGCCGTAATTGGTGCATAACTCCTTATCATGGGCAAACGTTGGTGAAGCTCTCTGGGAAAGTAACAGTGCTAACTTGCGACGTTACCACGCGCATTTCAAGGCGGCCCTGAGTGGCCGCCTGTGCTAGCGCGGCCACTTCCTTTCCCTCACGTACGTTCACGTCCGGCAGCGGTAATAGGCACGCCTTTTCTATTCATTTCGGTTCCGAAAACGCCAATTTCGCGAGACCGTTTGCGTCGCGCACGTTGACGTTTGAAACGCAGTATTTTGCATTTCGCACCCATTTATGTTTACTATTAGGTGAATTATTTTTGCGTGTGTCGAAAATTTGAGTTCAGTTGGCCTTTAACCCTCATGAAATGTTAAAATGACGAAAGCACACACGACCGCTTTGCCATCAGGAAGCACGACACCAAGAGTGAAAACAAATTAGTCAAAGGTTCAGGTGAATTCACAGTTTGCAGTGAATTTACGGCGCAGGAATAGTGGCCTAGTTTTTCTCAGCGCTCTCGTTTGTCACTTCTTCCGCGTTTGAATATGCGCTGTTTTTAATGTCATATAGGCGTACCACACTTGGCCAATGTCAAGCCCTAATGCATTTTCACTCACCTCCTGCAAAAAACGAAAGACTAAATAAATAGCCCGAAAAAGAACTTTGCAAATAGGCTTAGGCATGGTAAAACTAGTCAATGTGTAACGCTGTGCATTCCACAAAAATTCATAACGTGCAGAAGTAAAAATGAACCCTTAATAATGGCCTAAGTATAGGTTTTTAGCCGAACGGAATGTTTAAAAAAAAATACCGGAAACCGAAAACACGGAAATAAAATACGAAAGCTAGGAAAATATTTTGGAATCGCTACTAAAATTTATGCAAAAAGAGGCCAACCATGCAGCATCCCTTGCGTCTGCACGAAGATACTGTTGGCGTGGTTAAGAGGAACACACCTCCTCACATTCCTAAGTAGCTTACCTCTCCGTGACCCACGGATTTAAAAAGCATTGTTTACCAATACGAAAAGCTTCGCGAACACATAAACATGTTCCTAATGGTGTAGATCGGTTCTTTGAGAAATATGTCACGTAGTTTGTCGAAATAAAAAATATTTAAGAAACAAATTTTGGTCTATCTTGTTTTGACTAGATTGCTCTAGCAGTCTGGAATGTGAGTTTATTTAGACAGCACAGTCGTTCGGATGATAATTTGTTCGTGATTACACGAAGCACTTAAATTGGGAAAGTTCAGAATACACCATTATGAATTACGTTCTTGGACATCAAAGGGGCACCTGACGACGTAAACAGAGAAATTCCTATTGAAATTACTGAACCTCCAGGGATAAGATGAGGAGTTTATGCAGTTTCTTATGGCACTTTATATGCAATTAGGAGTGCAAGTGGCATGAAAAGGGGAGAAATACGCACAGCACGTCAACACCCACCGAGGACTGAAATAGGGATGCCCTTCGCCCTTTGAGGCCAAACTGTTTATGCTTTACATGGAAGGGTTCAAAAATACTGGATAAAAGTCAATTAGGGTTCACCTTAGTGTATATGTGGCAAGGCGCTATTGTTCTTGAGCCCATGGTTCAGAAGTAGCTAGAACTATTGGAATGTTAACTTGTGATTTCCCTTTAAGGCAGTTAAATAATGTCCGAAAGAGCGTTCGTGTACCACATTGAAAAAAAAGGAAAACTCTGATCAATAAAACAACCCAACGGATTCGGCTGCTGATAACGGAATGTAGTTATTAAAATTTTTAGGCAGTGTCGATGATCAAGGAAACTGTGAGCATCACCGTCAGAAATTGTTCATGGCAGTCGCCTCGGTTTGGCTAAACAAGGCACCTGGAGATTCTTTGGGACAAAATTCCCCTGAAAAAGTCGTTCCTTGAGCTGTTCTCGAGGCGCTACTAGACCAAAGTTTGGAGAATGCAGCGACGCATGCCTTACCCCGGCCAAAGTAATCTTTGAGCACGAAAGGAACAATGTAAGCGCAGTTGCAAATCTTGCACCGTGCCATCGGAGTAGTACCTAATTATACCATGGTACAACTTGAAACGGCCACTTATATAGGCATCTTGAATGTAGGCGGTCTCGCTAGTCGGCTTTAGTACCAGATAACATGCCTGGTAAATGAAAGGAACTAGATATTTTGCCTGTGCAACAGACAGATATTGGGACTGAAGAAGGTACTGATGACAGCTGCGTCCCTTGGCTGAACGTTTCAGTGTGCGTATTAGTCACTCGGTCGGTCGTATTTTAGTAAAAAACCGCCGTAAGCATTGAAAATCAACACGCAATGTCACGCGGCAATGGCATTCTAGTTATTTGTGATTTTTACTTTTCCAGTGGAAAATGTAGAGTAATATACATTTACTCCCCTTATCTTGTGAACAAAGGGAATCAGTTTCTTGAAAGAATTTCTAAACATCTAAATTATGAATAGGAATAACATTTTCTGAACGATTAGCAGGTACGCACGGGAAGACCACGTAGGATCGGAGATTTGGAACGATAAGAGTGTAAAGACACTTGCTTGTGCTCTAAGCGAGTCTGAAGTGTCAGATGTGGTCTGATGATTGGGTAATACAAGTACGGTGTGCTACACACAGTTTCAGGGAAGAGTCATGTGCGCTTAGATCGGATATACGTCTCTCTAGGGCTTCTGCCGACGTGCAAAACGTTCGCACTCGACGAGGCATTACTTAGTGATCATCGCCTTGTCTCTTTTTTGTAGGGGGAAGGGAAGGTGTACAAAAATGTTAAATGGGGGTTGTGGAAATTAAACGCCAGGATGCTAAACTACAACACTTTCAACAAAACAGTGGAAGGAGACCTTTGTTAAGGAAAGAGATGAAATTGAAATTGGGTCAAAATGACGGCCATTGAAAGAATGTTCTGGTTGAAAGATCATAAGGGTAGGAATTGGACACCATTCAACCACATCTGTCAAATGTTGAGGCTTCAGTGCCTACCCGCCGCGGTGGATCAGTGGCTAAGGCGTTGGCTGCTAATCACGAGGCCGCGGCATCGATTTCCGGCCGCGGCAGCCGCTTTTCTGACGGAGGCGAAAAGCAACTACGCCCGTGTGTACCCTGATTTCGGCGCACGTTAAAGATCCCCAGGTGGTAAAAATTAATCGGTGACGTCCACTATGGTACGCCTCATCTCCTGCGTTGCGTCGGCGGGTTAAACCCTATGAGACAGTGAGCTTCAGTTCCAGATGACAGGTTTTCTTGGGGACGATTTCGCAAACATCAAATGTAGGCTTGAAACAATCGATGCGGAAAGATACAGGGCTGCAACAATCAGAGCGCGTGCAGAAATGCTGTATCCTGTAGGCGCCCACAAAACCCGCCTTAAAAGCAGTGCTGTACACGTTCCTCTATAATCGGAAAGAAACGTCGTTCGTCCTTCCTTCCAATTGTTGAGATGAGTCCCCGTTACAAGTTCTTATAATGAACAACGGAACGCGTTCTATTTACACTTTTAACATTGTAATGTCTCGTTACTGTTCACGTTACTATTTGATTTTTTAAATTAAAATGTGGTGTCGGATAATCCAGAGGCGAAATGAAGTTATCAATTCAACACACATCCGACTTCGCATATTATACGAATATGAACACCGCAGCAGCAGATTACCTCCAGATAAAAAGAATTGAACGAAACGCTCCTAGACGATTTTTTTTTCAGGGAGCACCGGACATATTCCTGACATTTTTAACTGCAAGTGGGGTGCTTGTCGATTACAAGTGGAACACATATGGTGCTTCTCACTTAGGTCTTCAAGTGCGCAGTTAGGATACTGCGCTGCAGACGTGCAAATGAGAATGTTTCTCACAAGCACGCATATAAATGTCTTGCAGAAGAAACCGCATCGAAAGGAACAACACATAGGCTTCTAATGAAGGCTGATTCAATATTGCACTATGAGTGAAAAATGAATGGGCAGAATACATATTGGCTTAATAAGAGACTCCTTTGTTTGAACTCGGAAAGAGTTTCGTCTGTTCCACGTTGGTGTAGGACAGACGAACCCGTTTTTTCGTCAATTGTTCGTTGGCAATGCTGAAGAGCAGTCACCACCAAACCTCTTGAAAGTACTACCGTGTTGTAGTTGTGGATTAGTTGGTTCAGTCCGTCAGGCTCATCACACTGTCTCCGCATGCCCTCATAGGCGTGTGCTAGCATACAAGCTGCGCTCTTCGCTGACGGTGGTTGTTTTGTGTATGGTTTGTTTGGAGGCCGTTGAAACACTGTGTGGGGCCGTGTGCACAAGTTTGACAATTAGGATTTGCTCCTTAAATTGTAGCACGCGCTAGCATCAGAGCAAGTGCTCACCAACAGAGCTTCAGGGTGTTACTCTGCATGATTCAGTTTTAATGGCTGTCTTTTTGCCGCCGCCTTGTCTGCTTTAATTTATGCTACAGTTTTTAAGTTTGTACTCCGGCTTCTCGTTGTCGTAACGGAGGAATTCTTCGCATAGCAACAGCCACCAGCTTAGGGTTACGATCTTTTCAATGAACCAAGTCAGAATGAGGGGATAGGGAGGGGAGGACAGGGTACCATAACATATGAAAGCAACAAAATCAGCTTTCTTTACAGCGGTGTCTTCTGGACAAATCTATTCCTTCTTTATTGATGCGGCCTCTTGAAACGGTACTTCATCTGGATACATGCTGCTCGCAACAATTGCTCTTGCCGGAGAATGTACTCGTAAATGTTGTCGCACTTCAATTGCAAGTTCTGCTTTACCTGAAGCTCTGCCTGGACAAGTTCACGCTAAGTC
The DNA here is from genome assembly GCA_013339765.2 of Haemaphysalis longicornis. Classification (NCBI taxonomy): domain Eukaryota; kingdom Metazoa; phylum Arthropoda; class Arachnida; order Ixodida; family Ixodidae; genus Haemaphysalis; species Haemaphysalis longicornis. Next base: position 26,128,658 of record CM023452.1, read on the forward strand.
CACATGTCTTCCAGAGCGTGACACGCCTTGGTGAGCGTGCTTTGGGTCGGAAAACACTTACTAACTGGGCGGGTTCGGAACCAATCCGGGACATGTAGCTGTTTTGGCAGGGACGGGCGGGGCTCGGGACGTTGTATGAAAAGTCGGGACAGTCCCGCATAATGCGGGACGGTTGGTAACCCTACGTGAGTATACGCTACTGGGCTTGACATCGGTGACCGGCTAAAGCACTTGTCGGAACTGGTTTGTAACAATACACCAGAGTCCTCGCACCGCTATGATGCGAAGGACAGGTGGCGGAAGGAAAGGGGGCTTGGGCTATCGCATATATGGGTAAGGTTTTATGTTTTTGAGGTCTTCAAGCGATCCTTTCATGCGTACTTTTATTTTCAAGTTGCACTTTCGAATGGTTTACCACACTTCATCGTTTCCTCGTGCAATGAGGAATAGGATATCTGACCGAAGTAGTTAACTCAATTAGACTCCCTTCTGTGCGATTTTTTACTGCGAAGTGGTATACCTTACCAGCCAAGAGTTCTGTCGCGACCGAGGGAGTCTACAGAAAACTCCAGCGAACAAAAAAACGAAATTACTGGCACTGCCAGGAAGCAAACCTGGAGCCGAATAGAGTAACGGAGCCACAGCCAGTCCTCTTACCGAATCAGCAACGCCTCCACGACGAGGCAGGGAGACGGACGGTGCACTCAAAGAGCACAGGGACGGGTCTACCATCTGCGGTTCTGAATATAAGAACTTGTTGTAATTGAAAACCGCATGATCTGTGACATTAGAATTCACGTGGTTTATATTAGAGGCAAACTGAACAGCGTCTGTAGGAGGGCGTTATTTTTCGGCGATGCATGAAACAAAAGTTAGGGGCAGGCATTGAGAGAGGTGACAACGTATCCTCGCACGCCGCCCGCCTCCTCACCGTTCGCCAGACGGTCCTCTTTGTTTTCTTTCTACCGTTGCTGCGGCGTTCGGTCACTAGTTAGGCGGACGCCGGCCACGCGTAACCGAGGGAACGCCGGCCATAGTCTCTGGTTTCACTATTTGTTGTAGCAAGGTGTGGGTATTCAAGTGACGTCGCATGGGTTATCGTCGTGCGTGTCGTTTATTGCTTCGCAACCCATCAACATTATCAGGGTGGATTGCAGCCTTTCTTTTCTAGATGTGCGCACACAAGTATGCACAATCTCAAACATCATGAAGGCGCATGCACTGAAAAGAAGAGCATATCTGTAAGTTTTATACCACAGAAGGTCGATAGTAATGGAGCTTAGTGAAGTAAAACATCCTTTGACAAATCAGTACATAAAAAAAGTGAAAAATATAAACTTTTTTGTAAGGAATTGTGACTACTATAGTATGCAGCTGGATAGAACAATATTTATTCACTTTTCTTTAAACCTGAATAGTGCAATAATATTTTACCCGTTATTCACGGTTCAATAAAACTAACAAAACCATATTGCCTTTTTTTACTAAATAACGAATGGTATTGTGGTGGAAGGTTAGAACTTTGTAAGAAAGTGAAGTTGAAGCTTTGTTATATGTTCTGCATATCGCTTGTTAAAATTTCACTGGAAGGTTTCGGCCACACGAGTCACTAACTTGACCAGCCCTCTTGACAGCACCCTCCGACGCTTGTCAAAACCTAATGCAATTGCAATGATCGTACAGCTGGACATGCTGTTATAATACCCGTTAAACTCTGCTGCTGAGCCCATCCTCACTCGACCAGTCGCGAGTACAGCATACTGACATGGTCGTTCCTCGACATTTTCCCGACGGGCGGTGCGTCGCCATTGTTACGTGTCCTTGTTCTTGCCCCCTTTCGAAGTGGTGTTTCTGTTTCCTGGCGTCACATTTTGGACTCACGCTCCCCGGCAAAATACTTTCATGGGCGCGCGATCCTCGGCTCAAGCTGTGCACCTCGCACAGCCGCACCTTTTTACTGTAAAGCAGTATACCTCTACCACCCAAGCAACGTTTCTTGTCTGCGTCAGCAAAAATCTAACTCGCAGGATAAATAAAAGACGTTACTGGCACCCCGAGAAATCGGATTTGGATCAGAAACGGGAAGCGGAGCTAGAACCCGTTCTGTTACCGAATAAACTACGACCCCACGAAAAGACAGGTAGGCAGACGGTGTACTCAACGAGTATATGGTCGGTGTAATCACCTACTTGCGCCCATTACAATCCCCCATGCGAAGTGAAAACCGCATAAGGTGTAAGAACGGCGTTCACGCCATTTCGATTAGAGGCGAAATAACGTGTGTTGGGAGGAGAAGGGCGGAGGGAGGGGCGCTTTTTAGTGGTGACGCCTGAACTAACAGGAAGGTAGACGCAGTGAGGGAAATGACTACATATCCCCGCGTCCCGGTATCCTCCTCACCCTTCGACAGACCCTCCTCTCCGCTTTCTTTCTGCGGTCACTACTGCGTTCGGTCGACTCTGGTTTCACTCTTTGTAGAGCCACGTGTGTAAATACAAGTGACGTCGCACGGGTAATCGTTCTGGGCGTCGTTTACAGCTTTGCTTTCCAAACATGTTCACAGGGTGGACTGAGCCCATTTTTTTTCGAATGGCTTTCTGATTGCAGCTATGCCACCAGTGCTTCGGTGGGCTTCTTTGTATATTTATGAGACGAGGTATATATATGAGACGATGCCTACAATAAACCAAGTGAAGAGGGAGCGCTTTCGTTTGTCGTCTTTCAGTGGTCCTTGTCGTAGTCGGTCTCTAATTTTTACCAAATACAGCCGTTGTAGTAGTAAGTAGGCTTCGACAAATTACGACCTGAACACAAAAAGCATGGCTCTCTAACGATGGAATATGGTTACAGCCCGACTTTACAGTCCTGTCCACTGCTGCCGCCTCTTTCTCGATTCGTGTAACGCACGGTGTCTTTATACCCTCTGCCGTTTTTATTCGTGCAATAAAGGGGTTGGGATTGGGGCGTACACACACAGGAAGGTTTAATGCACCGCACCGTTGACATACCCATAATACTTGGGGAGATTTCAACGTGGACATCCTCACGGCATGGTACAACCCGACTGCTGTTATCAATGGTCCAACCGTTTAGGCGGGTGTGTTACACAGGCGGTAAGATGACTACGACACGAGTGCGGCCGTATGTTTGAGTCCTAAAGTAAAACCACAATCTTTCCATGATTCGGTCAGCTAATTTTAGAAGTATGCTCCATCACAAAATGCTATCAAACGGGGTTTTCTTTCGTGCACTTCTTGCACTGCGCCTTGCTTCGTGGGCCATTCTTCTTCACAGGGTAGGAGGGGACGGATGTTGCAATTGCGTAGCATTGTTTGCCGTGTACCCTCACACTGAGGACCGCGGAGCGTCCTGTATTTTCCCCGAAATGCATAGCATGCTGGAGTAAAACATTTACTCGTTATGATAGCCTAAATGTCCATAATTGGTTGAACGAAATTTCGAAAAACTATGAAATAGCGCATAGAAAATATTCTAACAACAAAAATTATCTCATGTCAAAAATATGTATCTTATACACCACCTGCTCTAAGCAAAAACAAAAATAACAAAACCCGGAAAAGAAAGAAGAAAATTCGAATAAAAATAGCAAACACCGGCCAGGACTATTACGTCCTGGGTTACCACAAGTAACGCATAGCAGGCGGAAGTAAAAAATTAGTTTTATGTCATGTTCAAGATGAGAGTATAATCGAACTGAACGTTCAAAAAAGCAAAAGCACAAAAAATATGAAAGTTTTACATATACCCCTTTGGAAGTAAACCAATATGAAAGTAAAGCAATACGCAAGAGCCATGCAACTTGGTTATTCCTGGCGAAAGAAAGTGGGGTTCGTGATGCCAGTTATTCACTGCTCCCGTATCCATATGAAAAAGTTGCATAGTATTTTCCTGTTTTAGTTTGAAATTCAAAATGGTACCGCACAAGTCTAACTTTTGTTTTTCGAAGAGTGAAGGTAGGAGAGCTCCGGCTATTGCATATATACGTAAGGTTTTATGTTCTTGAGGGATACCTCCTGTCGCATAACCTCGGTTTGTTGCACGGGCTAAGGCGTTTCGAAAACGTGTGGGCATCGGCCAATACGAGATAGTTGACGCTCATTTCTAACACCAATAAACTCCTACACCTACACCGCGCTGTATGAGACACGAACACGTAAACTTAATGGACCGCAAACACACAGCCTGCCTCTGGTCAGCACAACAGAGACACACTCCAAGACTGGGCTAATGCATTTGCAGAACGTTTTCAACAGGTGTCCAGTTCAGAACGCTACACAAAAACTTCCATGAGATAGGAGCCGTTGACCGAAAAGAATTCATTACGGGATAAAAACACTTCATATACTTCCTATTATTCGGAATTTTTGCTTCATGAGTTGAGGGCCGCTATAAGCACGTGTAAACCCTGAGCTCGAGGCACAGGCAACATTCTATATACAATAATACAATACCTACACGGAGACGCTCGTTTAACACTCCTTCACCTTTACAACAAGATATGGCTTTCGGGGCACATTCCAACGTATTGGAGGGAGGCCGTCATAGTGACTTTCCTGGAAGAGGGAAACAACCATTCCTCTCCCGGATAATATCGACCCACTGCCCTCCCTAGCTGCCAGTAGAAGCTTCTCGAGAAGGTGATCAAAAGAAGACTTTGCACTTCATGGAGTACAATGGTCTTCTTGAAAGCCGACAGGCAGGTTTCAGGGCAGAGCGATTCACAATCAACTTGCCTCGTCGGAATCGTTCATAAAAGATGCTTTCGTTCATGAACAGTTTTGCATTACAATCTCCTTTGATATTACAATCTCCACACGGGCTGCCTATACGGCATCTCGAGTGACCTTTAGCCATTCGGTGCTTCGGGAAGATGCTAACCACTGTGTCTTGCTTCATGTCTGAACGAACTTTTCGTGTAAAATTCGCTACTGCATTTTCTAATGTATATGTTCAGAAAAATGGCGTGCCTCAAGGCGGCGTTTTGAACTGCAGCCAGTTTATTCTCAAGACGAACACGTCCCGGAAGGCATTGCCGCCAACTATTTTCTGTTTAGTTTATGTAGATGACGTTAAAATACCTTTTATATCATTTAACATTTCAATCTAGGAAAGTGAAGTCCAGCTCGTTGTGAACAAACATGCTGGGTGGGCGGAATGGGTAGGTTTTAAACTGAACCCTGGAAAACGCACGGGCGTTGTATTGACCCGGATTGACTCTGACATTACTATAAAATGCGTGTGAATTGTAGTTGAAATGAGCACAAATCGTTATGTAGATTACTCGATAACGGACTGACATTCATCGCGTTCTTTAAACTGCGTAAACAAAAGGACTGAAAACACTGAAGAATCACGAATCCTATGGAACAGAAAAACAGCTTCTTCTGGGTGTATATACTATCCTGGTAGAATCCCGGCTCGACTATGGCAGTATCGCATATGGGTCAGAAACAAAAACTGCACTGGAAACGCTTGCCCCAGAGCTGCATCTTGGCCTTCGCCTTTCATGAGGCGCTTTCCGCACTTGCCATGTCTAGAATATGTATGTAGAGTGTGACGAGGCGTGCCTAGGGCATCAGTGCGAGTATGTCGACTTGCTGTATGCATCTTAAGATTGTGTCTCTCTCCAACCACCCTTTTAATCCTATCATTAACGACACAATAAACTTACAACTGTTTTTATACAGGCCATCCATTTCCTTACATTTCTCTCTTAGAGTGATGGAGGAGGCTCCTGCGCTCAAGGTCCTCTTTTCAGACACGCACAAGACACCCATCTGAAATTTCATTCCCCCATGGCATTTACGGGCTGTATTATGCGACCTGTCATTCACGCAGGTAGAAAAAAAATAGGGTACCCTTGAGGGCGATTCTGCAGCACTTCCTGTTTCAGCAAGACAAGTATAGGTGCGCGAAATTTTAAAGCGATGCGTGGAAAACTGCTTCCATTGTCTCTTTTGCAGCGCGCGGACCAAACATCAGTGTGACTAAAACACCGAATTTTCATAGCAGTATTTACACAGAAGAATCGTACGGCGTCTTAATCGTTTCAAACCTCATCATCCAAAATAAAACTTTGCATTCCATCGTTTATACAGATTCCCTGAACGTTTTTCAGGCATTGTCATCAAGAAAGCGTTCTAATACTATGTTATCAATCTTCTTTCTTGGGTATAATCACGGCATACGCATCAAATCCTGAAATAACTATATGCTGGGTTTCCAGGGCACTGTGGAATCGCAGGCAATTAGGTGGCTGATAAAATGGGGGCTGCTATCATGAATACTTCATCAACTTCAGCTTCACCTGCCGTGGTGGCGCAGTTGCTAAGGCGTTGCCCTGCTGAGCGCGAGGACGCGGGTTCGATTCCCGGCACGGCGGCCACTTTTCCGATTGAGGCGTAAAGCAAAAACTCCCGTGTTTACTAAATTTCGGCTCACGTTAAAGATCCCAAGGTGGTGAAAATTAATCCGGAGACTTTCATTACGGCGCGCTTCATCGCGTGCATTGCGTCGGCGCGTTACACCCTACAATCAATCAATCAACTTCAGCATCAATCGGCATCATCAACCCTGTTCAGTGGCAGCGCCTTCGCCCAGCGCAGGCTGCCGGTGCCAGACTTCAAAAGCACGCGTCAATTTTGTACGGGCCCGGCTCTAGCGAGGCTCTGTCACGCATTCTCCGCTGATACAACGTGCAAAGTGCGCATGTGACATCTTGCAAACTAATTGTGCAAATGAAGGACAAACTGTAGACCGAGAGGTCTCCAGGAGTTGTCTACGTCATTGCTTGTACAGATTTCCATTACGTGTATAGTAGCGAATCAGGAAACTTTGCGAAGCGCCTGCAGCAGCATCCAAATGATCTAAACAAGAACCACGTGACGACCAGCTCCCTTGCCGAGAGCTGCGACACTACATTGCACACAACCGGTCTGCTGCACTTGTCTTCGCAAAAGAAAGGAGTTCTACTCGCGCTTGCTACTGGAACCAGTTCACATACAGACGACGGAACACACGCTGAATAGGAACGGCGTATATTTGCCGCCAATCTACGCAATTTGTCGGCGCAGCGTTGTGAAACGTACTTAAGGTGATTATTTCCCTTTAAGTTTTTATTGTGACCAAGGCTTCCGTGTGAAAGCCGAAACATAAATTTCTTTTAAACTTGTGATCGGCGTCCTGGTCTTCTTCAAAATGCACCCCGAACAGACGGGCTTCCGTCATACCCTTGACTTTGAGTATCATGAATACAGTCAATATAACAACAGTAACTTACACCGACCTGAAGACACACATCTGAAAACAGCTTCGCAGCACACGGCGTCCCACTGGAGTCCGCAAACCGACAACAAACTACATGTAATGAGGTCACAACTGGGACGCTGCACAACTGAATCCCACAACAGGAGCAGTGAAGTCGCCCTGGGTTGGCTACGCGGATAGGCCACCCACCTGTAACGCAATTACACCTGCTCACTGTATCTTCTGTGAAGGGCGACGCGAGCCAGCGAGGGCCCGAGACGCGACCAAGGCACTCGAAGGCAGAAAACTAACTTTATTAGCGAGGCAATGCGCCTCGAGGAGCCTCTGAAGCCCTTACTACCGCCGGCCGCGCGCCGCACACTCGCTCTGCTCGGCTTCGTGCTCGCTTTCGATGTGGCAGGCAGGTGTCGCCGTAGTCTGTGCGCTTGCGGCGCTGGCTTCTGATGTGTCGGGCAGGTGTCGCTAGTTGTCGGTGCGCTGGCTCACATCCGGCTGCTCTCTGTTGGACCAAGTCCCTTTGGTCACGGAAGTGGCACTGCTTGCTGCCTTCATTGCGAGAGGGAATAGTCCTTCAAGCGCTCGGGTAGGCGCCTTTGGCGCTGGGGGTTCGGGCGGCTTCCGCTCCAGGGGCTCCGCTGGCAGCTTCTACTCCAGAGGCTCTGGCCGTAACTTCCGTTCCGAGGGTTCTGGTGGTGGCTTCTGCTTTGCCGACACCGGGGCTTTTTGGCCGAATTCTTGGGCTGATGCAATTTGGAAGACTCCTTTTTCTTCCGTTCCGACTTCTGCTTTCGCGGATTGTTGGAAGGGGGAGGCGGCGACGATGGTGGACGACGTAGCACGGAGCTGCTCATTGAAGGCTTTGCGGAGGCGGGTTCTGCGTGTGCTGGCGGTGGAAGCGAAGAGACTTTCAATGCTGCTTCGTTTTGAGAACCGTACCCCTTGGAGGAACGCTTTTTGTAGCTTTTGTCCTTCGACTTGTCTCGGTGCTTCTGCGATGACTTGTCTGCTCGCCTTGAATCAGTTTCTGACGATGAACTTTTGGCCTCAGACAATTTTGGCTCTGTAATTTTGGCTTCCAACTGCTTTAGTTCGGGTGGCTTGTGCTCTGCATTGTGCTCAACATCTCCTGCAGATGAAGGTTTGGCGTCACATGACTTGTTTTCTCCTGGGTGGATCTTTGTGCCGCTCCTTGTTTCTTGAACTGCTCTTGTGATCTTTACTGCTCGATGAGGACGAGGGCTTGCGGGAGCTGCCACTTGTGCTGTTGCTGCTGCGACTTTTGCTCAACTTGCTTTTGGATTGGCTGCGTTTCTGCTCAACTATTGGAGAAGCAGCTTGCTTGCATGCCGGAGAGGGGCTGTAGGTGTTGGGAACATTATCTTGGCAAGATAATGGTAACCACGGCTGCTCTTCTGGTCCTGGGAGTGGCAAAACGCTGGAGGCCTGCTGATCTGTGATGTCCAGGCATATGGTGATTGAAAGAGGGCCCCTGGATCATAACAGCGTTCGACATCCTGGGCAACAGTCGTTCATGGCACCGAACAATCGTTCCTGTGGGTGCGTGGCGAATTTCAGTTGGCATGGGTGGCTGAAACAGCAATTGTCCATGGCTTGCAGAAAACCAGTCTTCACCTAATATAAGTGGCACAGCATTATTATGGAGGGCGGCTGCTTCAACCAAGGCGGTGATAGGTCCGACAGAAACCTTCAAACATACGGCACCAGCTGGAGCTACTGTGTTCTCCACCGACGACGACTAGAAGGGGGTCTAGTCCAGGGCAAGAGGGGCAAAGAGCTGACCAGGCAGCGGGAAACAAGCGTCACTTTCGATCCACTGTCGGGAAATGCATCCACTTGACCAATCCCAGCAATTGTGGTGGTAACAAGGGCACACTGGACCAGTGATCCATCGAGGGTTTCCGAAGGGGTACTGTGGAGAGCTTGGGAAGAATGTGTACTAGACGTTGGAGCGGTAGCTCTAGATGGACACTTGGATGCGAGATGTCCTTTTTGGCGGCATTGGAAGCACACAGCTTCGGCCAAGTTCTGTCCAGGACGGTAGGCAGGAGCACCATGTTTAGCGGAGATGGTGTGGTATCGGAACTCTTGTTGGTCTGGTGGCAGGGCTGAAATTCGCTGTGGCCGGCTCGTTCTGTCTGACACAGCCTGAGGATTCATGTACGCTGAGTTGCGGGAAGGTGACTGTAGGCTTGGAGTGGGTGGTGTGGCGTTTTGATACCCTGGGCGTGAAAATGGAATGGCCGAATGGCTCAGTGTTTGATCAAGCTGAGTGACAATGTCCATATATGCTGCGACGGTCGCTGGGCGTTGTGCTGCTATAGTAGTGGCCAGGTTCGAGTCGGCAATGCCTTGAAGGGCGTACTCTATGCGCTGAGTGTCCGAGAGAGTGACTGGGCATCCAGAGATGAGCTTCAGCTTTGCCAGAGAGTAGTTGACAAGATTCTCTTCGTGTGCTTGCACGCGACAAGTAACTGCTTGTTGCCACTGCAGCAAAGTCTGCTTGGCGCTGAATTGATCTAGGAACGCTCTCCTGAACGTTTCCCACGTCGGGCATTGACGACCAATGACGGCTTTCCAATCAGCGGCCGCTCCACGAAGTTTGCCCATGGCGACGGCGAGTAGTGTTGAAGGCTGCCACGAAGCAAGGTTTTGAGTTCGCTCCAACTCTTCAATCCAGTGGGACGCTGAAATGCCGCCGTCCCCACTGTAAGTAGGAAGCGATGCGGACAGGTCTGGAAGAGTTGTGACTTGAACAGGGACTGCAGCGCGTTGCGACACATGAAGGAGCTGCTGAAGTAAACCTGTCAGCAACTCGGTAGTTCGTGCTGCATCGGAGCTCGGCGGAGGGGGTGCTGTGTCAGGGCGCTGGGTGGACGCCGCGGAGTCTGGGGAAGTGGGCGTGGCTGAGCGGTTTTGAGCGATGTCGGCGATAAGGAGGTTTATTACTTCTTCCTTCGGCCCGGTAGCGTCCAGATTTCGGCGAGCCAACTCTTCACGGAGATAATCTGCTGTAAAGCCTGCGAGGTCCTCTGGCGTAGCCTCGTTCCAATTCACGAGCGGCATGGCGGTACAAGGCAGCAAACTGGTTACGAGACGAGAGGGCGAGTAGGGCGAACGGTTTGGGCACTGAAGGCAGGTTACTTCATCGGGCGGGCAGGCGCCAACACGACAGTCGGCGAAACACAGGGCGAAGCGCGAAATGGCTCCGGCGAAGTGGGCGGTAGCACCTGCACACGGAGGGAGCGCTGGGCGACGAAACTTCAAGGGGCGATGCTCCAGGCATGGTTCGGGGTCGACTCCGCCAGTTGTGAGGGGCGACGCGAGCCAGCGAGGGCCCGAGACGCGACCAAGGCACTCGAAGGCAGAAAACTAACTTTATTAGCGAGGCAAGGCGCCTCGAGGAGCCTCTCAAGCTACTACCGCCGGCCGCGCGCCGCACACTCGCTCTGCTCGGCTTCGTGCTCGCTTTTGATGTGGCAGGCAGGTGTCGCCGTAGTCTGTGCGCTTGCGGCGCTGGCTTCTGACGTGTCGGGCAGGTGTCGCTAGAAGTCGGTGCGCTGGCTCACACTTCAAGACCCCTGTATAGCACGTGTGGGAAGGGCCTATCTGTTGTCCACTTACTAATCACATGCAAGGCACTTGACACAACACGACGCAAACATTTCCCAGAACTCTACCTAGGACACATTACATTATATCCATTATAATTTTAGGCCGACGAACCAATGTTTTCTGCCCAACGTGTTTTTAGGTTTTTAGCGGGGATACATTTTTTCGCAGCTCTCGTCTTATCACGCATGATCATACTAACGCTGTACACCAGTCAGCTGAATTGTCTTTTTTTGCTTCAGTTTACTGCTCACAGGTTATAGTATGCACTGAGGTTAGTATTTACCTACATCACAAACTAAATAACTTGTCCTTAGCGCTATTTGCCCTTCTTGACCTTGCACCATTAAACCCAAACCATCATCATCAATGTGTACATGCCAGTGCTGTCTTCACTAAGGCAAGGGTGCCCTGCTTCCACATTGTTGTTTTGTATTCTTCTAAAACCTTCTTTTCAATAATTATAAATGATTGATAAATACGAGGTTTTGAGTTTGCATTAAGGCGAAGTCAAGCTGCCTCACATATACTGACGATGTAGCCACACTTTGCGCTGACAAAGGGGGGGGTAGAGCTATCACGATAACCATATAATTGTCATGACGTACCCCGAAGGTCTGTCAATAGGCAGAAGTGCGCCAGATTTTGGCACAGAAACTGGGAATCGACCGCTAGTGTTTTGAGCGCGTAAATTGGACCACCACCACTGAGTTTCATATGGGGGTCACCGAGATAGAGTTATCTGGACAGCAATCTAGTGGCAGGACGAAACATAAAGGCTGCGCGATAAAGCCACAAAGTGACTGGCCGGGCATTGTCGGTCTTCGCAAGGGCCATTGTATAAAACTTGGTTTTTCCTGGTGAAAGTGAGGGTTCGTTATGATTGTTATTCACTGTTCCGTATTCATTTGGATATGTCGCATCGTATTATTGCTGTTTTGCTTGGAATTCTACATCGAAACTCACGAGACCAAGTTCTCATTTTCGAAGGTGAAGGTAGGAGGGCTTGGGCTATCGTACATATAGGTAAAGCATTATTTTCTTGAGGTTTTCAAGCAACCCTTTCAAGCGTAGTTGTATTTTGCAAGTGGCACTTTCGAAGCTTTTACCACAATTCATGATGTCCTCGTACAACGAGGAATGGCCCACAATTATAGGATATCTGAGAGAAGTAGTTAACTGAGTTAGATTCCTTTTTTACGGCGATGCAGTATACCTCTCCAGCCAAGAGTTTTGTCTCGACCGTCCGCGTCAACAGAGAAGTCTAACGAAAAATTAAAGATATTACTGGCACCTCCAGGAACCGAAGATGGAGCCGAATACAGGAACGGGGCAACAGCGCGTCATCTTACCGAATCAGCTACGCCCACACGACGGGACAGGGAAGACAGACGGGCTCACTCAACGAGCACAGTGGCGGCTCTACCGCCAGCGCTTCCTAAAAGCCCTTTTGTTAAGTAAAACCGAATAATCTGTGATAACTGAGACCACGTGGTTTGGATTCGCGGCGAATTGAACAGCGTCGGTAGAAAGGGAGGGCGCTTCTTGGCGTGACGCATGAAACAAGAGTGAGGGGCAGGCAGTGAGAGAGGTGACACTATATCCTCATATGCCGCCGGCCCCTCACCCTTCACAGGACGGTCCTCTGTGTTTTCTTTCTGCCATTCCTTCTGCGTTCGGTCACGACGATATGCGGCCGCCGGCGCCGCGAAACGCAGGTAACAGCTGCAAGAGTGTCTCGTTCACTCTTTGCAGAGCAACGTCTGTGAATTCAAGTGACGTCACATTGATAATCATTGGGGGTGTCGTTACCCAAGCAGCCGAAGCCGATTGCCAATGATTGAATACCCCATGGGTCCCCATTTGCTTCCGAGCCGTCGGCCACTCATCGGTAACTTGGCTGAAAGATTGAGTGAGCGAAAAGCAAACGGCGACCGGAAGTAACGTCACACGGAAGGTTAATCGGAATCCGAGCTTCAGCTGACGGATAAAAGCGCATTTTGGACTTGAGCTTGCCGAGCTCGTGACGGCGACGGTTTGAGCGGGTGAACAGGCTACAACACGGCAAAAAGTAGTTGCCTAAAGAGCCACAGCACCGGGCCATGAAACAAAGCTTACTTAAACTATAGTGCAGCGTTTTCAAAAAAGCGTGAGATAGTGTTACACGTTCAGAATGAATGGGTCATTTGTGTGTCCTAACGCAACGGTGACCGTCGAACTACTTCAGCGTTGTGCCTTTGCGCGTTCTTTGAACCCGCGGCGGGGCCGGTGGACGGACGCGTTGCACCGACGGCTCCGTCTCTTTTGTGGCATTGAAACTGCGGTAGTTCTCCTGTACGTGTCTGTGAGGTCCGTTTTGGTGTCGGTGGCTCTGCGAAGTATACCTGACTGGTGGAATAACATCGTTAGCCTGCTGTGGCCGCCGCTGAAAACGTAAGTCACCATTTCATTGTTCCTTGCGCGGTGCGGGAGAGCTCGCGTTCGTTCCCGCTAAAACTTCAGCTGTCGTTTATAACAACTGGCGCCCCTGAAAGCTGCTTAGCGTTGTTGGTTCTTGCGAAGAAAAAAGCGGTCACATACATGTACTTCCATTTGTGTGATGGCAGTTCTAGCTATCCTTTTTCCGGCTTTGTGTTTTCTGAACAACCGGGCGTGCTCCCACTGCAGGTTCACGACGTTCAGCATGCGTTGAAGCAAGACTCTTGTGAAGTCATAAGAGTTCCGGATGTTCTAGGCTGGCTTACTTAAACTCTAGCTATAAATGAAGCTTCCGTGTCATTATTTTCTTGAGCAAAGTGAAGATATTGTCGAGAGACAAAGTAATTACACTTCCGCTGGGCTTCTCCATCGGTTCCGTTCGCCATCTGGCGCGTCTGACAAGGCAGATGTGAGCGGCGGCGACAGCTACACCGAAACCAGTTTAATACTTTATTTGTGGCTTTGTTTTGTTACCCCTCAAAACATAACGCATTCAAAGGTCACAAGGTTTGTATTCAACCTCCAAGTTGGCATAGATGCCTTGCAAAAAAAAAACCTGAACGTTCGTGCATTCCGAACTCATTGCGAAGTGCGTTGCCTTGTAGCCTGTGGGTCCCGCGTTGTTAGCGAACAAAAGTTACGCTAATAAAACGTTGACGGCACGACATTTCAGTGGCGATTAAATGTTTATGGGGTACAGTAGCCACAACAAAATTTCGCGGAACCACTGCCGTGTTGCTTTGTGTATTGGACCTTTTTAATTACCTTGCGTGACTGCACCAAGAGTGACGCCTATTTTCGGTGAAATTCGGGACTGTTTTCTCAAGAGCGAGCCAAGTAACTGCTACCGTAGAACGCAGTATTGAGAAATAAATAGTGCAGTACGTTTTGTTTTATAGCGAGTGTTAACAAGCTAGAACTTTATGCACGGACATATTTTCACACGGACTTGTGGTAAGGCTGCTGCAAAGTGCTGTATTTAGTAAGCAGCGTGCATTTAGCATTGTAGTGAACTATTTTTTTACTTATTACCGGCGCTACGACGTAAAGGTGTTTCCCGTGGAAAAAGGCGGATGCAGCCGAGACTACCTTTCCAAGCTAACCTATTCTACAATAGTGCTGTTGAACAACATATCGTGATCTTGGCAGATCGGAGAATTACCGGGGATAATGGTCCTGTTTTCATTTGCATCTCAAGCAGTTAAACGAACCATAATCGGTTCGCGCTTCACGAGCAGCGCTTTTTAAAATTTTTTCTCGACTAATGTGTGTGCTTGCTTTCGTGTTTGTGTTCGTATTCTTGCAACTGTTAAGCCAGGTTTCTTGTAAATTTGATATGCATAATAAAAAACGACAGAGAGAGACTCGTTGTGTTGTGTTGCTCAATTGTTTTTGACGAGTCACGTAATTGCTTCGCGAAGTTGCTGCAGTTTGTTTATTGTGTCTCGCGGTCCCATTTCTGTCAGTGTACAAGAAATTATTTAACGAGTGCGCTATAAATAAATAATGCACACTCGTTAAATAATTTCCTGTACAGTGGCATGTATAAAGCAGAAATCGGGCCGCGAGGCAACTCATAAAATAGGCATTGGTCATAAGGACTGGCAACTAAGCCAAAAATGTCCATGAAAATAGGCTGCGGTCCACCTATAGGCAATATCATGGACATACTTTGCCAAGCGTTGTCCAATATTGGCCTTCCAGAGATTGGCCAATTGGTGGCTTGTCAGCTTTCCCAACCGCCAGCCAATGATGGCAGCCGAGGTATTGCCAAGCTCGGACACATTGGCAACTGATGATTTGCCATGCTTGGTATTGGCAATTTCTGCTGCTTGTTAACTGTGTCGCAAACCAACCACTTTAACAGGGTGGTGGGAGCCCTTTTTTTAAGATGAGCGCAGAAAACAACGTACGCACACTAACACAATATCGTAAAGAAGGCGGGATATAGAAAGCAAAGTGTGTAACCACTACTCTTTCAAAGAAAAATTTTTATAGGGGTTTCATGGCCATTTGAATACATAAACAAAAGTTAAAATATAAAATTTCCTTGGCACGCTGTTGCAGTTATTACAGTTTAAAATCTGTCATAATGAAACCAGAATGCCCGGTTTTCTTAGTGTATTTAAAGCACTAACGTTTTACTTTTCATTCACGGATTAATACAACTAAGAAAACAATAATTATTGTTATTTAATAAACACCACAAAGTATTGTGGTACAAGGTTAAAATTTTAAAATAAAGTATAATGGGGGCGGGTCATTATACCTTCCTATCATCTCCTGCCAAATTTAGGTCGCACTTTGCGGCCGCACGCGTAACAACTTCAAAAACCACGGGACTGCACCCCCCGACGCTCGTTCAAACGTGAAGCAATTCAAATTATGGTACAGCTGATTTGCTGTTGAAGTTCTTTTCAACTTCGCTGCAGAGGGCCATCGCCCCTATACCAGTCGCGAGGAGAGCACACTCCTATGGTCGTTCCTCGCCATTTCTCGGCGCGCGGTGTGTCGTCCTTTTAAGTGCGAATGCACTTCTTAAGCGATGCTGAAGCGTCCGCCGCCGTCCGCATAGCAACACTGCGGGTGCGCGCGCTCCTCGTCTTCCTTGGCAACGGGGGGAGATGGGCGCGCGCTGCCTGGCCGCTGACATGGCACATACCCACGTGGGGGATTGGCCAGGAATCGGGCGTGAGAAGGGCTATTGCACCCGCTTAAAAGGAGTACTGACACGAAATTTCAAAGCTGAGATCCGCTCTAGCAATCAAGTACAACGACAACACAAATAGGTGTCTGTGAATAAATGAATCTTTCTTTCTTTGTAGTTGTGTGTGTGTGTGATCTCTCTTTCGCGAACATTACCGAACCGCGCAAATTCAACTCGTGCATTCGCACTTTCACATTCTTCCCCTCGGGGAAATGCGGGGAATTTTTTTCCCTGTCCTTGTTCCAGTCACCTTTCACACTGCAGTTTCCGTTTCCTGGCGGCAAATTTTCGCCTCTACCTCCCCCGGCTTGATCCCTTTCTGGGCGCGCGATCCTCGACTCACGCTCTCCACATCGGACAACCCCAATTTTTTACTGCCAAGCAGTATACCTCTACAACTCAAGGAACGTTTGTTGTCTGCGTCAGCAAACAACTCGCAGGCTAAATTAAAAGAAGTTACTGGCACTATGAGAAGTCGAACGTGGATCAGAATAGAGAAACGGAGCCAGAGCCCGTCACCTTACCGACTAAGCTACGCCCACAGGAGGATACGGGTAAACAGACACTATACTCACGAGTACAAGGACGGTGTTATCAACCACTTGCGCCCATTCCAATACTCCGTATGAAGTGCAACCCGCATAAGGTGGGATAACGGCGTTCACATGGTTTCGATTAGCGGTGGACTAACGTGTTTGGGAGAGGAGGGCGGGGGAAGGGGCACTTGTTGGCGGTGACGCCTGGACTACGAGGGAGGTATACGCAGGGATGGGAATGACGCCATGGCCGCGCGTGCCAGGTCCCCTCCTTACCCTGCGCCAGAGCCTCCTTTCCGCTTCCTTTCTGCCGTCGCTGCTGCGTTCGCTCGACTCTGCTTTTACTCTTTATAGAGCCCCGAGTGTGAATTCAAGTGACGTCGAAAGGGTAATCGTTCTGGCTGTCATTTACAGCTTTGCTTTACAACAACGTTCACAGGGTGGATTGGCGCCTATTTTTTCCGAAGGGCTCTCTGATTCCAGCTATCTCAAGAGTGCTTTGGTGACCTTCTTGTACAAATGCTTGCTGTGAAAGTTTGTATATATATGAGACGATGTCTATAATAAATCTAGTGCCGAGTGAGCGCTTTTGTTCGTGATCTGTCTATGGTCGTTGTAGTAGTCGTGCTTTAATTTTTACCAAATACAGCCGTTGTCTTTGTAAGTTGGATTCCACACGTTACAAGCTGCTCAAAAAAAGCATGGCCATCTACAGATGGAATATGGTTACAGCCCTACTTTACAGTCCTGTCCACCCGATTCGTGTAACACGTGGTGTCTATCTCCCCTCTGCCGTTTTTATGCGTGCTTTAAAGGGGTTGGGAGTAGGACGTGCACATACAGGACGGTTTAACGCACCGCCCCATTCAGCTATTAATGGAAGTATGCTCAATCGCAAATTACAAACAATCGTGTTTAATTTCGTGCACTCCTCGAACTGCGCCCTGTTTCACCCGTCCTCTTTCTTCGCAGGGTGGAAGGGCATAGATATGGCAACTGCGTAGCTTTACTTGCCGTTACACTCACACTGAGGAACGCAGAGCGTCCTGTATTTGCACCAGAATGCATAGCATGCTGGTGTAAAACATTTATTCATTGTAATAGCGTAAATATACAAAATTGTTGGAACGAAATTGTGAAAAAACATGAAATAGCAAAAAATATTGTAACAACAAAATGATAGCAAGCATATCAAAAATATGCATGTTATACATTTCCAGCACAAATCAAAAACTAAAATACAAACCCCGGGAAATAAAGTTCTAATGCGAATAAGAAATACCGAACGCAGGCCACGACTGTAACGTCTTGCTTTAGCACAAGAAACGCATTACAGGCGGAAGTAAAATATTAATTCTATGAATGCTGTAGATGACGGGATAGTCGAATGGATTTGGGGCTACTTCTCGTAGACAAGCAAGGCGGCTTCATTGTAGCAGCAACCAAAGAGTGTGAAGCGAAGGCCGATTAAGTGATTGCGAAAAGGTTCATCTTTTTCCAGGAGAGAAGCCTGAAAGAGCCGAGAATGATGGTACCCGGTTCTGTGAGACTCACCGGTTGACTAGGTTGACGACTTGAAAAAAACGAGCAAAGGTTGACACCTGAAATCATTGGTGGGAACTTTTCATTTTCCGGAGGGGGCGGGGGCATCATTTCTCTTTCTATCGCTTTTCTCTCTCTCTCTATATCTATATATATATATATATATATATATATATATATTATATGGCATGTTGTGATTTTCGCTCCCGTTCACCATCCCTACGTGATGCGGAAGCCACCACAACGGCGCGCTTCAAGCCTGGGTGAAGAATTGGTCTTCTTAAACATAAAATGTGAATTGATTCTGCTTTTTAGTCTTAGCTTTCCGTTCTTGCACACGGTGTCATAACAGCAGATTCAGAGTTAAACACCTTCTGTGTGAATGCGGCATGATGGACAAAGAAAGATGAGGCACAAATCACACCATGTACCAACATATGAAGGGTTGATTAAGCCATAGAAAAACCAAAAGGAAACCAACAGTCGGCCAAATCTTTATCTAGTGTGAGCTAGCGGCTATTTTTCAGTCTTATGACGCTCTTAGGAGGGAACAGCATAGCAGACGACGGGCCTGTTTGCAACTTGGTAACCGGCGTCTTTGCTACTGGACCTGTTTGCACCTTGCCTTCTGTCATACGCCGCGGATGCATAAAAAGTCGTCGCTCCCGAACGCTAGTTAAAGATTTGGCCGACTGTAATGTCGCTCTGATCTTTTGCGAAAAGTGCCTACCTTCTCCAGGCGACCTGAGATCGCCCCGCTGCGTGGCAGACGTAAAGACGCCATCATTCCACGAGTCGATCCTCTTCGAAAACTACTTTTCCCCAATGGCTTTCACTAGAGTTGTCCATGCGCAGAGCGGATGTGTGAAATGAACGCATGCGAACTGTGAACATATTAATACTTTTCCTTCTCCTCCGTTTTATTGATCTTTCATCTCCTTCAAAAACAAAAAATCAAATAAAAAGCCCGGAAAAGAACTTCGGAAATACGAATAAAATAAAGTGCGCCAACAGTGTAAAGCCTTGAACTGCAGAAAAAATAAATATCGTCAGGAAGTAAAACAATTATTATTTAGAGTGGCCTAAGAGGTGCCCATTCATCAAAGGGAATATTGAAAAAAGCATGAAACATGAATATGCCAAGATTATAATTTTGCAAACCGAAATCATGCAATTAAAAATATGCATTATAAATCTCGAAAACACGAGAATAAAATAGAAAAGCCAGGAAAGTAATTCTGGAGTCGCAAACAAAAATATTGTAAAAACCAGCCAACCATGCACTTTACCTTGAATCTGCTCGAAATACTGTTGACTTGGTCAAGGCAGGTAAATAAAGGCTGCAAAAGTGTACGTGTCAATCATGGGCAAAAAGAAAAAAGGAAAAATTTAAAACAATACTATAATACAGAGTTTTTCGCCACTGATAACGAAATGAGTGGCTACTGATAACTGAATGGCTACTGAATGGGCACTGATCACGAAAGTAGCCTGACATTTTATACAGGGTGTCCCAGCTATCATGCACCAAGATTTAAAAAAAGAGAAATTGTGTAACTCGAAGAAAACCTAGTGCATAATGTTTGCAGTGCTGTGAAGAAGCGGAGAGTAATTTTTTCGTTATTGAGACTTAATTATTTGTAATTAATTATCTAACTCGAGAAATACTGTCCTAATCACTAAAGTGTCCAATGAGCACTTGTAGGTAACCACGAGGGGCATCTAACTGTGCTATTTTCAGCGACGAACTAATTGCGTACTCATTTATTTGACTGATAAGGAAACCCCGCGAAAATATGAAAAATACCACGTGACGACGCTTACGCGCGCATTGTAAAACAGCATTCCCAAACAAAGCTGATGAAAGCAACTGCTTCGCAGTGTTACCACCCCCGCCCGAAGAGACAGCGCATCACCTTGATAATAGCATGCATGGAAGGAGCAGCAGCAGCAAGATTCGCGGGACGCGTGTGCAGATAAGGGAACAAACTCGGGTCGCGATTTCTTTTTCTTTCTTTTGTCTATTTCATTCGGGCTAACTCAGAGGCAGCCTTTTTGAGGGCGTTGCTTTACGGTGCGCGCGGAGGCGCCGTCACGTGGTATTTTTCATATTTCGCGGGTTTCCTTTATCAGTCAGAATAAATGAGTACGCAATTAGTTCATCGCTGAAAATACCGCAGTTAGATGCCCCTCGTGGTTACCTTCAAGTGCCCCATTGACACTTTAGTGATTAGGAGCGTATTTCTCGAGTTAGATAAATATTTACAATTAGTTAATTAAGTCTCATAAACGAAAAAAATACTGTCCGCTTCTTCACAGTACTGCAAACATTATGCACCTGGTTTCTTTCAAGTTACGCCTTTACTCTTTTTTTAAATCTTGGTGCATGATAGCTGGGACACCCTGTATATTGCCCCCTACGCAGTAAAACGAGTACGGTGTGCTACATGCACTTTCAGGCATGCTGGCATGCGCGCTTAGATCGTATATACGTGTCCGTCGAGATTTTGTCTACGTACAAAAATTATGCACTTGACGAGGTATCATTTAGTGATCACTGTCTTGACTAGTTTTTTCTATAGGGGAAGGGGTGCAAGGTGGGCAAAAATTTTAATTGGGAGGGGTGACAATTAAACGCTAGACTACTAAAGGGCAACACTTTTAACAAAGCAGTGCAGGAGAACTTTGTTAAGTACAGAGATAATATAAAAATGGGTGAGAACAAAGTGGTAGCTTATGACACCAGATATCAGATTGACAGCCATCGAAAGAGCGTGCTGCCTTATTAGAGCAAAAAGGGAGGAAGAAGACACTCTTCGACACAATCTCAGTCGGAATTGTTCATCGACGACATCGCAAACACGAACAGCAGACTGGAAGCGATAGATCCGGATCGAATACAGGGTGCAACAATCAGAGCGCATCCACAAATGCTGCTGCCAGGGGAGGCGCAACAAAAAACGCAACTTCTCACTCAGAGATGGGTAGTGAAAGCCAGGATAATTGAACAAATATTCTGTGAGGGCGTTGGTATGCGCAAGGACGAACAGAGAAAACGAGAGATCGCGCGGTTTAAAACAGAATTGTTTAGCGCTCCATGTCTTAAAGTAGATGTTCTTGAGTGCGAGTTGCTTTCGCTGTTACAATTGTTAGATTTCAAAGAATAGGCAAAGGCTGCAAGAACCTATTATTTTAAATAATGGAAACGGCAATTGATGAATTAAAACGAGTTAAATCTTTGGGTCCTGATGGTCTGTGTTCCAGACTTGTATAGGGGGTACAAAAGTATGGTTTCCCCTTTTTCGTTTCTTCTGTTCGAGGAGTTTTTTTCAAAAACGGTGCATTGCCAAAAACTTTAGCCCGAACGCCCACCTATATTATATGAGACTCTGAGAATGCTTTGAAGACGGCAGCCGGTGAGAGAATATCGGTTCATTACGTTTGCCACAAGAAACTTCAAAATAATTATAAAGATAATTGCCAAGCGATTTCACCAGACGTGCGGCATTAAAAGTCTAAGTATTGTAGCAAAGATTCACGTAGCACCAACTATCTTGCAGTGCTGTGACATGCTTTTTCGGAAGTAGCCATGCTACAAGAAGATTTTGAGAATATTTGATGGTATTTGTCATGAATAATTTTTTCAGTTTTGAAGCATAAAACGTGATAGATGTTCTTTTAGTTGGCGTTATGCTGGCGTAGCATGAATGGTTGATGCAGCTCATAATTAACAGAAGAGCCACAGTGTGCATTCTAGTGACGGTCTTCAATAAGGCGAGGGTGCCCTGCTTCCTTGTTGTTTTTTATTTTTCTGGAGCCCTTTTGGTTGAACATTATAAACGATAGTTATGGAGCAGGTTTTGTGCTGCATGCAAGCGAAGTCAAGCTGCTCACGTTTGCTGATGATGTGTCCATATTCTGCAGAAAGTGTGAGTAGAGCTGTTAGGATAATCAAATAATTGTGTGATGTCACCCGAAGCTCATTCAATTTCAGAAGGGTGCCACATTTAGGCACGGAAACTGGGAATCGATAACGAGTGTTTTTGAGCGCTTAAATTGTACCACCACCCCTGAGTGCTATCTAGGGGCACTGATGGACAGTTAATCGGGACAGCAATCTTGTGGCAGGACAAAAAACACAGGCTGCGCGAAAAAGCCGTAAAGTGGGTCGCCGCGCATTGTCTGTCTTCGCAAGGGCAACTATGCAACTTGGTATTGCCTGGTGAAAGAGGGGTTCGTTAGGCAAGTTTATTCACTGCTCCCGTTTAGATATTACTAAGTTGCATCGTGTTTTTCTGTTTTTGTTTGGAATTCAACATGGGAACGCACGAGTCGAAATTTTCTTTGTCGAAGAGTGATGGTAGGAGGGCACGGGATTTCACATGCTTACGTAAGATTTGCGTTCTTGAGGGGTTCAAGCGACCCTTTCTTGTGTAGTTTTTTTTCAAGTTGCCTTTATTGAATGCGTTATTACAGCTAATCGTTTCTCCGTGCAATGCAGAATGGCCGGCAATTATAGGAAATCTGAAAGAATTTGTTGGCACAGTTAGATTTCCTTGTGTGCGGTTTGTACTGCGAAGCCGTAAACATCTAGCCGCAAATGGTTCTGTGGTGACCTCCTGCTTTAAGAGTAAACTGCCCCGAACAAATAAGAGAAATTACCGGCACCGCCAGGAATCGAACGTGGTGCCGAATTCCGTAACGGGGCAACAGCTGGTTATTCGACTCAGCTACACCCACTCAGCGGCACTCGCACGACGAGACAGGGAGACAGACGTTGCACTCAACAAGTACAGCGGCAGGTCTACTACCTTGCTTTTTCAAAGCCCTCGTGTTTAGTGAAACCCGCATGATTTATGATAACGGTGTTCTCGTGGTTTGGATTAGCGGCGAACTGAACAGCGCCTGTAGAACGGGTTGGAGTTTCTTGGCGGTGACGCTTGAAACAAGAGTGAGGGCATGCGGTAAGAGAGGTGACGCCATATACTTGTATGCTGCCCGCCCCTTCTTCTTCGGCAGACGCTCCTCTCTCTTTTCTTCCTGCCGTTGCTGCTGCGTATGGTCGGTACTTATGCGGACGCCTTCCCCACGAAACGCAGTTAACAGCTGCTAGAGGGTCTGGGTCACTCTTTGCAGAGCAACGTCTGTGAATTCAAGTGACGTCGCATGGGTAATGGTTTTGGGTGCGTTTAACTGCTTCGTAGCCCAGCCATCTTCACGGTGTGGTTAAAGCTAATTTTTCAAAGTGTGTGCCCAGAAGAATGTAAAATTACATACACCATGAAGCGGCTAGCTGTAACTGCATAGAAAAAATTAAACCTTATAGTAGGAGACATACAGCACTCCGTAATTGCTCCTGTCGGATGTAGTTGTTTGGGTTTATAAGCTTTTTTTACGCGTGACTTTACACACAAAGAAGTGTAACATATAAACTATTTTGGGTAGGGAAGTTGCAGTTATTATAATTTAGCAATTCTAACAAAAAACTGCACTTCTGTTCACCTATTTTTAAATTTTGCGTTATCATTTTACTTGTTGCTTGCGGTTTTATACAACTAATAAAGAATAATTGCTTTTGTGAAATAACCAGAAATTGTATTTTGGTGGAATTTTGGGACTTCTGTGAGTCAAAGTGTAACCTTTGGTAGACGCTCTGCTTTTCTACTGTTAAAATATCACTTTCTCTTTGCGGCCGCACGCATCACCACTTGACAACACCTTATTACAGCACCCTTCGACTCTACACCAAGCCTGATTGAATACCAATAATCGTACACCTGATCTTCTGTTATAATACCTGTTAAACTCTGGAGCTGAGCCCATTATCACACTGCCATGGTCGTTCCCCGCCATTTCTCGACGCGGGGTGTGTCGCCCTGGTTCCGTGCCGTTGTTCTTGCCACCATTCGCATTGGAGTTTCCGTTCCCTGGCGGGGAAGTTTGGCCTCACGCTCCCCGGCTTAGGCCCGTTCTGGGCGCGCGATCCTCGACTCAAGCTCTGCACCTCGCAAACTCCTACTTTTTCCTGTAAAGCAGTATACCTACCTGCGAAGGAACTGTTCGCTTCTGCGTTCCCAGAAAACTACCATGCTAAACAAAAGTAGTTTCTGGCACCGCCAGAAACCGAAATGAATGCGAATAGAGAAACGGAGCGAGAGCCCGACGTTTGACCGACTAAGGTACGCCCGCAGGAGGAGACGGGTAGACAGACGGTGTACTCAACGAGTACACGGACGGTGTACTCAACGCCTTGGGCCCACTCGAATGCCCGAGTGAAGTGGAAAAAGCATCAAGTCTGTTAGGGCCGTTCACGTGGTTTCGATTGTATGAAACGCGTTTTAGGACGAGAAGGGTGGCGGGGACGGCGCTTTTTGGCGGCGGCGTGTGAAACAAGATCTAGGGGGAGGCAGCGAAGGAGATAACGACATAGTCCCGTCTGCTGACCTTGTTGTGCCGGAGCGCCAGGTCCAAATGCGTTGCACGAGGCGACGCGCCGACAGCGAGGCTGAGTCACGCCTCTCCCTTTCGTCGCTGTGGTGCGGCCAAATCCCGCATCTGAGAACGACCAAAGAAGGGCATGTCGCTACGCCTGGAGGCGAGGTCACGGAGACAGCGGGGGCATCGCCCTCTATTTCCCCATTGGCGGCGCAGCTGACTCACCGCTTCGCTACCATTCGTCGGAATTCAAACTTCAGGCAGCGGGAGCCCTGATTGCAGCTATTCGAACTTCTCGGGGCCACAACAAACTTGCCGGGGTATAAAAGAAGCCCGGAGACTCATCGTTGGCATTCCTCGGCGGCTTCTCTCCGGCGGCACTTTTCGGAGGCACCGAGTGTAGGGGTGCTATAGCCTTTGTGCGAGTCATGTAACGTTTGCTTACCTTGTACATACTGTATATAAATGTTACTTCAACTTTCCGTCGGCCAGAGAACTTCATCGCTCTGCTCTGCGCCGCGTGATAGCGGACGGAGCAAGGCGACGTCGCTACCCGGTGACTGCGCTCGGATGGCCAGTCGCAATAGGGGAGGCGGCGGTGAGAGGGCCCTGTCCCTACAGCGGAGAAAGCGTCGGGATGACTGATTTCGAACGTCGGTGACTAGCTGGATGCGACTCACAACCTGGGAGCAGTGCTGGGAAGGTCATTCCGAAACAATGGATGGCAGCTGTGGGATCGACCGGCAACGGCTACTACCTATAGTGTGGTAAGCGCTCAACGTTTTCTCTAAGTTCACCACACTTCTCTAGCACAGGTTATGGTAGTTTAAAGAAGGGCTGTGTAAAGCACTGTGTATAGCTTTGATATTCATGCCTAGAAAAAGTGTGTTGAATCCAGAGCTAGTGCCGAGAGTGTAAACAAAGGAGCGAGAGAATTACTTGCACGTGTGTTACTAGTAGCTGGATAGTACAGAAACGGCACGGGAATTCTAAAGCGGGTAAACAGCAAGAGGACAGTGCAAACGATGGAGGACCTTCGAGTGAAGGAACTCATCGAAATTTGCGAGGAGCTGGGCCTTGACTTAGGCCGTGCGAAACGGAAGCATGCGATCCTTGAGATCATGCGGAAGGAGAACGTAACGGCTGAGGAAGTCAATGAGGCCAGTGTGAAGGTCGGACGTCGCCACATGCTGCCGCAGACAACACGTGCTCACACAAAAACGTGCTTCCTCGTGGAGAAACAACGTGCGCGCACAGACACGTGCTGCCACGAGGAAAGACCACGCGCGCGCGGAATATGCGCCCCCCCCCCCCGCGCGTATTCAGAAATGTTGATTTTGAAGCGCCCGGAAGGCTTGCAGGTTGACGCGCCCCGCACGCGGTGCGGTGCCCGGCCGGTTCCCAGTATTCCCCAACGAGCTCGTCCTTGCCCTCCCTGTAGCAACCCATGGAGGGTATAAGAAGGTGAGCGAACGAGTCACCAGGACTCTCTCCAAACTGGGCACCATCCGGCCAGGCCGAACGAGGAAGCCGCCCGTAGGAGTCATCCGATCGCGCGCTTCCTCCCCAACCCGGGCCGAGATTGTGGACGAGGGTACCTCCGGCTGTAAGCTGGCCGGTCTTTGTAAGCTGGCTTCCACACATTACTAGCTGCTCAGAAAGGTATGACCATCTACAGTGGTGTCCATCTCCCATTTGCTGTTTTTGGGCATGCATTACAGGGGTTGGGAGTGGGGTTTGCACGCACAGGAAGGTTTAACGCACCACATCGTTCACATACCCGTAATACAGGGGGGAGATTTCAGCGTGGACGTCCCCATGGCATGGTACAACCCGACTACTGTCATCCGTGTTCCAGCCGCTTAGGCTGTTGTGTTGCACAGGCAGTAAGATGACTACGCCGCTTGTGCGATCTTATGTTTGTTTCCTAAAGGAAAACCTGCATTTCTTCCGTGATTCATTCAGGTGATTATGGAAGTATGCGAACAATTAATTGCTAACAAACGCGTTTTTTTCGTGCACTCCTTGAACTGCCCACATCTTCGCCGGTGATCCTTCTTCAGAGGGTGGAAGAAGAGGATTATTTTAATTGCGTAGCATTGTTTGGCGTATGAGCTCACACTGAGGGCAGCGGAACGCCCCGTATATGAGCTAAAATGGATACCATGCTGAGTAAAACATTTATTCGGCTTAAATGCACATAATTGTAGGAACAAAATTTTGAGATACAATGAAATAACAAAAAATACTCCAAATACAAAAATGACATCATCATATAAAAATATGTATTTTATACATCTCCTGCATAAAGCAAAATTATAACAACAAAACCCGGAAAAGAAAGTTGGAAACGCGAATAAGAAATACCGAACACAGGCCACGACTAACGTACTGCCTTACCACAAGTAAAGCATAACAGCCGGAAGTACAAGATTAATTTCATGTCATGGTATAGATGACATTATAATCGAACATAACGTTCAAAAAAGCAAAAACGCGAAAATTGAAATATGAAAATTTTACAAAAACCCACTTTGAAAATAAAAGCTTGCGTTTTATTTAACACTGAACAACAGCGCAATGAGTACGACGGAAGAAGTGACAAACTGGGGCGCTTTGAACAACCGGAGAACGATTTATTTGAAGACATTGATTACACCGAAAAAACCGAAAAGCATGCGTCGGTTCAAGGATAATGTAGTACGCCAGGTATACCGTGGAAGCTAACTTCGATACTAAAATAATCGAGTGGAAAGCGCAAAGGCTGCTATCAAGTACAAGTCAGACTCAAATGGCTAGATAAGGAAACTTTTGTTCTAAAACCACCGTTCTTGGTGTTCTCAAGCATTGTTCATCCTGAATGCCAATTATAGAGTTTCATAGTTATTGAGAAAATATGATGCAAATCATGAACATCTGCCATATTTCCCAATATAGAGCATCCCGATAGCGTTTCCAAGTCCGACTCGCTTTCATTTCAAAGCGGCAATCACTATCTCACATTTCTTGCAAGGTATTGTAAGATTGCTGCCCGTTATTGTGCGCATATGTGTGAGCATGTTCTCTAAAGCGCTCATTTACGCATCTACAAGCCTGGTCCTATGCAAACATGCCCGCATGAAAGTGTTGATTTCGCACAACACATTCTCCCCACAATTCACATAGCAGTTCTTATGCTTTTGTACACGTGTTGCTCTTGGAGCCGCTTTTCCGTTCCCCTTGGTGCACAACGACCCCAGTTTTTTAGGCTCTGAAAGAAACGACCCCCATTTGGCAAGTTTCAGTCCTCGTCCGAACGTACCTGCATTTGTTTCCGCCGCCACCGAGCTTGTCTGCAAGGTAGTGCTGGCCCGTCTTCATCAAAGGAAAAAGTGCTGCACGAAACAAAAACCCGAGATTCATCTACTGGGGATTAAGCTCTGCCAGGAGGTGTGGAAGAGACCCTTTATCTCAGAAAAAAAGACCGCCCACAGCCGCACCTGGAAAGTCGGAACTGGTCTTCTTGGTGTTATGTACAGGAGAAAAGGCCAAGTGCGAAGAAAAAGAACCTTGCATCTTGGTAGGAGTCAGCCTACTGCCAGGGTAGGGCGCACGTCGCTGTAGAAAGAGGCAAGCGCGACGATCCTAAAAGCTTGCACGACGCCAATTTGAAGCTACTTCTCACAGACAAGCAAGGCCGCTTTATTTTAGCAACACCCATAGAGTATGAAGCCAAGGCCGATCTAACAATTGCGGACAACTTTTTTCTTTTGTAAGAAGAGATGCCTAAAAGAGCCAGGGAGGATGCTAACAGGTTCTGTGAGATTCACGGGTTCAGCAGGTACTTGACTGCTCGGATCAGAAACAGCAAAGGTTGACACGTGAAATCATTGGGCGGAATTTTTCAAGTTTTCATTTTCCACGGAAGGGGGGGCGTTAGGCGTTCCCTTTCTCCTCTCTCTCAATCTCGATATATATATATATATATATATATATATATATATTATATATATATATATATATATATATATAAGACAACTTCGCGGGTAACTTGTTTATTATAAATTAGTCCGACAGATTTGGAAGTGGAACTTCCTTCCTCAGGGACAATCCCTGATTGTCCCTGAGGAAGGAAGTTCTACTTCCGAAACTGTCAGAATAATTTATAATAAAAAAGTTAACCGCAAAGTTGTTCTTATCTTTTACCTGACCGTTTCTTCTGGCCCGTTGCTAAACTCATCGAAATCTATATATATATATATATATATATATATTAGATGGTGTGTAGAGATTTGGCGCACGTTCGCGATCCCCATGTGGTCGAGCGCAATTCATTACGGCGCACTTCAAGGCTGGGTGTAGAATTTGGCACGTTAAACATAAAAATCAAAATCTTTTTCTGCTTTCGAGGCAATCCACCTTCGTATCGTTGTCAATACTGTATGAACTACATATATTCATGACCTCGGCGTGCAAGTGACACTGTCTTTGTCCGGAAGAAATGTAAATACTAGAAGAGCTCCTTTTCAATGAGCCTTGCTGATTACTTACAGGGAAGAGTAGCAATACTGAGACACAGAACACTCATAAGCATTTGACAAGCCGCTGATAGAAAACACTCCCGAAGGGGTCAGTGAACACTGGAGCATTCTTGTCAAGCTCAAAAAAGTAGTCAAAACAATTTAAAGAGAGGAACAAATACAGCAACTTTTTGTTTTCAGCCATGGGCTATCCCTAACAATAAACAATGATTGTTTGTAGGGCCAGTCCCTCTATTTAAAAATAAAAATTATTTATGCGTGTACATTTTAATGTATTTTGTGCGTACATGGTATTCACAGTCAAAATTAAAAATAAATGAAACAGAGAACGAATGACGCAATCGCTGCGATTGCTTTTAGGGCGCTTGTGCGCCTATGGTATGGATTTGAAGGAATAAATGGAATTAATGAAAGTAAGATATAGATGTCTGCAACCGCAATGATGCAGTAAAATTTTATCCACAAGACATTTTTAAGTAAAAAGGTAGAGGCAACAGAAAGAAATCTCAATTGGTAATGTCACTTGCAATGTAACTGCAAAGAGTAGAGGGGGGGCGGGGTCAGCATCTACGGGAGTGGGGACTGGGGGAATCTCAGAGAGGGCTCAGGCCCCCGATCGCCCCGTAGTCGGCGCCTCTGCCCTAAATGCTTCTTCAGCCCATAAAAAACAAGCAGGCATGACCATTTAGGGTCATATTCACTGAAAGAGGCACGTAATAAAATGCTTTTTTGGCATATCCTCTAATGTTCCTTCTCAGGACTACCTCTAAAGGACGCTTTCTTGGTGCAGAGCATCAGAGCCGTCTCGAACATGCTTGAGACAGAACTTCGGGATTTTCTGAGTGGCTCATTGGTGGACCTCTGGGACATGGTTCAGCTTTAGTTTTTTTTGGACATAAACACCTGCATGCAGTTATGCGCAAGAGACGTTTCAAAAGAAAACTCGTATGTGTCCTGACGAGACAAGTGACCCGAAGTATATATCAGAAAGCACAGGCATGCAAGCAAAAAAAAAACAGTGGGAAAACTCTGCACTAATACAGAAAAACGGACACTTTCAATATGCGATAAAGACAGAACAAGGAAGCACGCAAAGTACCGAATACAAATAAGATGTTGATTACATGGGCAATGAAACTAATAACAGGCATAAATGTAGATTTTAAGAAATGTGTGTGTTTAGAAGTTAAACACTTAACATTCGTGATGCGTACCACCATAAATTGGTGTTTGCATAAATGTTAAGCACGCACCCAAGTAAGGTAAGACCGATAGTATCATTACTCCATTCCCCATGACTTGGTCTTGGGATCTGCGAGTCAGCCCATCGACTGTTTCAGGAACACCAGGCTCCAAACTGAATGTGGATTCAGCAAAAATGCACTCCTGGAAGGTTTAGCTTCCTACTTAGGTTCCACTTTCTTGCTCAGAACGGCATGCTGTACAATCTGAAAAAAGCGGTGTACATTGTCTCGCCCTCTAACCCTGTGCTGAGTGACTTGCTACTAGGTGCTTTCAACAGGCCTTTGCAACCGCCCGTTAAGAATTCAGCCATTGTCGAGGTCTTTTACTACGGCGATGATTTCCAGGTGGTGTTCGAAGTACATTGTGACCTTTCGATGCAAGAAACGGGGATTTTCGAGGGAGTTTAGACAGCTTTGACGGCGTTCGAAGTGACCAGTGAGATTCGAGAAGGCGGAGTGTTGAGGTTTCTTGACCTAGAACTGACTTTCAGCGTATGTCAGGAGTGTTGGGAGTACGCCCCAGGAAATCAGAAAGGTCTACTGCCATTCAACCGTGCCCACTCAAAAGTGGGGAAAGATGGCGTTGCTGTTGCAACTATACATAACTCAGTAATTAGATCCCGACCGCACGTGATGACGAGAAACATATACAGCGAAATCAACAGCCTCAGAGTGGCGGGATACCCTGTTCCTTTGTTGCGCTGTTCCACCTAGAGCGTCTCAAAAAGGGTCAACTATAACATGGAACCAAACGGTCGCAAGTAGAAAAATCTCAGGGCCGCCTAAACGTCATACCCTGAGTGTATGTGGTGTCACGCATTTTGAAGAAGGTCGTTCATAAATCACAGGTGTGGACCGTTTCTCAACGCGCAACAACGTGATGTCTTTGTGCGCCGAGGTAAACAGCAACGAGGACCCGAGAGCCATATTTCAGAAACAGCATGAGAACCATTATCTGAAATCTGCGGACAGTGTGGTGAACGAAATCCCACTTTCATGCGCACGCGTTTACGCCGTCCGGGACTGGCGGATGCGTAAATAAGTGCCTTAGGGATCATGCTCACGCTATGCGCAGAGGAACGAGAAGCAATGTTGCTGTACCTTACAAGAAATGCCAGAAAAGTGGTGGCCGCCTAATGTAAAAGAAACGCGCTTTTTAAAGCGCTATCGGAACACTCGCTCCCAGGAAACTTTGGAGGCCTCAGTGATTGGCATTGGAGGTGAAGGATGCATAATTGCACCGATTGCACTTTTAGAATTAGGGAGAGCATATCCAGCCAGCTGAATCTCAGCTGTAATAGATAGCATCCTGTACGCTTTCTATTTGAATATCGTAAGGTTTAACGCGCCGACACAACGCAGGCGATGAGGCGTGGCGTAGTCGAGGGCTCCGGATTAATTTTGACCACCTGGGTATCTTTAAAGGGCGCCGAAATATCGTACACACGGGCGTTTTTGCTTTTCCCCTCCATGAGAAAAGCGGCCGCCGCGGGTGGGAAGCGCTTTCCATTTTATTGTTTTAGCATTAGAAACATTATTAGCATTAGAATTGTATATATGAAGGGATGTCTTAGCTTTGAACGGACGCATGCTTGCATCCTAAGTTTTTCTCTGTATTTAATGTCTCATAACAAATCGTTCTCCAGTTGTTTGTTACCACTCTAGTTTGTCACTCCTTCTGTATTTGTGTTCGCGTTCTTTTTTAGTGTCACCTTTTTGTCCATGCACACTATGCCATGAAAGCAGATTCCAGAGTTAAGCGACCCTGGCATGGGATGCGGCAAGCTGGGTGAAGAAATGTGAGACACAAATCACACTATGTTGGCCAATATGCGACTGGATTTAGCCAGAAGGAAACGAAAAAGAAGCGCGCAGTCGGCCAAATCTTTAACTAGTGTGCGGGAGCGGCGATTTTTCAGTCCTATAGCGCTCTTAGGAAGGAACATCCATGCAGACGATGGGCCTTGGTGTCACTTGGTTTCCGACCTGTTTGCCACTCGACCTGTTTGCCCATTGGCTTCCGTCAAACGCTGCTCACGCATGAAGTGTCGTCGCTCCCAAATGCTAGGTAAAGACTTGGCCGTTTAAAACTGTCCCTCTGATCTTTCGCGAAAGGTGGAAATATTCTCCAGGCGACCTCAGATCGTCTCTGTGCGGGGCGGACATAAAACACCACCAAGCCACCAGTTGATACTCTTTTAAAGTTACTTTCCCCCCAATGACTTTCAATAGGTGGTCCGTGTGCGGAGCGGCTTGTGTGAAACGAACCTATGCCAACTGCGATTAGTTCGAGACTTTTTCTCTCTTCTCCTTTTTATTCACTCATTCATCCCGTCCAAAAACGAGAAACTAACATAAAAAAGCCCAGGCCTGAACATTGGAGTACGAATAAACTAGATAAAATGCGCTAACAGTCAAACGCCTTGAATTGCAAAATATTGCATATCTTGAGGAAGTAAAGCATTAAATATTGATAATGGTGAAAGGGAAGATCAATGGTCGAACGTAATCTTGAAAAAAGCAGTAAACACAAATATAGCAATATAATAATTTCGCAAAATTCA
Source organism: Haemaphysalis longicornis (assembly GCA_013339765.2). Taxonomy (NCBI): domain Eukaryota; kingdom Metazoa; phylum Arthropoda; class Arachnida; order Ixodida; family Ixodidae; genus Haemaphysalis; species Haemaphysalis longicornis. The sequence continues at coordinate 26,161,601 of CM023452.1, forward strand.
CTCTTGCATTAAAAATATGCCTGATAAATCTCCAGGAAAAATAGAAAAGCCAGGAAAATATTTCTGTAGCCGCAAATAAATATATTGGGAAAACAAGCCAACCATGTACTATTTCTTGCATTTGAACGAAAATACTGTTGCCGGGGTAAAGACATTTAATAACGGTGGCAACAAAATAGTACAAGGTATCTGGCTACTGATAACGAAATGAGGGTGTAAAATTTGTGGGCGGTATTTATTCACGTCAACCGTCATATTTCCTGTAACAAATTTTTAACGGTAGTCGCCTCTGATGGCCAAACACGCCGCCCAGAGATTGTATGGGACACATATTCCCCGCAAACTCTTTTCTGAAGATGTTCTTGTGGCGTTACTACACAGCATTTCGGAGAATGCAGCGCAGCATGCCCCGCAGCCCCCTCCCCCCCCCGGTAGTCGGTGATGAGGCATTTGGAGCGCATTTGGAATTCTAGTGCCATGTCTTCGGAGTAGTGCTCATTTATAAAATGCTAAGACTTGAACGGCCACTTCATATAGGCACCTTGAATGCGGCCCCGAAGGGCGGCAAAAGTAGTACCAGCTAAACCGCATGATAAATAAAAGGAACTAGATATTTTGCCTGTTCAAGAAACCAAAATTGGGACTGGCGAAATTACTGATGGAATGGCGCGCTCTTTCGCAAAATTTTCAGTGTGTGTGTGTGTGTGTGTGTGTGTGTGTGTGTGTGTGTGTGTGTGTGTGTGCGTGTAAGTCACGATCGATTGCTTCATCGGGAGGAAGCTGCATGAGTGCCGAAGAATCTTAAAGTCTTATGATGTCGGCGTCTCCTGCAGTCATGGCTTAAAACATCGGAACACCCCTTTTCCAACGTGTGAAACTACAACGTTTCATCTCCTTGGGCGAAAATGCATGATAAAAAAAACGGGGACACTCGTTTGTTATTTCGGGTGTCGCACATGATTAGGATCGCGGCTCCCCGGCGGAGGATACGAGTGGGGTTTTCTGCATCAAATACGCTTGGTCGTCTATGCCATGCAGTGAATAACTGAGAAAGAGAAGCCAGTTCCAACATTAAGCATGACAAAAGTCACGTTAACTGCAGCGTGGTTGTGGTATATGAAATCAAACTGTCATGCGGCCGGTGTCATTTCGCCTAGAAAGAACGGTGCATCAATGTCTCCTAAAGGAGCACGCATATTGCCTTGGGCATTGCACGGGCAGCAACTTTTCCGCGCACTGTTCAAAGTGTAACGGATGGACACCGGCCTTTGAAAAAAGTCGCCATTATAAGGCGATACCGAGAGCAACGCACAAGAGAGATATTGTAAGCACTAAGTCATACACCAAATGGGCAAAGATTGCATCACCAGTCCTTCGTTGGAATTAATGGACAAGGAGATCAGGTATCGCACTTCATAATCACTAGTAGTGTTATATGTATTTTTGGTACATGTTGTTTTTGAAAAACGTGCTTAAAGTCCCCTTTTCTTTTCCATAAATTTTTATTTGGCAGTTAGCGCTGAGTGTATTTAGTCTCCCCATTCGTCCTGTCTTTCGTTTTTCTCTTTAAACACTCGTTTCCCAACTCCTCGCGCTAGAACGGTTAGTGCTTCGAATACACGAGAAATTTGCAGCGAATCTGTTTACCTCTATCCACAACGGTTTCTTCTCCGCAGGCAAAATCACAACCAGTTCGTTTTTCATTTAATTGCTTCAATCCGGTACAACGCCAGAGATGGCGCCAACACCTCAGCGAACGCCCCATTGCTGCTTTCACCGGCGCTTCTCCGGCGGCCAATCAGCCGCGCGCTTTGTGTCAAGAGAAAGACTTGTATTCTTTGAATACACTTGTACACTGCATACTTCGCCCCCGCCCAGGTTTCACGTTAGTAGAAAAGAGCCTGTATTTTTTTTGCAAAAAAAGTTCATAAACATTCTTATTTGTCATTTTTATTTTTCCAGTAGTAAATTTAAAGTAATAAGCACTTACACCCCCAATCTTTTTGAACGATAGCCATAAGTTTGTTTAAGGAGTACTGACACCAAACTTCTCGCTTTCCGTTTTTATGCTGTAAGGGATGCCTAGTGGTCTAGTAATTACAAAAATCGAACCAAAAGGGGTCAGCCGCCAGGGTAGAATTACTTATAACGCATTTATTACAATCAGTCTCAAATTCGGTAGTCGCGCACCAAACGGCCGTTCAAATGCAGGACGGAAACCTTACGTCACGGTTGCCGTGACGTCAGGGACGTTTGCGGCATCGTCTGGCACGATTGCACATGGTCCACACTCGCCCGCGCAGTGGACATGTCGTCTGTATCGTCAGACTCGGATAAGTCGCTGCCACCCGACAGACAGACAGACAGAGAGACGGACAGACAGACAGACAGACAGACAGACGAACAGATAGACAGACAGAGAGACAGACAGAACAAATTTATTTGGCGAGGCGATTATGCCGGAGACGTCTTCACCGTCGTCCGTTTTGTAATATCTCTGCGGCTCGAACCGGCGCAGACCATGATAGAAACATGTTGTCGCCACTCTTCTAATCAATCTGATCGCGAAAAAGAAGCTCCACATGCCAGAAAGTAGAGGTTAGTGTGGTGAAAAATTATGCTAGGGGTTGTTATCAGCACCGAATTTAAAAGCAGCGCTCAGATATTTGCCACGATAATAAGTCTACGCTGACCGGCAGCGGAGGTTCGGCGCTCCGACCCAGCACTGCCGGCACCTTGGTGCAGCGAGCGGCCGAAATATGGCGCCACCTGCGTGCTAGAACCAAAAGAGGCCACGGTAGATGCCTTGGTCACCGATCGCTGAAACGGCAATTATCGCCAAAATAAAGATCCATATGAGAAAAAGGGGATGATAGTGTGGTGAAAAGTTGTGTAAGGGATGTTCATTCGCAGTTGTAAAGATAGCAGTGATCAAGTATTCGCCACGATAGTAAGCCTAAAGTTCCCAACACCAAAGCTGACCCGAGCCATGCCGAGCCCGCTGGCTTGGCGACAGTTCTTGCGGCCGCCGCCGCGCAAGAATTCAGTCCACGTTTAGCGCTACATGTCGTCGCGTGGAAAATAATGCATCTTGACGTCGTCGTCCGATTGCTCGGACAGGCTTCCACGAGCAGTACTTTGCATTCCGCGTGTTAACTTGGGCGATTTAGGCGACGCGCACCTCCGCGTCGGCGCGGTGCGCGTCGAAACCGCGACCGCGAAGGGGCCGCCCCCGCTCAGTTTTAGGCACCAGTTCAAGGGGACACCATGCGACGGCCAGGAACTGAAGAGCAAAGACGTCGAACAAGCAAAGTGCGCAAAGTTTACAAGCATTGCTCACACAGGTACACCGACGTCTCCTGCACAAACGAATACCCCCTACAACAGCAGCGCAGGATATCATTTTCGGTTCCGAAAACGACTGCATATCTTCACCCTGAACCGGCCAGACATGCCAGCCAGACATGCCGGCCGCTAGTGCTGCCAATTTGTGGAAGCTCGCGGCCGGGACAATCAAAATTGATTTTAGATTTGATTCCCGCCTCGGATTGCAGCACAAAATTCCCGTGAAGGCTCTGTACAACTACTGAAGCCAATTATGTCGTTTTCAGGGCGGAAAATTTGGTGTCAGTACTCCTTTAAAGTATTTCTGACCTATAAATATTCATAGGAAGATCATTTTTTCGTGATTATAATTGCGCGTAAGCGCGGGAAGACCACATAGGATCAGGGACGTGGGACGATAAGAGGGTAAAAAGTTACACCTTCTTCCCGTAGGGAAACGCTGAGTAGTATGCGAAGCAGGCATGGGGTCGATTCAAGTGCCCAATAGTTTTCAGTTCGTCGTTTCCGTAAAGTTAGGGACGTAGCTACGTTCAATTTACCGTTTGATTTCGTGGTACTACGGACATTTTTCACTTACCGGAACTACGAAATGGGAAATCGGGTGGACCCCATAGCTGTTTCGTATACTAATCCAGGTTCCCTTACGGGAAGATGATGTATTTTATTGGAGAAAGGGGGGGGGGTATTAAGTGGAGAGGCATTAACGAAAGAGAGAGAGACACGTTGTACGTTGTATGAGTTTGTCTTTATTTAGTCGTTATCATGATCATGTTCAATGTAGATGACGTGAAACTGTGGGTTGGCGTTCCGCATGATTATGACCGCCTTATGGTCTGTGAAATGTAACGTCAAGGGCTGTTGTATTGAATGAACCTTAAAGTTGCTGAAGATGAGGTCGATGCACGTTTCCCGGATGGTTGTGGGCTGCTTGTAATCACCACCCACCGAGACTCGCCGACGCACGCTGCTTGCCGACCAATCGATGAAACGTCGAAGGCACGTGAAGCGTGCTGGTCTCGGCCGGCCCAGGAAGAACACCGGCAACACGCCGCTCCAGGAGCCAGGGGAAGCGTGCTCGTCTTGTCCCGGCCCAGGAAGACATCGGCTAAACTGTCGCTCCAGGAGCCATAGAAGGGACCGGGCGTTCAGCACGCCGAGCATGCTCAGTGGGGGTGTGGACGGCCCAACAACGACACGGGAGGGTCATAGCCCTAACCATGAGATGCTTCGCATCTAAGACAATAACGCGTATTGCAAACTCGCCTGACATTTCAGATATGGCCCCCTCCTCGTTAAAAAGAACACGGTGTGCGACACGCATTTTCAGGGAAGCAGTCATGCGCACTTAAATCGGATATACGTCGGCCTAGAGCTTTCGTCAGCGTGCAAAGATTACGTACTCGACCAGGTTTGATTTAGTGATAATTAGCCTTTCTCGTTTTCCATAGAAGGGAGGCGTGAAAAATATTTAATTGGATGTACGTCTCTTTCAAGATTGGTCGGCGTGCAAACATTACTCACTCGACAGGTGTCAATTAGGGATCACTTTCTTGTCAAGTTTGTTCTATGGGGAACGGATGAAAGTACTGAAAACTTTAATGGGAAATTATAAAAATAAGTGCTGGGCTAATAAAGCGCAATATTTTGAACGAAGTAGTAGATGAGGTGTTTGTTAATCATAGAGATGTAATTGAAATTGGGTGGGGAGCAAAGTGGGAGCTTTTCAAACAAGACATCACAATGGCGGACATGGAAAGAGCGTTCTGCATTAATAGAGTAAAATGGGAGGAAGAAGACCCCCTTCGACACAATCTCAGCCATATGTTGAAGTCAGAGTGGCAGATACTGGAATAGTTCGGTGATGACGTGCAAACCATGAATACCAGGCTTGAAGCGACAGATCACGACTGATAAAGGGGGCAACAATCAGAGCGAGTGCAGAAAGGCTGCTGGCAGGGGAGGCACAACACAAAACGCACCTGAGGATTTTGAGATCCCTTTTGTGAAAGCCAGGAAAATTAAACAAACATTCTATCTTGGTGTTGCTACTCAACGAGGACAAACGTGTAAAACAAGAGGTCGTGCTGTTTACACAGAATTATTCAGCGCTTCATGTCCCAGATGGTTTTGAGCGAGAGTTTCTCTGTTAGGACTGTTCTATGACGAGAAGAAGAACATTTACTGAAGAACCTTTAGTTTAAAAGAGTGGAAACGCCAATTGATGAACTAAAATGCAAGAAAGCGCTAGCTCATGATGGTCTAGATTTGGACTTGTTCAGGCTGTACAAAAATATACTTGCCCCTTTTTTGTTTCTTGCTTTCCAGGAAGCTTTGAAATACGATGCATTACAAAAGATTTCAACTGCACGTCGACCATTATTATACCAGTCACTGAGGATACTTTGAAGAGGAAGTCAGTGACAGGATATCGACCCTTTAGGTTGGCCACAACGAATTTTAAAATATTAATTAAGAAGATTGCCAAACCACTTCATAGCGTAATCAGTAAGGTCGTCGGGCTACACTAGACGTGTGGCATTAAAGGATTAGGTATTGTAACAAAGATTCACGTGGGGCCAAGCGCTTGGAGTGCTGTGACACGTTTTTTGGGAAGTAGCCGCAATACAACTAACTTTTGGGGAAGCGTTTGATCGTATTTCTTATGGGATCATTTTTTCAGTTTTGAAGAGTATAACCGGTGGCGATGTTTTTTTAAAGGGCATAAAGCTGGTGTATACATTTAATGGTTGACGCAGCTTGTAATTAACAAAAGTGCCACAGCGTGCATTCTAGTGCGGTCATCAGTAAGGCAAAGGTTCCCTGCTTCCCTTCTGTTGTTCTGTATTTTTCAGGAACCCTTTTGCTTGAAAATAATACACGATAGTTACGTGCGAGGTTTTGTGCTGCATGCCAGTGAAGTCAAGCTGCTCCCGGTTGCTTATGATGCGGCCATCTTCCGCACAGAAAAAATTGAGGAGAGGTGCAAAGAAAACCAAATTACTGCGTTACGTCACCCGAAGCTCTGTCAATTGGAACAAGGCTGCCAGATTTTGGCATGGGAACTTGGATTCGATACCGGCTATTTTTGAGCGCCTAATAGAACCACCCCGCCTGAGTGGTATCTGGGGCACTGATGGAGAGTTATCGGGACAGCTATCGAGTGGCAGGACGAAACACAAAGGCTGCTCAATAAGGCCACAAAGTCGAGTTGCCGCTAACTGTCCATCTTGCAAGGGCCACTGTATGCAACTTCGTATTTCCTGGTGAAAGTGTCTTTCGTGAGGCAAGTTATTCACTGCTCCCGTATTTATATAAATCAGTTGCATCTAATTTTTCCTGTTTTCGTTTGTAAATCAGCATGCGAACGGACGAGCCGAAGTTTTCTTTTCCGAAGGGTGATGGTGGGAGCGCTCGGGCGTTCGCATATATACGCCAGGGTGGCGTTCCTGATTGATTCAAGCGACCCTTTCATGCGTACTTATTTTTTAAGTTGCCTTTTTCGAATGCTTTATTGCAGTTCATCGTTTCTCCGCGCTATGCGGAATGGACTATTATAGGAAATCTGAGAGAATTTGTTGCCAGAGTTAGATTGCTTTGTGTGCGGTTTTTTACTGCGAAGTGGTATACGTGCAGCCGCAAAGGGTTCTGTCGCTACCGTCGGCTTCAGAGAACCCTGCCGCAAACAAATAAAATAAATTATTCACACCACCAGGAATCGAATGTGTAGCCGAAAACAGTAACGGGGTAGCAGCCCGTTACCGACTCAGCTACAGCGACTGAGCTACGCTCGAACTACGAGACAGGGAGACAGACGGTGCACTCAACGAGCACAGCGGCAAGTCTACCACTTGCGCTTCTTCAAAGCCCCTGTGTTAATTGAAAACCGCATGATTTATGATAACGGCGTTCAGGTGATTTGGATTAGCGGCGAACTGAACACCGCCTGTAGAAGGGGTGGGCGTTTCTTGGTGGTGACGCATGAAACAAGAGTGAGGGCATGCAGTGAAAGAGGTGACGCCATATCCTTGCATCCGGCCGCCTCCTCACCCTCGGCCAGACGGTCCCCCCTGTTTCTTTCTGCCGTTGCTGCCGCGTTCGGCCGTAGGTGTGCGGAAGCCGGCCCTCTAAACGCAGTTAACAGGTGCCAGAGTCGCTGGTTTACTCTTTGCAGATCAACATCTGTGAATTCAAGTAACTTCGCAAGCGTAATGGTTGTGGGTGTCATACTGCTTGATAGCCCGGCCACATTCACAGCATGTATGGGAGTCTTTTTTTTCAACATTGCGGGCACAGAATTGTATGTTACACACGACATGCACTACAATCAGCTAGTTCCAGTGAAACGCTCGTTCTAATTAGAGCAAAAAATACGATACACCGTTCGTAATTCTAACGGTCGATTGCCTTTTTTTACAAGCGTTTTGAAATTAGCCGTATGCAAAAACACAATTGTAAAATAAAAGTTTTGCTTATTTTGTCTTTTTAGTTGATATAATAGATAAAGCTTGATTAATAAAATGACATTTCAATTCTTCTTTAATTAAAACATTGCATTAACGTTTACCTGTTTTTCTAAGCTTAAAACAACTAAAAACGTTTACTGGCTAACGCTTTTAAATAACAAACAGTATTTTGGTGGAAGTTTGGGTTTTCAAGGAAAGAAAATTAAAAAGTTAACAATTGTGTGATATTCCGCATATCTCCCGTTGAAATTTTTGAGTCGCAATTGGCAGACGCACGTGTCACCACTTTACAAGCCCTGTCGACAGCTAACTCCGACGCTTGTCCGAATATGATGCGATTGCAATGATCTCACAGCTAATTTCCTGTTGAAATTCCGTTAAACTATGTGGCTGAGCCCATTATCACTCGACCAGTCGCCACCACAGCATACTCCCAGGGTCGTTCGCTGTGTCGCCGTTGTTTCTTGTGCAGGTTCTTGCCACCTTTCGCATTGGAGTTTCCGTTTTTTGGCGGCAAATTTTACCTTCACGCTCCCCGTCTTGCGCCCTTTCTGGGCGCGCGATCCTCGGCTCTAGCTCTGCACCTCGCAGCAGTATACCTCCCCAGCCATGAAACTGTTCGTGCCACCGTCGGTAGAAAACTACAATGCTAAACAAAAGTGGGTACTGGAGCTGCCAGGATTCGAACCTGGATCCGAATAGAGAAATGGAGCGAGAGCCCGTCGTCTTACCGACTAAGCTACGCCCATACGAGGAAACAGGTAGAAAGACGGTGTACTCAACTAATACACGGACGGTGTACTCAAACCTTCGCGCATATTCCAAGCCCCGTGTGAAGTGTTAACCGCATCAGGTATGATATCGGCGTTCACGTGTTTTCAATTATCCATGAACAGTAAAGTCTGGTGGGAGGAGGAGGGTGGGGATGGACGTCATTTTGGCGGTGAAGCGTGAAACGTGAAACAGGAGAAACATCGGTTGCCTTGGCAACAAGGCACAAACCGCTTAGAAGTCAGTCACGGTTCCGTGATCCCGGTTCAGCTCGGGGCCCCACCTCGCGACATGTGGGCACTGCAGGCGTATCATTCATTCCCATTGGGAAGTGCGAGATGCGTTTGGCATTACAGGAGGCGATGCTGTGTGTGTTGTGGACGCCTTTGTTTCGCGATGAAATGCGCCGCTGTGCTTATGCGGGTGGATAGTGCTTCCCATGGTCTGGATTATCTTTCTCGAGCGACGTACGACTCAACCTCGCATGGGGTATGTGCAGTGTGCGTGGCTAAAAGCCTCTCGGCTTGCGCGCCAGAGTTAAGTGACTTGCTGTTCGTCGTCCCCGCAAAGCGCGCGCGAGGTGAGTACCGAATTTACGACGGGCAGGAGGCAACCCATCCTCTGTCAATCGTGGTTCAGACTTTCAACGCATGTTGTGACGTGGTTCGTTAGAACGCATCTCTGGATTGTTTTGAAGTTGAATAAAATGTATGCGTCAAAACCCGGCATTCGGCTCAGGGCGTTATCTGCGATTGCACGAAAGAAGTGCCACGGGGCTTCAACGCTTTCTTTATGGAAAGTACTCAGGTAAAGAATATCCATGTCGTGTTATGGCCGTATTGTATTCAATACAAAACGGTTGAGCGTTTGTTTTACACTTGTTTCGTTTGTCGTAAAATGCCCGAGCACTCCGGACCTCCACTGGCAGATCAGCCGGCGAGCCGACGCTGAGCAGACGACTCATCTCTTTGCCGGAAGTGCGTGAAAAAGCCGCCCAATAGCAGGGTGTCTAGCTCATGACGAACATCTGGGGCGATGATGTAGACATGTGAGAAATGGCGGCGTCCAAAAACACGAAGGAAAGGGTGAGAAAAAAACGACAAACTTTGCAACAAAAGTGTGAGCTTTTCGCTGCGCGTAAAAGAGTAATACTTGGCACAGAGGACGTTGACGACCCAATATACCGGTTGCGCTAGTTCATTTAGTGTGCTCAAAATGCCTTTCAGGGCCCCTTTAAGAAAGTCTTCCAAAAACTACGTGACCAAGCTTCTTTCTAAAGTTATACTCACGGCATACTCCTCAAATCTTGACATATCTATATGCTGGGTTTGAGGCCGCAGATTCAATGAGTGCTGCTGCTGCTATCATGAATACAGTTGATATAACAGTACCTTACACGGACCTCAAGATACACATAAAAAAAATGCTTCGTAGCGCAAGGCATCACACTGAAGTCAACAAACAGACAACAAACTACACGTAATAAGGCCGCATTTGCGCCGCTGCACCACCTGCTCGCAAGCACACTGAAGTCGCCACGCTCAGGGTAGGGATAAGCCACACACCTGTAACACAATCACACCTGCTTACTATATATTCAAGACCCCTGTGTAGCAGGTGTGGGGAGGGCCTATCTGTAGTACACATACAAATCCCATGCAAGGCACTTGACAGAACACGACACAAACATTTCCCGGAACTCTACACATGACAAATTCTATGGCATTCGCCATAATTTTTAGCCGACGAACCAATAATTACTGGTCAATGTGTTCTTACGTCTTTTTGCAGGGATAAATTCTTTCGCAGCTCTTGCCTTATCACGTATGATCATCCTGGCTCTATACAACAGTTATATGAATTGCCTTTTTTTCGTTTCCCTTTTACGGTCGCTGACTGGTTTTAGTATTTATTGAGTTTAGCATTTAATTACACAATCACTTAATAACTCGTCCTTGGCGCTCGTTGCCCTTGTTGGGCTTGCGTCATTAAACCCAAACCAGTACATTCCAGTTCTGTCTTCACTAAGGCAAGGGTACCCTGCTTCACCGTTGTTTTGCATTTTTGTAGAACCGTTTATTTGAAAAAATGTTACGGACGAGGTTTTGTGTTGCATGCAAGCTAAGTCAAGCTGCTCACGTTTGCTGACCATGTGGCGATACTTTGCGCAGAAAATTGCTAGTAGAGGTGTCACGATAACCAAATCATTGCGTGACGTCACCCTAAGCTTAGTCAATTTGCAGAAGTGTATCAGATTTTGGCACACAAACTGGGAATCGACAACGACTGTTTTTGAGCACGTAAATTGGCCCACCACGACGCAGAGGCATCTGGGGGTCACCAATAGAGAGTTATCGGGACAGTACTGTAATGCCAGGAGGAAACATAAAGGCTGCGCGATAAAGCCACAACGTGAAGTGACCGGGCAGTGCCTGTCTTCACAAGGGCCATTGTATGCAACTTGTTTTTCCTGGCGAAAGTGGGGTTCGTGATGCATGTTATTCACTGCTCCCGTGTTCGTGTGTACAAGTTTCATCGTATTCGTGACGAAAACGCACAAATGCAAGTTTTCTTTTTCGAAGAGTGAAGGTAGGAAGGCTTGGGCATCCGCACATGTACGTAAGGTTTTATGTTCTTGAGGAATTCAAGCGACCCTATCTCGCGCATTTTTTTTTCAAGTTGCACTTTCCAATGCTTTACCACAGTTTATCGTTTGCTCTTGCAATTAGGAATGGCCCACAATCATAGGATATCTGAGAGAAGAGTTAACTTAGTTAGACTCCCTTCTGTGCGATTTTTTAATGCGGCGTGGTATACCTGTACCAGGCAAGAGTTCGGTCACGACCATCGAAGTCAACAGAAAAGTCCTGCCAAGAAGTAAACGAAATTACTCACAGCGCCAGGAACCGAACCTGGTGCCGAATATAGTAACACAGCAACAGCCAGCCCTCTTACCGATTGAGCTACGCCCTCACGACGAGACATGGAGACAGACGGTGCACTCAACGTGCACAGGAATGGGTCCACCACCTGTGCTTCTTCAAAGTACTTGTGTTAAGTGAAAACCGCATGACCTGTGATAACGCCGTTTACGTGGATTGTATTAGCGGCGAACTGAACATCGTCTGTAGAAGGGGAAGGAGCTTCTTGGCGGTGGCGTATGAAACAAAAGAGAGGGGCATACAGTGAGAGAGGTGACGCCATATCCTTGCATGCCGCATTACGCGTGCGGTGCATATGCGGAGGTTGTGGGTTCGATTCCCGCTTCCGGAAAAAACGGCGCATTTTTTGTCGACTTGAATTTTCAATTATTTATTCCTGCATCAAAAAAAAGGCAATCATACCTCATTCGGCACTATAAAACACTGTTAAAACGCCAAACAGCACTGGCAATATGGACTGCAACTTTGATATGTGTCCTTACGGAATCCCTCGTCCCCTACGTCTGTGTTCTACAAAATGCATTACGAGGGTTCTGGCTTCAGCAGTCTGAAATGCCTTTGGCTATCCCCGACTTCCGACCACGTCTTACGTGCGGCCCGCTGGGAAAAAGACGTTCTACGTCTTCCCGCGGTGGTCGAGGGGCGGCGCTAGTTGACCGGCTCTGAGCAGTCGTAAATACAAAACCCCGCTGTATAGTCGAGAGAGGAGTCGCCGCGGAACTAGCTCAATGGTAGAGCACCGCACGCGTTATGCGGAGGTTGTGGGTTCGATTCCCGCTTCCGGAAAAAACGGCGCATTTTTTCTCGACTTGAATTTTCAATTATTTATTCCTGCATAAAAAAAAGGCAATCATACCTCATTCGGCACTATAAAACACTGTTAAAACGCCAAACAGCACTGGCAATATGGACTGCAACGTTGATATGTGTCCTTACGGAATCCCTCGTCCCCTACGTCTGTGTTCTATATATATATATAGTCTGGAACCATAAAAACTCACACACAGAGCGCGGAGAAATAAGGTATGGAGAGACAGACACTTGGAACATAAAAGTAAAAATTTACTGACGTTTCAGAGAGATGACTTTCTTTCTTCAGTATATCTTCAGAGTACGTTCCTTTCTTTGTCCTGATGACTACCTCTAAAGGACCCTTTCATGTAGTAGAGCATCACATCCCTCTGAAACTTTCTTGAGACAGAACTCCGGGATTTTCTGGAGGGCTCAGTGAAGGAACTCAAGGATATGTTTCAGTCTCAGCTTACTTGGGACAGAAGCACGTGCATACAGTTATGTCCACCCTCAAGAAAGAAAGTCCTCTTCCTGAAACGTCAGTAAACTTTTATTTTTTTTGTTGTCTTTCTCGCGGTGTCTCTGTCTCTACTTACCTCACACATACACACACACACACATACACACACACACACATATATATATATATATATATATATATATATATATATATATATATATATATATATATATATATATATATATATATATCTATATATATATATATAATATATCGCGAATCAGAATAGGAAATGAGGGCTCTTTGAAAATAAGATAGAAAAATTGGCAGTCAAGAAGGCCTCGGAAAGCAAACGGGAGGACGGTAGTAGCTCAAGATGAAGAATTGGAAAATAAGAAAGAGGAGAAAAAATGCCCGCCAGGGGTAATCCGACCCCAATACCTCCAGAACACCGGTTTTGTGCGATAACCACTACGCCAACGGCGGGGCTTCTTTAGCCTCCAGTTTCTGGGGTATTTATGTTCAGGTGTGTTTTGTTCCTCCCGCTGTTTTTGTGTTCCTGCGCTTGGGGTGGTAGCCAGTGCCACTCGGACTACTCGGGCTGAAGGGGACCTTCTTTTTAACCCCGGGCCGGGACTCGATCGTCTACGACATGTCGAGAGTGGTCGACCAGCGTTGAACCCTCTTAAGCTCCCTATGGCACCAAGACTGCCAGAACAGAGGCCCTCGCTATGCATGTAGCGAATCAGAATAGGAATGAGGGCTCTGTGAAAATAAGACAGAATAATTGGCAGTCAAGAAGGCCCAAGAAAAAAGGGGAGGGATGTAGTAGGGTCAAGAGAAAGAAGGGGAAAAGAATAAGGGGAGAAAATATAGATAAGATATAGATATAGAGGATATAGGAAGTATAGAGAGATAGGAGATATATCTAGAGAGAGATAGATGATATCGAGGAGCGATATAGAGATATATATATCTAGAGAGATATAGGATAATTAGATAGATAGAGATATACTAGAGTTATATATATATATATATATATATATAATATAAAGAAAGATTTAAACTCACAAAGCGCGCCGAAATAGTATAAATAAAGAGTCAGATACACAGCAACTACAACACCAAAGAATGTGTACTTACGTAGCGGCAACGGGACTTGCCTTCATCAGAATATACAGTAACATGATTTTGCTGTCACAGACATTTGGAACACATTTCTTATATAAATTTGCAGAAAACTGTGAGAAGGACCGGAAGATGTTTCGAAAATGTTGAGGATGCATGCAGTCGGGCTTAGCCTGTGTTACAACAACAACAAAAACACAAAAAAGAGAGAAAGGAGAGAGGGAGAGATAGAGGAAGGGGTCGTATGTACAAGGCCGCGGTCAAGGTTGCTCCCGGACGGAGCAACGTACCTGGCATGGGCTGCAAGTGCGGAAGACTAGACAATCGCGGTTTCATAAGGAAGGGAAAAGTATGCAATAAGGTGTTTAGTGGTTGGTGAGACTGTTTCAGAGGCATCCATTAAGGCAAGGACGAAGAATGTGTTTTGGGCGCGCCCCCGCTTCCCCCCGCGGGATGGACAGAATAGACACAGTACACAAATGAGCATTGCACAAGAGCTAGCAACTGAACAGAAAATAGGTAGATTTCATAGATAACAAATGGTTAAATATTTCGAAGTGCAGGGTCAGAACGCAGCCTCCTTTCCAAGGACAAATCGCATTGTTAAGTCGCATTAGGATAATAAAGCGGCTGTATTCGGGGAGTTTTTGCGAATCAGTTTTTTTATTCAGTTTATTTCCCAGAAGCATCTGGACGACTTCCTGGCTAAAAGCTGCTCGAGCAGCTTGACAAAGGCGCAGGAAGCCGTTACAAGGCATGGAGGACGGACCACGTAACACAGATGTAATCATAAGTAACAGAAAAACAAAAATAAAACACGATTTCAATTTAACCAATCAGTTCTACAAAGTTCATCAAAGATAATCAAAATTAGATGAAGGAAACTCAGATTAGAGAAACAGGCCACGAACAGAATGAATAGTTTTCATTATCAACAGGAGATTCAAGCAGACTGTAAATAAAAATTAAAAATAATACGCTAGAAATATGTAGGAAAAAACATGATTCAGAACACAGTGCATAATCGATTTCAAACACACAGTAAACATACAATAGGACAGAAATACAGAAGTAAAAACCAGTTAGGTTCAGTTACAATAGGCCAGGAATACAGAAGTAAAAATAAGCTAGGTTCAGTTATGATTGCAGGATGTATGTTCGAAGTTGTTTTCTACTGTACCCAGAAGTATGTTGGTGTCTATTTAGTGTCATGGGAACATTATGAGATAATGACTGAAACTTGTAATTTGTACGAAAATGTGGTATAGCCCATATATCGGTGCAGCGTGTTTTAACAGTAGATGAGTAATGTTGTAATGATGCAAGAGAGGACAGGTAATTAACGATTTGAGGTGAGGAGCAATTAAAGATCTGTAATAACCGAAACTCATACATTTTATCGGCGCGAAGTACATTATTCACTAGAAATGCCTCTTTTGTCGTGTCGGTGCGTTTAAGATTTGATATTTGTCGTATAATTCTTTTTTGTATAGTGACAATCCTATCCATATTTCTTTTAGTTGTGGTAGCCCAAACCAGGTTGCAGTTATTTATGTGTGAGTAAAATAAAGCATAGTAAATTTGAAGCTTTGCTTGCTGCGGACGAATACTACAGCAGCGCGACAGTACCCCTGTCACTGCAGATAACTTTTTACTAAGAGAATCAATGTGAGTGTCCCAATTCAAGTTTGAAGAAAAATATACCCCTAGAATTTTGTGGTCACTGACAATTTCCACAGGGTGATGTTCATAACTAAGGTGGTAAGACGAGGAAACTTGTTTGTTTTTAGCACGGAATATGATGGCCTTGGTTTTATTGGGATTAATTTTGAGTTTATTTATTTTGGACCACAATGATATCTTATTGAGAAGTTCATTGCATTTTAGAATTATACCGATCTAAATTAGAATCAGAGACTGTAAAAGTGGTATCGTCGGCGTAGATCATAAATTTAGCTTCGGGATCGATCAGGACAATGTCATTAATATAGGTATTGAATAACAGTGGACCCAGTATGCTACCCTGAGGTACACCGTGAGTAACAGGTAAAAGAGACGATTTGTGGTTCTTAATAAAAACACATTGCTGTCGGCCGCGCAGGTAAGACTCTAGCAAGGCTAAAGGGCTCCCGCGAATCCCGTATTGTTTAAGCTTTATCGTGAGAATGTCATGGTCTATTAAGTCAAAGGCCTTACTAAAATCTAAAAACAGACCTGCTGTATATAAATTTTGTTCAATGTTTCCAAGGATATTTTCTTTTAAAGTGAATAAAGCCAATTCTGTGGATTTTCCCGCTCGGAAGCCAAATTGAGACTCAGCACATTTTTCGCGTCGAAGAAATTTGTTAATCGTGAACATATAATTTTTTCTAACCCTTTAGAAAAAACAGGTAGAACAGAAAACGGTCTATAGTTCGATGGATTGTTCTTGTCTCCCCCTTTGTGAATCACCGATACACTTGCTTTTTTCATGGCATCGGGAAAAATTCCGTGCTCAATCGCCAAGTTAAAAATATGAGCAAGTGGGGAGGCGATGAAAGGCAAAACATACTTAACCGGTTCAATTTGAATGTTGTCAATATCCAGTGCCGCACTGTTTCGCAATAGCATAAATGTATTGTTTATTTCAATTTCATCTGTTCTTTGAATAATAATACTGTCGGTAGAATTGCTAAACTGAGTGCTGATATCGGGTTGGTTATTATCAGCCACTTTTACATTAACAAAGTGAGTATTAAAGTAGTGTGCAAGTTCTTCGCCTGTAAGTTCACGGTTGCCTACGGTTAACTTTTGCACACCAGATCTATTGGTGTTACGACCAAGAACATCATTTATCGTCTTCCAAGCAACATCAGGGCGTTGTCGAGTGATATGCCTAAAGATGTTTTGATAATAGTTTATTTTGGAACGTCGCAATTCTGTGTTCAGGTCATTTCTAAATCTTTTAAACTTCTTTAGCGTTGTTTCCGAGCGTGTCCGCAAAAACGACTGATAGAGGAAAGTTTTGTTTTTTATCATTTTTATGTGCTCTTGAGTCACCCAGGGCTTCCGTATCTTTTTCGAAGGCTTCACCACAGTGAACGGAAAATGTCGCATGTAAATGCGCACAAAAGCCTGCATAAACTCCGTGTACGCATCGTTTACATTGCTTATATTAAGCACAAATGACCAGTCATGGTTCATGACGTCTTGATTAAATGATAGTAGCCTGTCTTGGGTGACTCGCTGAACAATCAAAGGCTAAGATCGAGCATCGTTTTCCACGCATTGGGAGTGGTAAATGAGAAAAACTGGACAATGATCGCTTAAACCCGATGCTACTGTCCCAGCACTATGGACGGTAGTTTCAATATTGGTAATAAGCAGGTCAAGCGCAAAAGAAGTAGATTGTGTGACTCTGGTTGCAGTTGAAATTAGGTTAGCAAAACCATACGAAGAAAGCAGAGTGTTGAACTTTCGAATAGACCAATCTTGGTCCAGGATATTTAGGTTAAAATCTCCGCCACAAACAAGGTAATAGTTGTTCTTGCTTATGTAATCTAATAGCCCTTCGAAGAAATCGAAAAATTGCAGTACATTCCCAGTCGGAGGGCGATAGATAACGCAAATTGCTTGCTTTTTGCACATCGCAGTGAGCACTTCATAATCATCGGTGACACTAGTAAATTCTGATACAATTTCACAGTGTTTCCGATCTGTAACATAGGCGGCAACTCCACCACCCCGTTTATTATTCCTATTTATGTAAAAAGCATTATAACCCGGCTAATTTAATATTTTGGAATCGTTTTGATACCAGGTCTCCGAAAACATGATTATGCTAAAATTGAAAGAGAACTGGTCGAGAAGGAGAGCAAAAGAATCCTCTTTGTTGCTGATAGAACGTATATTAATATGAAGGACCGATTCACAGGATGAATTTAACTGTGTGTGGGAAACAAAACTCGTGGTAAGTCATGGCGTACATTGCGGTTTTATGTAGAAGCGTTAACTTCTTCACTGCTCTACGCAGTCTGCAGGCGCTTCTGCCCACGCTTCATTTGTTACTGGCAGCCTGCGTAGCAGAGATCTTACCGATATCATTTTCATTTGTTATCGACACAATAGGCGAGTCATCAGTTTGCTTCGCGAAAATTATTCCGTTGTGCGACCAAACGCTTTCCCGCTGGTATTCATGTTTCCTTTTGACGGCCATGGCGAGTAGTTTTTTCAGGGCGGGGCAGAGATGTTCGTTTACGTAAACTGGTGCCGTGTTCTCAAGGCCGAGGTCATTGTTTGTGAGTCGAGTTTTTTTTTTGCTTTCTTGAGCACAGCGTCACGTTTTGTGCGCGACTTAAACTGGACAATGATATGAGACCTATCAGCGTTGCGCGTAGGCACACGGTGGCAAGCCTCAATGTCCCTGTCGGCGATTGGCTCGTTTATTGCAGAGCCAACTTTCGAAAGGATTTTAGAGGACGGATTCATCGTCTTTCCTGATTACGCCCTGTATCTCTAGATTAGCCTTCCGAGAGTATTGCCCCAAGTGAACAAGGCGCCCTTCCAAGTCTTGCAGCGTTCTTTCCAGCGCTGCGTTCTCAGATGCAAGCCCTGCATTTTTTGCAGTTTCGGCATCCAGTTTTTTTGTTAGGTCTTCAATGGTTTCGTGAGCAAACTCGAGGCTCTGAGTCAAAGATTGTTGCTCAGCTTTCAGTTCACGAAGCTCGCTCCGAATTTGGCGTTCGAGTGCTTCGCGATGTTCTTTCAGTTCAGCCTTCATTTCCTCTTTTAGTTTCGAAAATTCGGCCTTTATCTCACGCCTTCATTTTAGCTATTTCTTTAGACATTTTGAAGACCTCATCCACTAAGTAAGCAACTCAAGGTAGGGCGAGTATCCCCCTTCCAAGAAAAGGAAAAAAAAAACACTTGGCAGGAGTGACGAGCGGGAAGAATAAAACCTGTTTGATTTGAGCGTTATTGGGACTAACCAACAACGCACAAATTGGCACTCATCATTAACTAACAGCGCGCAAATTGGCACTAACACACCAAATGCGGGCCTGTTCTAACGGCCGCACGCGGACCGCTGCAGAGGTTCGAGAAGACGACTGCGCAGGAAGCGCGCATAGACAAGCGCGCACACAGACACACGCTCGGGGGGCGCCGCGACGGTGAAATTCAAATGCGGGCCTGTTCCAACGGCCGAGTAGAAACAGGGACCGCTGCAGAGGTGCGAGGCGACGACCGCGCTGGAAGCGCGCACAGACAAGCGTGCACACAGACACACGCTCGGGGGGCGCCGCGACGGTGAAATTCAAATGCGGGCCTGATGGAAAACTCAATCCTGATGGAAAACTCAAGGGCAGGGTTAATGAAGAATGGGATAAAATTTTGAAGTCACTAATTTTAATCCAGGGATAAGCACGTTAGTTTTCCATATCTTTAATTAATACCAAGCGTCGCTGACCCAAAATATAAATGAGATAAGGCTCCCGAACCTCGCGGTCCTGATGGGTTTTGAAAGCGGATTCTAAAATTATTGCTGTAAGATGTTCAAATGCATGACCGGGACCGTTCACATGTCTTGACAGGGGCAAATAAGGGGAACTTTTTGCATGATAGTGGTGATTATTGAATCGTATTCGGAAGGGCGCTTCAGTTTGGCCGATATATTGCTGCCTACAAACAGTGCACTATAGAAGGTATACGACATTTGCACGAGTCACAGTTGACGTTACCCTTTATATTTACGTAGTAGTCTGAAGCCGTGCTGGTGGCACGCTATGTGGTGGTCATGTGTGGGCATACTTTACATCGGCGTTTATTACAGGGCATGCAACCAGTAGTTTCCGGTCGGCTGATACGAGAGTTAGGCAGAAAGCCGCCCAAATTCTTATGACGCCGGTAGACAACGCTGGTAGTTCAGGGAATATGCTTTTGAGGCGTTCACTTTGAATCAGAATTTTGTGCTGTTTTCTGAGTACGGCTGACACTCTTGGAGCAGAGGTTGAGTGGGTTAGAACTAAGTGTATTTTCGTGTTAAGGTTCGGGGCTTTTTTCTTACAGCTTTCGTTACGGTCTAATTGGTCGGCTTGCACAATAGCGTCGTCAAGAAGTTGTTCTGGGTATTTCTTATTCAGGAGGGCGGTCTTGAGTTTTCGACAGTTTCGAGCCAAAGTCAGCTTGGTTCGTGCAAATTCTCCTAAAACGGCAGTCTTGGCTGTGCAGTATTGCTGTCTTACAGTGTCTGACATGGCTACTTTGGAAGTGCAAATACTGCCGCGTGTCTGTCGGTTTTCTATACAGATTAGTAGGAAGCGGACCTTTGGAAGTAGTAACGGTGACGTCCTCAAAGTTTAGACTGTTTTCCGAATAGAAATAAGCAAGCGAAATAGTAGGATGGTCTAGGCTAAATGCCTCACCGAAGGTGAGGAGCTCCGCGTCATCGTACTACCAGATCATGAATATGTCGTCAATACACCTTTTATAGTACAGTGTGTTTAAGTTTTGAGTGTCAAGAAAGTTTGATTCCAGGTGAGCCATAAAGATATTGGCGTATTTGGGCCCTACTCTAGTTCCCATTGACGTTCCGCTGACTTGCACGTACTGAACTCTGTCAAACTCGAAATTGTTAAGTTCAAGAATAAGCCTAAGGAATCTTTGGAGAGTAGAAGAATCGATGGGTTTGTCGCACGATGACTGCTCATACGCAAGCGATACAGCGGTGATGCCATTTTCATGGGGGTGTTAGTATACAGGGACGCAACATCGAGGGTGACTAGGAGGCAGTTAGCAGGAATTCCAATTTTTCATATGTCTGAGACTAAGTCATTGGTATCCTTAATGGAGGAGGGAAAGCTGGGCGGAATGTCACAAATGATATTATCGACATAGCGGGAGAGGTTTTCGGTAACAGTGGCAGTGCCACAAACAATGGGGCGTCCTGGGTTTTTCACCTTGTGAATTTTAGGCAGAAATTAGAATTTACCGGCTACTGCGCTCAAAGGGATCAAGAAACTAGCCGTGGTTTGATTCATTGTTTTATTTTTAACTAGCTCAGCTAGTTTATCTTTGACGATTTGCTTATAGTCTTGAGTGGGATCATTTCTTAGTGCTGTATAGAACGTCGATACCGATTGTTGCTTATTGGCCTCATTAACATGGTTTTCTCAAGGATTACAATGGCGCCTCCATTATCGGCAGGTTTAATAATTATGCCGGGACAGCTTGCGAGTTCCTCTAGGGCTTTCTTTTCGTCCTTAGTCATGTTATGGCGGAAAGAAATTTGTATTTGGTATGCATTTCGCACACCGCATTGGACAGCTTTGATGTACATGTCGAGGCAACTATCACGCTCTGTGGGAGGGGTCCTGTGCTTATAGATAGGTAGGGAGCTGCGGGCTTCTTCCGTCGCAGGGTGATCGTAGAAGTAGTCTCGTTGCCTCATGTTTCAGGCGAAGTTATATAAGTCCTTAAAAAGTTTAAATTCCTCAAAACGTCCAGTAGCCGGGCAAAAGTTTAAGCCCTTTGACATTACGTTGATCTGAACTAGGGAGAGGGTTATACTTGAAAGGTTCATTACATTCCCGGTAAGATTTTCTTTTGTGACAGAAGACGAGGGAAAATTATTAGTACTGGTGTTCAACTGAATTTGTTGGAGTGCAGTAGTCGAAGCATTAATTACAGTCGTAGGGACATTATCGGTTCTATTATCCGATAGTGGGAAGTTACTAGTGCTGTAGCTTGTTAGATTCTTACGCAGTGTGGCCAGTGTTAGAAATCTCATCTCGGTAAAATTTGCGGGCATTTGTTCGGGATATGGCGGATGCCTTCTTAGATTCGTAGTTGCTTAAAAGGTTCAACTTTCTTTTGCTTAGTTCCTGACTGAGGTAGTTCCTCTTTCTTTCGGAGGGAATGGGCCATAGTTTTGTAGCGATTGAGGATTATTTCAGTTAATTGTAAAGATGCCTTTATCGAGTACCTGTTCCCAGTTTTTCATTTTGGACGGGGAAGTTCGTTGTAGCAGGTTTTATTCTGATCCTGAGACCACTGGGAGCCACCGCTGTTTTCAAATATTGCTGCAAGAGGGGAAACGTGCAATTCGGAACGTATGCTCTTTGGGGTGATTTTTCTTAACTTTAAAAACTTTCTTGAAACTGGGAAGGAGGCCGCGTTACCTGTTTTTTTTTTCTGTTGTAGTCCGTTGTTGCTATGCTGATTCTTTCGAAGGATGTATGGGCATGAGGCACGGGTGGCTGAATTTTGGACCCGGAAGGTCCGGTGGCAGGCTGCTGTCGGTTTTCGTGGCCTCGGCGTTGACTGAAGATGCGGATCCTGGCGTGGCATGCTATCCGTGCGACGCTGGTTGGTGAGCTTCTTACTATCGGCGCGAGCATTCCCTCGGGGCATTGTGGCCGCTGCACGTTTGGCGGATGGGTGTGATGCCGCTGACGCGACGCTCGTCTACGGACGTGCTGCTGGCGTTCACCCGGGCGCCGCGGTTGCGGCGGATCTGTGGTGCGGTGGTGTACGGCTGCTGGCCCGGTATTCCTCCAGAGACTCCGCACTAAATAGAATTGGGCGCAGTGGTGGAAAGTCTCTGTCATTTGTTAAGATAGGCGGCGCCGCAACTGGGTTGTAGGTGCATGCGAAGTCGCGCCACTACAGAGGATTGCAGCACTGTTGCATGAAGCAGAGTGCACGGATGTGAATGGCCAGCTGTCACGTGAACGGATGGTGGGGTGGTTTTAACCAGCTTGGAGCAATGGACACAGGGAAGCCGTTGACGAGTTGGACAAAACACCCATTAAATGCACAATAAAAAAACCCTAACGCACAAGCACTCAATACTTCAACTACACACAAACGATAAACACTCACACCTCTACTTACGATCCAAACACACCAGTCAACTCTCAACCCAAAAGGCTCTACAATAAAGTTCTACGCAATTCGTCCGAATAAACTGATTCTATCACCCTCTAGGTGATCTCACTAAACCACAACTTTTTAGTTGTGTCCTATGATTGCGTCCTTATTGGACTGGCCTACCCCGGTCGTCGGCGCTGACGTGTCGCACTCTTTGCGTGGCCGCGACTCGGTGGTAGCCGTCGTCTCGCTTCGTCGGTGCCGGCGTTCGATGCGCGCTCACTCCTTGGACGGCGTGGGCTCCGCGCGTCCTGACTCCTTTCCTCTATGGCTACCCCTGGTAGCCGCTCCGCTGGGGGTCCTTGATGCCGGCGTTCGACGTGCGCGGTCATCCCTTCGGCGGCGTGCTTACTCGGTGGCTATCCCTTGGTAGCCGCTGCCGCTGGAGGTCTCAGGTAGGCTTGGCACGAACGTCGCCTTTCGGGGCCGTCGAGACGAACGTCGACGGAGCGTGGACGCTGGCCGCTGGTGCCCGGCCGATGCCGCTGGGGCCACGAAGACGCAGGTTCGTGGTGCACCTAGGATGACGGTGCCGATGCGAAGTCGGCCCGCTCCCGCCCAGGCTCGGATGACGTGGTCGATGGCCTGGCCGCGTCCCCCTGACTCGTTCCGCGAAGCTCACGTGCTCCGGCCGCCTCCTGGTTGTCTTCGGTTTATTGCCTCCCATTGTCTTCTTTGTGCGACCCGCTTTTATACCCTCTGGGCTCTCTTGTGGCGCACTCCCATTGGGTCTTCGCCTCTTCTATGTCCTTTTTTGGCCATCTCGACACTTGTCCCATGCGCGGCCTTCCCTGATTGGCCGACCAGTGCGCTGCGACCTTTGTCCATGATTCCTTGGTGCTTCGGCGCTGGCCCTTGCTGCTTGGCGCGCTCTTCGCGCGCACTTCAAGTGGCCGTTCCTTTGTTCTTTTGTTCCCTGTTTTTCGGCGGTTTGATGCGTCCCCCTCTCAGGGGGTGCCCTGACACATGACACCAGCAAGGCCACACCCACGAAGCTTGGGTGTACGCCATCCGCAGCGAGGACTGTGCAGGCCGGGAGGTTCTCAAAGCCATGATCGATGAATCGGACAATGCGAGAGTGGCGGCATAATTCTCGGAGCAGTGCGTTGAAACGGCTTGCCTTTAGCAATCTTGAACGCGGCCTTGTAAATACGACCCCTTCCTGTGTCTCTCCCCCTCTCCCATCTCTCTTCTGTTGTTGTTGTAACACAGGCATAGCCCGACTGCATGCGTCCTCTCCGTGTTCGAAACATCTTCCGATCCTTCTCACAGTTTTCTTCAAATTGATATAAGAAGTGTGTTCTAATGTCTGTGACAGCAAAATCATGTAACTGTACTCTGATGAATGCAAGTCCCGTTGCCGCTACGTAAGTAAACATTCTGTGTTATTATTTCTTGCTGTTTATCCGAATCTCTACTTATACTATATATATATGTATATATGTATATATATATGTATATATATATATATATATATATATATATATATATATATATATATATATATATATATATAAATATTATGTATATATATATATATATATTATAACAGAAAGTAATGCTCTACAACACCAAAGAAGGCATAAGGGAATGATTAGACAATTTTTTTCGAGGCATTCGAGATCTAATCGAAGGCGTGGGTTCGGTCCCCACTCTGGGCGCGTGTTTTTCTTTTTTTTCTTTCTCATGTAATATTAATAATAAAAAATAATGTAACATCACTGACGGTAAAAAAATTGTCTAATCATTCCCCTATGCCTTCTTTGGTGTTGTAGACTGCCGGCATTTCTGTATTTCCTAACGAGCCCCTCATTTCCATATATATATATATATATATATATAGGCTTATTCTTGAACTTATCCATATTAAAGTCGACGGAGTTCATTACGTGCAAGTCAGCGGAACGTCAAAGGGAACTCGAATAGGACCTAACTACGCCAATATCTTTATGGCTCACCTCTAATCAAACTTCCTTGATACCCAAATTTTAAAGCCAATGTACTATAAAAGGTATATGATGGCATATTCATGATCTGGCAACACGTTGAGGTGGAGCTCTTCACCTTCATTGAGGCATTTACCCTAGCCCGTCCTAGATTTCCCTTTGCTCATTCCTATTCGGAACACAGTGTAAACTTTCTGGACGTCACCGTTACTACCTTCCAAGGTCGGCTTCAAATTAACCGTATAGAAAACCGACAGACACGCGGCAGTATTGGCACTTCCGAAGTAGCCATGTCAGACACTGCAAGACAGCAATACCTTACAGCCAAGCCCACGAATTTAGGAGAATTTGCTCAAACCAAGCCGACTTTGACTCAAACTGTCGAGAACTCAAGATCGCCCTCCTGAATAAAAAATACCCAGAAAAAGTTATCGATGACGCTATTGTGCGAGCCAACCAATTAAACCGTAACGTAATCTGTAAGAAAAAAGGCCCGAACGAGAACCGGCAAACTAACTTAGTTTTAACCCGCTCATCCTCCGCTCCAAGAGTGTGAACCGTACTAAAAAAACATCACTATATCCTAATGCAAAGTTACCGCTTAAAAAGCATATTCCCCGAACCACCACACATTGTCTACCGGCGTAATAAGAATTTAGGTGACTTTCTTACTAACTCTCGTATCAACCGACCGGCAACTACTGGCTACAGCACGCCACCAGCACGGCTTCAGACTACTACGTAAATATAAAAGGTAACTTTAACTGTGACTCCGCTAATGTCGTATATCTTCTTGAGTGCACTGTTTGTAGGCAACAATATATCGCCCAAACTGAAACGCCCTTCCGAATACGGTTCAATAATCACCGCTCTCATGCAAAAAGCTGCCCTTATTTGCCCCTGTCAAGACATGTGAACAGTCCCGGGCAGGCATTTGAACAACTTTAGCCAACGATTTTAGAATCCGCCTTCAAAACGCACCACGACCGCGAGGTTCGGTAATCTTATCTCATTTTAAGTGCAGAGCATTTCAGTACCTCACGATGTCACCTGCGTTGATGTCCGTAGTCGTAGTCCGCTCTCCTCCCCCTAAACTATATAAAAAAAATACTACCCTGGCGCCTGGTTTCGATGCCTCGACCCTGCGGGCGGAACGCAATGTACATGGTGCTCTATCCACTGCGCCACAAAGCCGACACAGAATGGGAGGCTACGAACGCGCCTTATATCCTTGACTCATTCAAGCTACGTCAAGAAGCTGCTTGATACAATGCATTCACTACCACCAACTCCCCAAACACTAAACGTTAACGCAATACACCCACCCGCTATGCGACGCATTTACTCGAGTCCCCCTCGCGGGGAGATGGGCCCAATTTTTATAAGTTTGGGTTAGCCCCACTTGGGATTAATGAAAGTTACGGAAAACTAACGTGCTTATCCCCCGATTAAAATGGCGGCTTCATAATTTTTATAACTATGTTCCTTATTCCTACCCTTGAGTTTCCCATCAGAATTCGCAGAAACTCTTCTAATACAGAAGCTTTATTAGCCTAATGGGACTCAACAATGCCATTTGTCCTGGGGAAGGAGGCCTCCTTCCCACCACCACTTGAGAATGTTTAACTCTGTGATCTATTCATGTTTAACCTTTTGTGACCCTACGTATTTCCTGTTCAGTTGCTAGCTTCTGTGAAATGCTCTCTTGTGCCCCGTATCTATTCTCTTCATCCGCGGGAGGCACAGCCATCTTCGCTTCCGGCCCAACCAGTCTCCCCAGCCACTGAATACCTTACTGTATACTCTCCTTTTCTTTTGAAACAGCGGTTGTCCTGTTTCCCGCATTGTCTGAACTTGGAGCCCACGCAACATACGTTGACCCGTCATGGTGCAACCTTGAACGATGCTTTGTTAACACGACCCCTTTCTCTTTCTCGCTCCCCACCCCCTTTTTTTTCTTTTTTTGTTTGTGGTTGTAACATCCGCGTAGCCAGACTGTATGCATACTCTCCATTTCCGAAACATTTTCCGCTCCTTCTCACAGTTTTCTGCAAAGCTATATAAGAAATGTGTTCCAAATGTTTGCGACAGCAAAATCATGTAACTGTACTCTGATGAAGGCAACTCCCGTTGCCGCTACGTAAGTAAACCTTGTTTGTTATTGTTCTTGCTGTGTATCCGACTCTTTACTTATACTATTTCTACGAGCTTTGTGAGTTTATCTTTCTCTAGTTTATATATAGATATATAGATTGATATTATATACATATACTATATAGTATATAGCGTATATAGATAATAATATATATATATATATATATATATTACTAATAGATATATATGTATATATAAATATATAATATATAATATAATACCACCCTCAAGCGTCAGATACAGTTGTAGTAAATATAAATACCCCAGAAAGTGAAGCAGAACACAGTCGCCCAGATATCCGAATTGGTAAGGCATTCGGATCTAATCGAAAGGCGTGGGTTCGATCCCCCACTCTGGCGCGTTTTTCTTTCTTTCTTTCTCGCTTCAATTAATATGAAAAAAAAATATATATATAATTTCACTAACGGTAAAAAAAAAAATAGTCCAACCATTCCCCTATGCCGTCTTTGCCGTTGTAGACTGCCGCATTTCTTCTGTATATATTTTATATAATCATATTATATATATATAGATATATATATATATATATATATATATATATATATATATATAATATGTGATATATATTATATATATATCTATATATATATATAAGACAGAAAAGAATGGTTGATAGTCACGAAACCTCGGAAAGCAAAGGGAGGTTGTGGTGGGTCATAGGAACAGATAAAAAATTGTTGAGTGCAGTAAGAAACAGCTTTCTTTCCACCACTTTCTTTCTGACTCCAGAAATATTTCATCTTTTTCTGTGACCCACCACAAACTCCCCTTTGCTTCCCGAGGTTTTCTTTACTGCGAAACCTTGTTTTCTCTCTTATTTCAAGGAGCCTCTAATTTCTCATTTTCGTATTCGCAATAGATATATGTAAATATATATATATATGATAAAATATATATATATATTATATATATATATATATAACACAGAAAATAAGGGTTGGCAGTCAAGAAAACCGGGGAAAGCAAAGGGAGGTTGTGGTGGGTCAAGAAAGAGATGAAGAATTTTTGAGTCAAAAAGAAAGTGTGAAAAAATGCCCGACGGGTGGGATCCGAACCCACGTGAAAAAATGCCGCCGGCTGGGATCCGAACCCACGTGGGTTCGGATCCCACCAGCGGGCATTTTTCACCACTCTTTCTTTTCGAATCAAAAATATTCCTCATCTATTTCTATGACCCACCACAACCTCCCCTTTGCTTTCCGAGGTTTTCTTGACTGCCAACCTTTTTTTTCTGTATTATTTCACGGGCCCCTCATTTCCCATTTTTTCTATTCGCTATATATATATATATATTTATATATATATACTATGTATATATTATATATATCATTTTGAAAATGAGGGGCTCGTTAGGAAACACAGAAACAAATGCCGGCAGTCTACAACGCCAAAGAAGAAGGCATAGGGGAATGGTTAGACTATCTTGTGACCGTTAGTGAAGTTATATTTTTTTATTAATTTAAATAGGAAGAAAAAAAGAAAGGAAAACACGCGCCCAGGTGGGGGCAGAACCCACGCCTTTCGATCATATCTCGAATGCCTTACAATTCGGCTATCTGGGATGACTGTGTTCCCTCTCTTTCTGGGTTATTTCTATTATACAAGTCTATATGACGCTTGAGGGTGGAGCAAGCGCCACCCAGACTATACGGGGAGAAGAGAACCTTCTTTTCAAATCCCGGGGCGTGACTCGAACGTTTAAAGCCTGTCATGAGCGGGTAACTGGCGGGAAACCCTCTTATGCGACCTTGGCGTCAAGTCTGCCAGAACCGAGGCTGGCTACCACCCTCAAGCTTCAGATACAGTTGTAGTAAATATAAATACCCCGGAAGTGAAGGAGAACACAGTCGCCCAGATAGCCGAATTGGTAAGGCATTCGAGATCTAATCGAAAGGCGTGGATTCGGTCCCCACTCTGCGTGCGTGTTTTTCTTTCTTTCTTTGTACTCAAATTAATAAAAATATAAGTCACTAACGGAAAATATTCTACAAAATACCACCATTCCCCTATGCCTTCTTTGGCGTTGTAGACTGCCGGCATTTGTCTCTCTCTCTCTCTCTCTTCTCTATATATATATATATATATATATATATATATGTATATATACGGTAAGTCGAGATTTTGGCGCGTTAAACATCAAAACCTGTTATGTGTTTCTGATTTTGAGTGAATCCACCTTGTCACGTTGTCAGTACTGAATGAACTACATATATTTATGGCCTCTACATGCAAGTAACGCTGCCTTTGTCCCGAAGAAATGTAATGTAGAGCGCATGCCATGGAGGCGTTGAAACAGAGACGACCAGACCACGTAGCAAGGCCGGTTTATTCGGAACTCCGTGGGGTCTCTCTACTGATGCCCCTGGCGCGCGAGCCCTTCGGCGGGTGAGCGCGCTCGTGGGCCTGCGTCACGCTGCTGCCGCTGACACTGTGGCTTGCCGCTACAGGGCTCCCCCCAAGAGTGGAGCTGGTGCGACGCTCTATAAAACCAGCGTACATGATGGTCGCGGTGGTGTGCAGCCACAGTCGGAAGACTCGTGGGTTTGATGTCGGCGGTGGGGATGTACGCCGGCTTCAAGCGCTCTAGGGCTATGGTGTCGTGGGAGCCATTGATGTCGATGACTTATGTTGACGAGTGTCGTTCTACCACAGGGAAAGAGCGAACGTAGTGTAGTTTCAAAGGGCGATGCACAGTTCCGTACCGCACAAACACATGTGTTGCCTGTTCAAGGTCTGGAAGAAGGTAAGGTCCTCTGGGTTTTCGTTCACGTGTAGGCTGCAGTCGAAGGTCAGCGAGGATCAATCTCAGAGATTTTATGTAGTCCGCGGCAGAATGTGCTTGAGACGGTACCTCGAACTGGTCGGCTGGTAGTCAAAGCTGTGTTCCATAAACTAGTTCAGCCGAAGAACACGTCAGGTCAGTCTTGAAGGAAGTGCGTGTGCCCAGAAGAGTGAGGGGCAAGCGTTGGACCCACTGTGTTGGGCAGTCGTGTGCTGTAAGTGCGGCCTTAAGTTGGCGGTGAAAGCGCTCGACGAGCCCATTTGTTTGTGGCCGATACGCTGCCGTGCGCAAACGAGTGGTGCCGAGGAGGTGAAGGAGCTCGGCGAATAAAGTAGACTCGAACTGCAGTCCGTGGTCGGTGACGATGGAAATTCGTCATCCGAAGCGTGCTACACACGTCGACACGAATGCTGACGCTACCGTGGGCGCGGAGATGTCGGGTAGCGGTGTTGGCTTCGAGGCCAGCGTGTGAATCTGTCCACACAAGTCAGTAGGTAGCGGTAAGCCTTAGCATGGGGGCAAGGAACCGACGAGGTCGATGTGCACGACGGCGAAGCGCTCATCAGGTTGTAGGAAGGTCTTGGCCAGAGGAACTGGGTGCCGGTGAACCTTTGAGCGTTGGCATGGTGCACAGGCGCGGACCCAGTCGCGAATATCAGCGTTGATACGGGGCCAGACGAAACGACCCGCGATTAATTTCTGCGCGGCACGAATCCCAGGACGGGCCATGTGGTGCAGGGCGTCGAAGACCTCGCACCGGCAGGTTTTGGGTATGAACGGTCGTGGCTTTCCGGTCTACAAGTCGCAAACGATCTGCTGTCCGTCGAGTGTCACGTCTTCGAGCTTGAGCTCAGTTGGAGATGTGCGAAGACGCAGCAGCTCCGTGTCGTCGTGCTTGGTCAGCAGCCAGCCGGCGGAGGTCGGGTGCAATTGCAAGCGGCGAAATGGAGGCAAGGGCGTCCACGCGGCTTAGAACATCCGCAGCTGTGTTGTCAACGCCACTGACATGCTTGATATCCGTCGTGTACTCGGACAGGTAGGCAAGCTGCCGCACTTCTCGTGGCGTGTAATAGGTGTCGGGCCGGCTGACGGCGTACGTCAAGGGTTTGTGGTGATTGAGAACCAGTATGGTTGTTGATACATAGTTAAAATGGTGGCAGCGCAAAAACGACAATGGACGAGTGAGGAACAAACGGGACGAGCGCTAACTTCCACTACTTTATCTGAGAAAACACACATGAAATATACACCGGTCAGGAATGACAAAACCCATAGGCAAGTAATCGCTAAAAGTGCACACACGCAAGTACACAATACACACGTGGCACTAGGAAATCATTGCCGACATGAAAAGTCATGCAGGAAGGCCAATTCTTTATCCGTCAGAGCCACTAAAGGCGCACTTACACAGTGTTCCCTCAGCTTGGCTATCTCGGCAGCTTCCATAATCTCCCGAACCGTCTTGTCTTTATGCCTGGCTAAAATGCTGGTGCGTGTAAAATCGGGAAGGCAGGGATTGCTCTTTTCGGGATTGCTCTTTTCCTACAAGGAAAACTGAAGCTGCTGGCATTTGATGATCCGTTCCTGGTGAGGTGTTCTGACGAAGTAACTGAGTTTTTGCGTGACAATCCTAATTTCCGACCTTGTAGGTGCCTCTATAGACGCTAAAGATCTGTACTACTCTATACCTCAACGAGAGGTTGTTGAGTGCGTCGAGAATAGCATCGGCTCATATGGTGCAATCGCGTTCCAGAATGCGTGCGGTGTGTCAGTCCAGGGCTTTCTGGAGCTGCTGGGCTTGTACCTGAAATCCACGTGTGTTATGTATGATGAGTGCGTCTACCTTCAGAAAACAGGCGTTTTCTGAAGCGACCAGTCTTGAGCGACCTGTTTCTAGCAGAGAAGGATAGAGTTCTTCCGCGCACTTTGGAGGGCACTTATATTCGGAAAAGTGTTCGCTACGTGGTATGACTATCTTATTCGGTGTGACACCGGGCTACACCCCCTCCCCATGGACATCGTAATTTGATGTGCTCAGGAGCTTCGCAGTGCCTTTGAGCCTTGGAGGTTACACACGATGAGTGCCTGAGAATGACTCGATCAGGTTCTGGATCTGACGCTCACGTTTTGCAGAGGCCAACCCGTCTGCTGGAAGTACGAGGCCCTAGGGCAACAAACCGTTACTGCCTTACAAGTCTGCGCACTCCAAACTTCTTAAGAGTGGGTGTTGGTAACTGTGTTTAGGTAATGCTTTGAAAGAAATCCTGCCACCATGCTATGCGTTCCAGCCTGTATCAGCAAGTGGACCGCTTGTCGTCAGCGGGGTATCCTACAAATCTGGTCGTGTCTGTTGCCTAGCGCTTGAAGAAGCAGTTGAGCAAGTGCCGAGTCAGGGGAGCTTACCGAAAAAAGATAGGAAAAAGGTAGTGGTCATCCCATACATTCATGACTGTCCCACCGCCTCAAAAAGGTAGGAAGACATGGGAACGTCAACGTAGTGGTTCTCCGCGCCTAACAAATTGGGGCGCTATGCAAACGCGTCAATGGAGGCACGAGGGACCCCAATCATGCTCTGTTAATCACAAGAATAGCTTTGTCGAGTGGCAACACGGCGTCGTCTACTCGATACCTTGGTCCGCGATAAGGGGTCTGTGGTCTGCGATACGGAGTATGTGGGCCAGACGGGCCACTGCACTAACGACAGGCTCCGCGAGCATGATTACAATGGGACTCGTGCTGTGAGTGGCCACCTCGGTATACACTACCGTGATTGTGGCTGCCTTCCCGATTTTACACGCACCCGCATTTTAGCCAGGCATAAAGACAAGACGGTTCGGGAGATTATCGAAGCTGCCGGGATAGCCAGGCTGAGGGAACACTGTATAAGTGCGCCTTCAGTGGCTCTGACGCATAAAGAATTGGTTTTCCTGCGTGACTTTTCATGTCGGCAATGATTTCCTAGTGCCACGTGTGTATTGTGTATTTGCGTGTGTGCACTTTTAGCGATTACTTGCCTATGGGTTTTGTCATTCCTGACCGGTGTATATTTCATGTGTGTTTTCTCAGATAAAGTAGTTTAAAGTTAGCGCTCGTCTCGTTTGTTCCCCACTCGTCCGTCGTCGTTTTTGCGTTGCAACCATTTTAAGGGTTTGTGGTCAGTGAAGATGACGACCCTCAAGAAGATGTCGGAAATGACGCACAGCGAGATACATTGCCAAAAAGGTCACGGCCGAAGACACTACTGGGTTTGTGGGGGGTTAGACGTTTTGAGTAGAAGGCCAAGTGCTGCCACGCGCCATTTACGTGTTGTTGGAGGACAGCTCCCACAGCAGAACTCGAGGAGTCCGTCATAAGCGCTAGTGGACGTCCTGGATTTGGGTGAGAGAGGAGAGCGGTGTTAGCCAGCGCACGCTTGATGGCATGAAAGGCTGCCTCAGCACTTGCGTGCCAGTCCAATTCAGTGGTAGAGCGCATCCCGGAAAGCAGGAGGTCGAGAGGCTCAAGCAGAGTGGCGCAGTTCCTGATAAAACGACGGTAGAAGTTTACCAGACCGAGGAACTGGCGAACCTTGATGACCAACGTTCGTGTTGGGAAGTCGAGAATGGCCTGGACCTTGTTGGAGAGGGGCCGAATGCCTGTCGCATGTAGTCCGTGTCCCATAAAGTCAAGGGCAGGAACACCGAACTCGCTCTTCGTTGCATTGATGACAACGCCATGGGCAGCTAAGCGTTCGAGGAGAATGCGGAGATGGTGAAGATGCTCCTATAAGGACGTACATGGTACCAGCAGATCGTCCACGTAAGCATAGACGAAGGGCAGTCCACGCGTTACTGTATCGACGAAACGCTGAAACGTTTGGGCAGCGTTCCTGAGGACGAACAGCATTCGGAGGAACTCAAAAAGGCCGAAAGGTGTTGTGATGGCCGTCTTGTATATGTCCTCCTGAGCGACGGGGATCTGGTGGTAGACCCGTACAAGGTATTTTTGAAAATATAGTGGCACCGTGCAGACTGGCAGTGAAATCTTGTGCGTTGGGAAGGGGGTACCGATCTGGGATGGTGCAGAGGTTCAAGAATCGGTAGTCGCGACAAATTCGCCAGTCACCGTTCTTCTTGGGTACCATGTGCAAGGGTGATGCGTAGTGGCTGGAAGAAGTTCGGACGATGCCAAGTTCCAGCATGTGCTCCAACTCTGCACGGGCGATCTTGAGTCTGTCGGAGCGTCGTCGCGGACAAAAGAAAACGGGTGGTCCGGTAGTGGTGATATGTTGACGAACGTCGTGAGTCACAGGCTGAGTCCAGTCGGGTGGTGGCGTGACGGTGAGGAACTCCTTTAGCAGGGCGGCAAACGGTTCTTCAGCAACTGTAGCGCAGGAAGGCGCTACGTCAACAGTTGCTGTCGCTACGACGCCTTGAACTGAGAGGAGGGTTGTGGCGTCGAGAAGACGCCGTCGCTTGACGTCGACTAGGAGGCCATGTTTGGTAAGAAAGTCCGCACCAAGGATGGCAGAGCGAACGTCCGCGACCGCAAAAATCCACCTAAAAGTTCTGCGAAGACCCAAATTCAAAGTCAGGGATCGCTGCGCGAAACCTGGAATGCGCGTGCCGTTCACTGCCTGGAGGTAGAAGACTGCGTTGGAGGTGCGGTCGTGGCGTGAAGCTGGCAAGACGCTGACTTGCGCTCCCGTGTCGACGAGAAACTTTTGTCCGGTGGTGCGATCGACGATGTGAAACAGGCGACATTCTTCAATGGGGCCAGAACCGCTCGTCGCCGTTAGCGGTCTGCCGGGCCGTTTCCCGTCCATGAGCATGGCAAGAGGCAGTGGCGAGCGTCTGCGCCGAAACGGTGGTGCTAGAAGCATACACCGGGGAATGATGTAGGGCTGCGCCCACGAACGGCATCACGGCGTCGGGAAGACGAGCGGTCGCGTCGGCGTGACAGGCGGGGGAGAATATTTTGAGCTGTTTCTCCTCGTCGCCGCGACAACGAGTTGCTCCAGTCGTTCGCACAGGTGATCGACACTGGCAGCCGACGCAGACGCACCTTCGTCGGCAGG
Source organism: Haemaphysalis longicornis (assembly GCA_013339765.2). Classification (NCBI taxonomy): domain Eukaryota; kingdom Metazoa; phylum Arthropoda; class Arachnida; order Ixodida; family Ixodidae; genus Haemaphysalis; species Haemaphysalis longicornis. The sequence continues at coordinate 26,196,368 of CM023452.1, forward strand.
AGCTGCGTCGTGCGAGCGGCGGACGCTGCTGGCGTCGCAGCAATAGGTGAAGCTGTGCTGGCTACTTCCATTACCTAGTCGGCCAGGGACGCGAGCGAAGGGAGATCCATGGATGACACTGTTGCGAGGACCATTTGCACGTTCGCAGGCAGCCGCTGCACAAAGAGCTCGCGCAGCACTGCGCCGTCCATGGCTTGGGCACGTGAGCCGTGGAGTTGGGTCATACGGCGCAGGAGTTGGCTTGGTCTGCGGTCGCCAAGCTCTTCGGTGTAAAGTAGCTGCTGTAGGCACGTGCGCTCAGATGGTGCTGTACGTTCGAGTAGCGCTGCTTTGAGCTGGTCGTAGGCCATTGCAGGTGGGTTGCGTATGAAGGAGGCAAGAATGTCCGCACCTCTTCCGCAGCAGTCGCTGGTAGAGCTCTCACGACGTAGAGAAACTTGCGTTCTTGGGAGGTGATGCCAGACAGCGCGAACTGTGACTCGGCCTAGAGGAACCTGATGGCCGGGTTGTGTTCCCAATACGGCGACAGGTGGATAGCCAGGGTGGCGATCTCGTTGCCGGCTGCTTGCGGTGCTCGCTAGTTATGGTCGTTGCTTGAAATGTCTCTACAACTTCGATGGGAGGGATATCACGTCCGGGTCACCAACTGTAGAGCGCATGCCACGGAGGCGTTGAAACAGAGACGACCACACCACGAAGCAAGGCCGGTTTATTCGGAACTTCGTGGGGTCTCTATCTACTGATGTACGGGGCGCGCGAGCCCTCCGGTGGGTGAGCACGCTCGTGGGTCTGCGTCACGCTGCTGACACTGACACTGTGGCTTGTCGCTACAGTAAAATACTCTAAGAGAGCGTTTTCAATGACCCTTCACGATTACCTACAGGGAAGAGCAGTAATACTGAGACATAGAACACTGATGTGCATTTGACAAGCCGCTGATAGATAACCCTTCCGAATTGGTCACTGAAGACAGCAGTGTTTTCGTCAAGCTCATAAAAGTATGCTAACAATTTAAATTGAGGATAACATACGGCAACATTTTTGTTCCCCGACTATTGGCTATCCCTAACATTAAACAATGACGGTTTGTAGGCACCATCCTTCTAATTGAAAGACAATAATTATTCCTGCGTGTAGATTCAAATGTATGTTGTGTCTACATGGCATTCAGAGTCAAAAGGTAAAGAAAAATAGAAAAATACGGATGATGCAACTACTCCCTTTGCTTCTAGAGCGCTTCCGCGTCTAAGGTAGAGATTTGCAGGAATAAATTGAAAGTATGTAAAGTAAGCAGTGCACGTCTGCAGCAGCAATGATGCAATAAAATTTTAGCACCAATATATTTTTAGTGAAAATGTAGAGGCAACATGAAGAAATCTTCGTTGGTAATGTCACTTGCAATGGAACTTCGAGGACTAGGGGGGTGGTGTTGTCAGCATCTACTGGGGGAGGCGGTCCGAGGGAATCTCGGAGGCGGCTCGGGCCCCCGATCTCCCCCGTAGTCGGCGTCTCTGCCTGAAATGCTTCTTCAGCCCAAGACAAAGAAGTAGGTATGGCCATTTAGGCTCATAGTCACTGAAAGAGGCACGTGACAAAATGCTTTTGGGCGTATCCTCCAATCTTCTTTCTCAGGACTACCGCTAAAGGACCCTTTCTTGGTGCGGGGCATCAGAGCCCTCTGAAAGTTTCTTGACACAGAATTCCGGGATTTTTCTGAGTGGCTCATTGGGGGACCTCAAAGGCATGTTTTAGTTTCAGTTTATTTCAGACATAAACACCTGCATGCACTTAAGTGCACGAGACGTGGGAAAAGGACATTCATATGTGTCCTGACGAGGGCACGGATCTGGGAGTACATATAATAAAGCAGTGGATGCCACCAAAGAAAAAAAAATAGTGAGAAATATATGCCCTAATACCAAAAAATGGACACCATGAATATGTGATAAAGACAGAAAAAGGAAGCACATTGAGTACCGAATACAAATAAGATGTTGATTACATGTGCAATGAAACTAATAACCGATCTGACCAATCCGCTCTTTCCAACCCCTACAGGTAGCGCTGCGGAAAACGCCAATGGCGGACGAGACGGTGATGGGGCACCCTTAGCAACATGCGTGCCAGCTTCAGTAGCGGCCTGAAAACCCCTAGTTCCGCTTGAAACAACTACTTTCTCAAAACATAAACGCAGGTATACGTTGCTAACTCCTAGACAACATCGGATTTGTTTGAGTGTGCCTGCTGCGGTGTAAAAAGCGCTGCATGTGACGCAATCCGCTCGGCATGGCTCTGGCCGCACTGCAGTGGTTTCAAAACAATGTCGCCTCATTGGGCTTATAACCAGCTAAAGAATGTGCCAGGCTAAGTTTTGGGACATTATTGCAGTGTGCGTCACTCAGTTTACGCTTTACTTAAGGCGTGTTCATTGTTTCCATGTGTGCATACTACACAGAAGCTCATGAGCAGCATGCGTGGGCGATATGTGCGTTTTGCGATGTTTTGCTTAGGTGTAGTAAAAAATAGTTATGACTTTGAGCAGTAAAGCCGCGAAAACGATCTAGGCTCCCATTACGCCATGTCAAGTGGTAAACAAACGAACGTGTTAGCATTACTTGAAAAAAATATTGCGTCTACGCATTCACCCGTAGATGTAGCATACACTGTGGTGTGATATTGAAGTGCAATTGAAAGTATAGACAGTACTTTAGAAATGCGCTTTTGGCTTGTGATAATTAATTTAAGAGCAATCTCCTGGCTCAAACTAGGTTATGTTGATTTGACTGCCAGTAATATTTTAATTGCGGGTATTCTTATTACCAAAACAAAAACTTCGCCTACCAAATGCATTCGAGAGCTCGCATTTAAACTAGCAGACCCAAAGTTGTAATATTGTATTCCTAAAAACCTTGCTTCAACATAAATGTTTATATATCCACTGATTAATGAATAAACACACCCACAAATCTGCTTCTCACCTTCACGTGCAAAAAGTTTTCTTTGATTCCTTAGGGAAAATAAAAGCAAGCGGATTGAACCGCTTCTGCTGCCTATATGTTTTACATATGTTATATGCCTGCTGCCTATATGATTGCTTATATGTTTGAAAGCAGTGGAATTGAGCCAATTTAACAACACATAAGCGGAGATCGGTTGACACATTATGCGGCAGCGAATGTACCCGAGAAAGACGATCACAGGGTTATACAAAAAGCCTACAAAGTCGGCTCCCTCACTGAAAAAAACATTTAAATGTGGCAGCAGCTTCAGTAAAGAATAATTTAAGCGCCACGCACACGAGGGTAGGTCCAAAGACTGGTATTTCACCGTTGCAGACACCAATCAGGCCCAAAACTCTTTCATTTACCCACAGCTTCTCTAGCTTCAAGAAAGTCGAGAGAATATGAGCGCGGGTTGAGCCTATATTTTCCGATCATTTACACGGCACTGTCGATTGCTATTTTCGTTTTGCTTCGGCGAAGCCCCAAGGATGCAGCCGGCCGCCTCTCCCAGAGCGACCAGTCCTCCGATCACCGTCTCCTGGCTTCCGACAAATTCCGTGCGCGTTACTAGCGTTGCTAAAAGAGCGAATAGATTATTACAATTGTATGTTTTTACGGGGCGCCGTCAAAACAGCACTTGACGAAAGGGCACGCGGCAGAAGAGCACCGACAAAGCAGCACGGCGTCAAAAGGGGCACGCGACAAAACAGCACGCGACGAAACAGCCCAGCGTCAAAAGCGCACGCGACTGAAGAGCACACCAAAAAAAACAGCACAGCGTAAAAACAGCACAGCGACAGAAGGACACGATTTTATAGAATGCCTAACTGGGCAATTGTTTAGATTTTAAAGCGTATACAAATGTTATAGAGGGCGGAAGATGCTCTGTAGGAGTTTCTCTTCACGTTCCTCTTCTCTTCCTTGTATAGAACCAAGAAATTGAAACAGAAAAGACGAAAGGTTGGGATATATGAAACTGAAAACGCCTTTTGTTTCCTTTTCAACATCAAGGTTTATAGAAACTATTCCTTACACTAATCGTTTTTCAAGTAGCCGTTCAATATTTGGGTGGTAATATCAGAGTATATTAATAATAAAAATTATTATATTAATAATAAAAATTATTATAATAACAAGATATTGCCTTGAGACCCCATTACAAAACTTTTGAGAAGTCTCTGCGTATCGGAGGTCTTTCGATTCTATTCAAATATTTTCCAGACTGGCAGTTGCCATTGAATGTAGAGGTGACACAATATGTGAAAGCTCTCTTCCACCTTATGTGACTCGGCGTAGCCTACACATTTTTTCTTGGTTAAAAAATGGCGCAGTTTGCACTGCAAGAGAAAAAGCAGAGCTTGCGGCCCCCTCGCTTCGTCGGAGACCAGTCTGTTACATCTCACATTTATTTCCGAACTTGCCGCTGAAAGCTCTCCAAGACTGGCAGGTCCGAATCGTTTCGTTCGCAGGCTTCCACATCTTTCCCAAAGTGGGCCGCCCGCGCTAGAACTGGCGGACGAGTCTAAAGTCAACGCCCGCGCTACGAACCCAAAGTAAATGCGGTGCGCCCGGAATGCGATGCTCAATCAGTATCCATAACGCGAGGATCCCAGGTTCGATACCAACCGTGGGCAAGCCCCTTTGGGGCTGGGGATGTTGGCATCTCCTGTCGTCGTCTTCGTCGTCGTAATGGTCAGCTCACGTAGTCAGGGTGCTAAATTACAGGAAAAGTCGTTTACGCCTCGCGCTAGAACGTAACGCGTAATAAAAAAACCGGGACATTCGTTCACCCCTCGCGCTGGAGCGCTTCGGAACAAGTACTAAAAAACACGGGGACACTAGTTTACGCCTCGCGCAAGAGAGCTTCGTGCTTCAAAGAATTTTACAGCAAAACCGTATACCTCTATCCCCAGTGGTTTCGTCTCCGCTGCAAAAACGCCAAGGCGACAAAATATACTTATACACTGCATGTATCGCCCTACCTCAGGTTTCACGTTAGGGGAGATGGCCCAGGATTTTTTCTTTCCAATTATTGTTATTGTGTTGTTCACTGCCACCGCTACAACCGTGCCACCCTCGGGTCTTAGGGGTGGCAGAGTGTTAGGTTTCCGGTTTCATGGCAATTTGGGTTTGTGGTTTCATGCCCTCCCGAAACGCAGTTATTTCTCAGGCTTCGAGGCTTTTTAAATGCAGAGCATATCAGTAACTCACGATGTCACCCGCGTTGACGTCCGCAGTCGTAGTCCGCACCCCTCCCCCTACACTATATAAAAAAATACTATCCGGCGCCTGGTTTCGATCCCTCGACCATGCGGGCGGAATGCGATGTACATGGTGCTCTACCCACTGCGCCACAAAGCCGACACCGAATGGGAGGCTACGAACGCGCCTTATATTCTTGACTCATTCAAACTACGTCAAGAAGCTGCTGATACAACACATTCACTACCACCAACTCCCCAAACACTAAACGTTAACACAATACACCCACCCCCTGTGCGACACATTTACTCGTGTCCCCCTCGCGGGGAGATGGGCCCAATTTGTGCCTAGAGTAATCAATCTACGCGTTTTTTGTGAGACTGACGAACAAAGTTTGGCCTAACCAGTTCTGGTGTTAAATCACTGTGAAAATTCACCATCCCCCGCATGCGGAGAGCACCAGGACAATGTTTCCAGCGTGTTATTTTAGACTGCCCAATATACTCCAGGCTAAAACGTGGACTGTACCACAAACAATAGCAGTAGCTAACCATAATATGGTGTGTCCAGAAACTATTAGGTATATGGCCTGACGCTGGACGTCAAAATAAGGTTGTCCGTGCCTTCAATGCATGCTTTAACTCAACAGGTATCCTTTCAAACTAATAACGGATAGTTCAAGCCTTTCACCGCGAATTCCCGAATAAGAACCCAGAAGGACCAACTAAACCTCGGGAACCTTGTGGACGTGGTCGTGTACTTGTGATATCTTTAATTGGGTCTATGGCCCTCCCTTCAGCGAAATGGAGTAGCCGGGGTTTACTGGCTTCCAACCCTTCTTCTGAATAAACCAGTTAACCCAGCTACCTGCCTTATTTCTAAAAGACCTAGATCGGTTCCTAGGCAAAAAAGCTTTAAACATAGCTTGACTGGGACCTAGGATTCACTACATGGCATGACTTACACTGCGTAAACCTACCGTGTCGAAATATTTACACTATAAACAATACGATGTTCCCTCGAATGTGTGCCTTGTAAAAGTTGGAAAATGTAAAGTTGCTAGATAGGAGGAATAGAAGTTATAGCAACTACCACACAAAGTTTGAACATAATAGCAAACAGTATTTGAGAAAGAAGAAAAAATCCCGTACCATCTCCACTCACGTGAAACCTGGTGAGGGGCAAATCATGCCGTGTAAAACAGTATTCTAGGCGCCTTGGCGTTTTTGCCCACGGAGATGAATCCTTTTGGGGGTACAGCCTAGAGGTATATATACAGCTTTGCTGAAAAAGTCTCGTTTCTTTGAAGCAGGAAGCCTTCTAGAGCGAGGCGTTGGAAAAAGTGTGTCCCGGTGGGTTCTTCTAGTACGCGTTTTTTCCCTTGGGGATGTCACTTTCTAGCGCGAGTCGTTGGAAAACGAGTGTTCCGGCGTTTTAGCCCTGTGACTACAATGACGACAATGACAGGAGACGCAGAAAGCCCGAGCCCCCCAAAAAAACATCGAGCAAATACACATAACCTAGTTCGATGAAGTGGAGTCTGATGATTGGCTTAACGTACAGGGCAGCGATTGCGAAAAAAACAGAAGCATATCATTGGCTCCAACCTACCATAAATGGCATTCAGTGCAGCAGGTTGCAAACTAAACAATATATACGCAGACACTGCGGGAAGCAATGTAGTTATTCAATTCAAAGCAAATTATTCCTGCACAGCTGATATTCAAGGCGAAACCATTCCACCGTGGGCATAAAACCATAGCGGTGGCTTTAAACAAGTAAGGCTACAATCAGTTCACGCGCTGAAATAAACCGTTACCAAATAATGCCTTTTTTAGCGAACGGCATTTCGTAGAAGTAGGATTCTGTCAAGACGTTTCGTTGAAATAAATCGCTCACATCTAGAGAAGCGTCTTTCTCGTGGATGGACAAAAGATAAGCGAGGGTGTATTATATTCATGCTTACTGCGTTTAAAGTTGGTATTTCGACAGCAATCTTGTGTTCCTAATTTGTTGTACACTGTAGGTATTCATGCCGCTGATTTATTTCTTTCAAACCACATTTATAACTATAAAGGGCTTAGCTCTTTGGGCTTCAGCGGGATAGTTGCATGCATTTTTCTTAACATGGCAAAAATGTATGCCTTGTTTCAGTTGCTGACTTTCAAATGCTACATGCAAACACGGCTCCAAGACACAAAACAATAATTAAAGTCATTTAATGAGGAAGACGGCTGAAACACCAAGCTTTCTCTGGTTTAAATGAAGAAAGTTGGCGCTTACGGTTCGTTTCTTTGAATTTGATTTATTCAGATGTTAGAGCGGCTTGGCGTATAATTCTATGGAGAAAGCACGCCATTCTGAAGTATTTATTAGAGATGTTCTTGCTGGCAATTTTGCGTTACTTTAGGCCAGCGGATGGTTAAGCGGCTTTCCCAAAAATGTACATTTATTTGTCGAATATGAGCCGACTTATTTAAAGCTTTCAGTCAATTTTGTTCGTTATTTCTTTTTTTGTAGGGACTTCTTTTATAGAGAAAATCAGTGACAATATCATCGTGTAGTTTTTTTTCACTCTCTTCTTGTAACAACTTATTGCAGTATTTTTTTTAGCAAATCTTTGAGCAACCTGCGACAACAGCTGAGTAATATAGCGCCACGGCCTGCGTAATTGATGTGAATGTGTGTTGAAATACCGTTTAAAAGAAAGTTCAACAATGAAAAAGGATCGGCGAGCGATTATTATTAAATAATCGCAGAAGACATTGTTTCAAAAAACACGCGCAATTATAATTTCACGATTTCAATCATAATTTTATTGTTATTTTCAGGGATTTTCTATTTCAGTCTTTGTTAATTTCAGAATATCTATAAGATGCGCACTTTTTTTTGGTTAAGTAATTTTTGTAAGCTTGTTCTTTCTATTCTTCGGCGTTCAAAACTTTATTGGACCATGTGCCTCAAGTCACGCTGTTATAAAGATGAAATGTGTCAGGTCTTTTTGCGTTAGTCTGTGCGTATGTTTTCGTAGTACCTGCGAAAGCCTCTGTAGGTTATTTCTGCAAGGAATGCCGCAGATGAGAGGGGGAGGTAAGGGAGTGTAGGTGGCAGCCGAAGAGCCCCAGGAAAATAATTGAGACGCTATTGTACAGGACACTTTAGACTGGCCAACTTCACGTTCGTGCCTCGGCTCGCGGGGGAAAGGTCGACGAACCCAAATTCCCAGGAAGGAGTTCCGAGTGCCCCGTAGGCCAGTGACGGTCGTTATTGCATTGGCGTGGGTCGTCATCTTTTGGAGGGGAAAAACCTGATGCGGTGGGAAAATGGGAGTGTAGACGAAGACTTTGACCAGAGAGGCCAGCCGGGTTGCCAGAGAGTAGTTTTGGCCTTGCAATATACGCAAACAAAGTTGTAATAAACGAGTGATGGCACAAGCAATTATAATATAATGAGCCGGAGAGTTCAGTCTCATCTACATCGTCGGTGCAGCCGCAACGAGTCCCAGTGCCCCACGCAAAGTTGTAATAATCTAGTGATGGCACAAGCAATCATGATATAATGAGCCGGAGAGTTCAATCCCGTCTGCATCGTCGGTGCAGCCGCAATGAGTCCCAGTGTCCCCCTCGGGGGTCACGGAATCCGCACAAAAAAAGAACGCGAATGATATGACGCGAGTAAATCAACGCAGCCGCTGCTTGAGCTGGCGAATATGTGTATGTCGTGCACGCTAATTGCAGTGATGAAAATTACTAAAAAACCAGCAAGAGGACCCTCCAGCCGGTATCCGGACATTTCGTTGTAGGAGGACATGTCGGTGCATGACGTTTCGGTGCGGACATTGCGGTGGGTGGACCACGAAAAACACGAACTCCTTTTGCCAATGTAAGAATTCCCCCTCTCAAAACAACCGCGCTATTGGCACTCGTGTTCACTGTCCCTCCTCCTAAATACACACGTCAGCATTTGCCCCCGTCCGCATAACCACGACTGCGCCCTCTCCCCAGTGAAAACCATGGGAGGGTAGCCTTTTTATGCACCCAAGAGGAATAAAGGGGCAGTGCCATCCCTGCGTGGGACTATACAATGGCCTGCCCCTCCCCTCCCACACAACAGCAACAAACGGTAATTACAGGGCATGAGCGGGGACGTACAATGCGTGCACGTGTTTTCAAAAAGGTCCGTTCTTCCTCCATGACAATATCGCAGGCTTGTCTGGAGAAAAAAACAAGAGACAACAGTGTTTAAAAATTCAGTTTATTGTGACAACGCAGTGTACTTAAAACTTTTCATAGGATTTTCTGCATTTTGGGGGGCAAATGCATGTTTGTAAAGCTGCTTTCTTTGTAAAGGTAGAGTGCGTTTTATTTTTAGCAAATATCATTAGGAATGCATTATACCGTAGTGAACACCGCCCAAATGCCTTAGCTTGCCGTAAAAACTTATGGTCCCGGAACTTATGGCCCCGGAACAAATGATCCCGGGTGCCTCATCGGACAAAATGATTCCACAAAACCTTACGTTGGGTCTTTGTTTAAATTTGATGCATCTTGCTGAAGTGGTGTATCGCCTTCATCAGGAATGTGGGGGAGCTCTTCCCGCAGTTCTCCGATGCTGCTGTCTTGGTCTCAACTCTCTGACTGGGCGGGTTTCGTCGCGAGTCCCGCGCGGCTGAAACAGTTACGGAGCGTACTGGGCGTCACGTCGCTCCGTGCGAGGTGCAATGTCTCAGTCGCGGCTCTTGCTCCGTGGTCGCGGCCAATCAACATGTCAATCGCCGCTCAGAGATCATGCATTTCGGCGGCCATTCTAGGCGCCCAGAGTTCGATATATCGGATGTGGCCTTCGTTGTAAGGAATATGGTTCCCATGTATGACGAAAGGGTGATCTTATACACTTCTCAGTTGCATGAAATTCCACTAGGTGGAGGAACACGATGGCAAAAAAAATTGTGGGGGAGGGAAAGGTTGTCCAGGAGTATTTACCCGCTCCTTCCCTCTGTACCTCAAGCGCGTGACTAGCTTTCTTTGTTTTCTTTTGACCCGCACTTTACCGAAAATGACCTTAGCCATTTTTAAGAAAGCAGAAACTAAGTATTTTCCACAATAGCCTTCAGCTGCGAAAGCAGTTTTATACGAATTCAAACTTAGCGGGATACGGCGTGCTGTTCGCAAGATTTTGCAAGTAGATTAAAATTGCGCAGCCGAGGCGTCTGTCTTTAGTGACCTTAGCAGCCTTGGCACCTCTAGCAAACAATCTGACGCTGTTCGGCGTGCTCCTGTCACTTGAGATATTGGGCAAGTGACAGGGGTGAGTGCAGTTATGAGGTCATCAAAACTTGCACCGTCGTTTGCAGCAATTCGCGCAGCTGGGAGGAATTACGCGGTGCAGACTGGCGGAGTTGCATATCTTCTTTTTGACAGCACAAAAAAGGGAAAAATGTTCGCGAAAAGTGACAGGACCAACTCAACCGAGTTCTTTGGTGCTGGGATCAACGTCGCCAGATTTTTGAATGACGCCGTTGTAGTTTACTTCCGATACAGGGAAAATGCATGCGGACCTGTTTAGAAAAGGATTGAATACCTTCCATTGTTTTTAGTATTATTTTTATTTTTGTCAAATTCACCTACGTAGTAACGTTCTTTAGCTGCCCTTAACAAATTATTTAAAACCTTGAAATAATTCCCTTTCGACGATAGTGATGGCCGCTGCGGCCGGGTGACGCCACACAATTCCACCTGTTGGCCTCGGCCGGCCCATTTTACCGGTGTATGCACTCGATAAAATTATATTCTGGAAATTTCTCTCAAATCACCATGCGAAATATTTCGGCCATCCGATTTAAAATATTTTGACGTGAATAGCGATAGCACGAGTTCTCGCTAAAAAAAAGAAACACCGTCGCCATGTGCTTCATTTTTGTATGCATTTTTCCGGAAAAGCAATTGCATGGCGTAACACAGTTGGCCTGTTTTTTGTTATTTTTATTAGGGTTTCCGCCATTATTTTCCGGCTTTACATTTCATTCTTTGTTGTAGATGTTTGAAAATACATTTTTAATTCTTTAGTTTTCTGTAAAATCTTTTACTTTCGTATTTCTTTCGTATTACTTACTTATTTATTTATTTATTTACTTTGTATTTATAAAAATTCCGCACTACAATTTATTTCTATTTACGCTATAATACTAATAAACCGTTACATACGCTAATTATATTTTTTCGCTAGTTCTTCCCACCCCTCTCCGAGGTTTTCCTTGTCACAGCGACTGCACTACCAGCAACTACGTCCAGGAACGGCCAGACTCCACACTCCTTTCTCACTCAGGAAGACAGTTTTTGAGTCCGGCCGTGTTCAAGAAACCCGCACCTGTCGCGAGCTACCGCCGCGAGTAAGAGAGGTTGGTGGCAGGCAGAGCTCCGAGACATATGCACGCCTTATTACTACTACCTCGCGCCATCGGCTGGGCCGCTGGTCCAACGTGGCTATCACGACATTCAGCACCATGACAAATTTCTTCTAAAGAGGGCAACGAGGGCCAGCTCAAGCAAAATAAATATTCAAAAGAAAAAAGCAAAAGAAGTCTGGCGGCGTGGTGCATCAACTTGCATCAATCGTTGGCTTTTTATTGAGCCATGACAAGTGACTGTCTTTGGTCCTCGCAATTTCTGGGCAAGTAAAGCCGTCGGAAATACGAGCGAAAACATGTTTTCGTATTTGCGTAAATAAACTGGATATATATTTGTGCTCAAATGCACTTTCGAACAATAAAGTTTGTTGTTGATGGTGGGTAACCAGTTTCGGTGAGCTCACCTGCTGCCCTTAGCAAATGTTACGCTCCCGCAACAAGCCGGCAAAATTAACAAATCATGTTAGCAGCAGTCTTCTAAACCTTGCAGCAAGATACGAGGCGTATTAATAGCTACATGGCGTATTTTTAGAGAAAAACAAAAGTATCTAAGCTGCAAGCTGCCGAATTATCAAGGCCGAAAATATTTGTTAGCGCCGCTTCGTCGCCTTTCAGGTGACGAGCGTCGTAACGCAGCTTGGCTAACGAAACATACCCTTCATCGTGTAAAACTCTTATTTGAAATAGCGATAAATCGGCGAGCGTGATGCACTAGTACAGCTCTATGTTGTCTGATATTCAGCAGTACCGGCCCACTCACATTTTAGATACTTCACGTAACCTAAATAATACTGCCACTGTAAATAGGCTACCCGCACAGGCTCAAGTGACACTCGCTTCACAAGCTTTAATAAACAGAAGAACAAAGCAAAGGAAGCACGGGAGAACGTACACGTAAGACGACAAATTTGTATGCAGCATTTAACTCAAGTAAATTCAGCCTTAGCAAATATATTATACAGGGTGATCAAAGTTAAGTCGACAGGTTTTTTTTATGCGTTTATTTTACGCGAAGACCACCTCTACAGTGAGGTTATGCGTCAAGGGGGACACAGAATGAGGTGCTAAATTTTTATGTCGGTGGCTTAATTACAATAATTGATAAAATAAATTTTGTGGCTGCAGTAAGTAGGCATGTTTGTATAGAGAAGTTCCATGTAGTTTCATTTGGCAGAATTCTTCTAGCGCATCCGTACTCCGAGATATCAAACTGCGAAGTTTGATATCTCCCCTTTGTTCTGTTTCGATTGCGGTTCTGAGTACTGCAGATTCCGATAACGCCAGCCAAGATTGAAAAGGTGCCAGTCATCACTTTTTCTCATGCCTCCTCCACGTTGTCGAACTATGTACACCCTTGAGTCGTAAGGCGGCTGCGTGCGGCAATAAAACGGCCCACAAAAGTCCACTCCTTTGATGTCAAAGGGTGTTGTCTCTTTTGCTCGGTCTCTTGGTACCGGAGCGCAGAAGCTGAGTCAGTCAGCCCATAGACGTCTCCGGCGGCACTGTAAACAGCTGTTCAGCGCACGCCTCAAAGTACGGGGTCCCCTCAAAATCCAAAATCTTGAACGAAGGTCGACAAGGGTAGCCTGAATACCCCCATGCAAAAGGCGCAGATGTGTTGCCTCTACGAAGAGGTCGGTAAACCTGTGGTCACTGGTCATCAAAACGGGGTGCTTCATTTCTTCGGGGCCGTCGAGGTGATGAAGCCGGCCGTCGACCCGAAGCAAGCGTTGGTCGTCAAGGTCTGGATGCAATGTAAGGATGGTGGATTGTGAGGGACGTGGCCTCCTGGCACGGCAAGCGGCGATTTCGGACAGGAAGCGGTGCGCTGCGCAAGCCCAGCCACTACAGGTTAGCTTCATGTATTTCGGATGCCGTCAAGGGCCCGAAGATAGAAGACTCAATAGGCGTAGAATTTTGACGAAACCTCCTTATCCACGCAGTGACTCTTACAACCCTTAGCAGGTGACTGTAGTTTTCAACGTCAAGTCACTGGGGAAGTGGTGATTTCGGTGCTACTGTAGCGGGACTGACACCAGTTCACTGCTGACACTTTGAGGAGTCGGAAGAGGAGACACACTTTCAGGCCAGCTTTCTTGTGACTTGGACAACCGCGGTGGTTCATTCCACCACATGCTCTTCTGTGTCAGTCCAGTCGAGGACACTCCACGCGTGAGTAGGTCAGCCGGGTGGTCTGCACTAACGCAGTGCCGCCACGAGGATTCTTCTGTTAATTGCTGTATCTCAAAGGCTTGGTTTCTTACGAACGCCTCCCAGCGGACAGCATCACCTGAAACCCAGTACAGTACTATCGCTGAATCGGTCCAGAATGACGCTTTGCAAATTGAAAACTCTTGCATCTGGCGAATGTATTCCATACTTTTGCCGCTCAAAGGCAGACTAGAAGCTCCAGTCTTGGTAACGAAACAGACTTTGAAGGTGCAATACGAGACTGACTCATCAGAAGGTGTACAGTGAAGTTGTCATCATCGAGTGGACTCCGCACAAACACGGCTGTTTCATAAGCTAAAGGACTGGCACCGGCGAAGAAATGAACTTCTATTATGTCATGGCTATTTGGCACAAGGGAAATGACGCCTCGTTCTTTACACAGGGAAGACAGAGTGGGAAGTTCACAAACACAGTCTTTCCACTGTTTCTCAACGTCCTTCTGCAGTAGTTCGTCCCAGTCGTATTTAGGACGCCAAATTCATTGAAAGAGCAACCGAGCTCGCACATGGAACGGCGATAACAGTCCGAGTGGGTCAAAAAGATGCGCAAGAGCGTGCAGCATGGTTCACTTCGTGAAAGGATGTGTGGAGATAAATGTCAAGATGTTTTGTGTGGACATAATAATGTCGTCTTTTGAACGGTCCCACAACAAGCCGAGTACCTTCGATGGGGCCTCAAATTAAGCGACGTTTTCTACGGGCAGGCCGTCGGTAAGAAACTGTTGGCCTAAGATGTTAGAGTTTGAGCTCCACATCCTTAGCTCCATCGCTGCGTCTCTTAAGATCTCGTTGGCAGCGTTGTAGATCTCTAAACGCTTCCTCATCTGATGAAGCGCCCATAACTAGGTCGTCAACGTAGAATGATTGCTGCAGGTGGGTGGTAATCGTTGGATGTGTCTGTTTTCACACCTCCAAATAGTGCTGAATCGTTGCTGCGAGCAGAAACGGACTCGGTGCCGCTCCAAACGGCGCCCTTGTCATGCGCCCCTCTACGATTTTTGGAACCGAACTTCTATGAGTGGGCAGTCCGTCGATCCACAAAAAACGGAGTGTGTCTTGGTCTTTTCGTCGGATTCAGATCTGTAAGAAAGCCTTTAGAATGTCAGCGGTCAAAAATATTGGGTAAAACCTGACCCACAAGAGGAGCTGCAAAAGGTCAGGCCCAAGCTTCACACCCTTATCAACGAGGTCGTTAAGTGCTGGCAAACCCAGGGTGTGGGAAGACGCATCAAATACAACGCGAACCTCCGTATAACAGCTTGTTTTTAGACCACGGCATGAGGAGGTAGGTAATACTCGGTTTCAGCCGGGAATTTCAGGTGACAGAACTGGCTCTGCGTGGCCTTTGAAATACTCGCCTATCACAGAATTGTACTATCTCAGAAGTTTGAGTTCATGCTGAAAGCGTTTGAGCTGACGTAGAAGTCGGGTTTCAGCGACATCCCGGTTCGTGCAAGTCATACATTCTGGGGATTTGATCATCAGTGGAACGACATAGCAGCCTTCCTCTTTGTGCACAACCCTCATAAATTGACTAAGCGCCGCAACTGCATGGACGCCATTATTCACGCTGGAGTCAGTTATCCCAATGGAATCCAGCCTCCACATTTGTAAAGGTTCAATCTGGTCGCACGTCGGACTCGATCCGTGAGAACAGGCTAGAAACAGGACAGTCTCTCATCCTTGACAGGCTCTGATCTTTGCCATCTTCAGGCTCGTAATTGCTTTCGGTCAGGCGTATCCACTAAACTGCCCTCTTGGTGTCCCCGCTCAAGTACGTCTTCAAATACTTAAATGTTTTGATATTAGGCAGTTCGGGATGGGTGTGAATAGTCGCCTCGAAGTGCTCCTAAAAACCTTGCCACTGACGAAGCACGCCGGAGAAGACGGGAATCTGAAGCTTCGGCAATGCAACCCTTTCAGTAGAAGAGCGGAAGCTGACGTTAGCCGCGGCTTCCTGGTCGAGTTCGCTGTTAATGCCAGCAGAAGTGCCACGTGATTGGTCGCTCAGTGGGAACACTCCTGGCTGGCCGACGTCTGTAGGTGTGACACTCTTGGTCTTCAGCATGAACCGAAGCTTGGTGATCGGGTGGCGAATTTTGTCGTGGTACTCTAGCGCACCTGCTATCTCGTATTCGTACTCTTGATCATCAAGAAGTTCATCAATCTTCTCGTCCAGCTAGCCCAAGACGGTATCCTTTTTTTCAAGGTCTTCGATGGCTGCTTGAAAGTCTGAGGCGTCCGAATCGGTATCTTGTAGCAGGTCGTTGGCCGAAGCCAGAAGACGTGTAGCGGCACGCGAAAAACACCCCGACGACGGCGCAACTTTTCCATGGTCAGCGCCGACGGATGTGGGTCTTCTTCAAGGTTCTTGGCACCAGAAATCATGTAACGTGAAGAGAGAATGACATCCGCGTCTTAGTGCATGAATCCCAACGAACACTGCTTTATTCCTTTGTTCTGCTCGCTCGATCGCCTCGCGCGTCTGCCCGCATGAGACCTCCTCTTCCTGTTCCCCTGCTATCCCTTGAAGTGGGCCGGTTCCCCGCAGGGAGATTCAACAAAAGGAATGCTCAAAGATCTACGGTTGATAAGAGAGTAGTAGTTTTTATGCTATAAACGCTTCTTGTACGATTGAGTGCATAAACAAAAGTGAAAAATATAAATTGTTCTTAGTACGCAATTTTAGTTGTATAGTTTAAAAGCTTTAGCAGAAAAACTGCATCTCTGTTTTCCTTAAATTTAAAGAGTGCCGCAACGTTTTACATTTATTTTGCGGTTTATTACAGCTAATAGAACAATAATTGCTCATTATTTTAAACCCTAAAAAGTATTTAGGTGGAACTTTGGGGCTTTCTAAGTAAGTGAAGGGGAAAGCTTTGTTAGACGCTCAGCTTATATCCTGTCAAAATT
Organism: Haemaphysalis longicornis; assembly: GCA_013339765.2. Taxonomy (NCBI): domain Eukaryota; kingdom Metazoa; phylum Arthropoda; class Arachnida; order Ixodida; family Ixodidae; genus Haemaphysalis; species Haemaphysalis longicornis. The sequence continues at coordinate 26,213,122 of CM023452.1, forward strand.
TCAGTCGCACTTTGCGGCCGCGGGCGTCACCACTTGATGACCCCTTGCGACAGCACCCTCCAACACTTTTTCTAAGCCTGATGCAATACCGACGATCGTACAGCTGATTTCTTATGATACCAGTTAAACTCTGTTGCAGTGCCCATCGTCACACTGCCATGGTCGTTCCTCCCCATTTCCCGATGCGTGGTGTGTCGCCCAATCGCCCTTGTTCCGTGTCCTTGTTCTTGCCACCATTCGAATCGGTGTTTTCGATTCCTGGCTGCAAATTTTGGCCTCACACTCCCCGTCTTAAGCCCGTTTTGGGCGTGCGATCCTCGGCTCAAGCTTTGTACCTCCCAGAAGTCCACCTTTTCATTGGAAAGCAGTATACCTCTACCAGCCATGGAACTGTTCGTGTCTGCGTCCCCAGAAAACTCCCATGATGAACAAAAGTAGTTACTGGCACCGCCAGAAATCGAACATGGATCCTAATAGAGAAACGGAGCGAGAGCTCGTCGTCTTACCGACTAAGATACGCCCACACGAGGAAACGGGTAGACAGACGCTGTACTCAACCCCTTGCGCCCATTCCCAGCTCCGTGTGAAGTGCAAACCGCATCAAGTATGATAAAGGTCTTCACTGGGTTTTGATTATCGGTGAACTAAAACGCGTCTTGAGAGGAGGAGGGCTGTGGGGGCTGCGCTTTTTGGCGGTGACACATGAAACGAGCGAGGGGGAGGCAGCAAAAGAAAAAACTCCATAGTCCCCCCTGCCGCCCTACTAATCACCCTTCGCCAGATGCTCGTCTCCGCTATGCTTCTTCCGACGCTCCTGCGTTCTGCCTTTTCTGATTTCACTCTCTGTAGAGCCACATATGTGATTTCAAGTGTCGTGGTATGGTAATCGTTGTGGATGGCGATTACGGCTTGACAGTCAACCACTTTTACAGCGTGGATTGGAGCCAATTTTTTTCAGTATCTTTCAAATGTTTAGAGGAAGAGTTTGACAAAAGATGCGAAGAAAAATCTGTTTCCTTTACCTCTGTGCGGCCAAGGACAAGAATTTTTGTCCGGGGTGAAAGCCATGGTAATCCCAAAAACTGCACATCAACACACTTGTGGCAGCCACATTGATGAATGAGCAAGGTCCTTTTGTGGCTTGGGATAACTTCTGCATCCTCTGCCAGGAACCGGAACATACAGCACATGTGTTCACAGAGTGTTGGCATGCAATTTTGCTATCGGGATTTCCTGACGAGAATGCAAAAGAACGACTGTCCCGTGACAACCCATGAAATCATTTTTCTCAGTGTAAATATCCAAGGTGGAATACCGCATGATATGATTATGCTTTTTGGATTATATAGCATCTGCCTTTTACGAATGGCGGTTCGCCGTGCGGATGTCATGCGCACAACGTGAGCGCATGTCAGGGAAAAAGTGAATTAGTGGTGTGAGATGTACACTAGTGGAAAATCCGTATGCTGAATTTTCTCAAGTACTTCAAAACTTGACATCTTTTGACGTTTTCAGTAGCTTCCACCAACCAGAGGATGGTAGGCACTTTTTATGGCGTCCATGACAGGTAAAAATGTGGAGCAAACGAAATAAAGAAAAATGTTATTGTGGTGTTGTGGTATAGCATCTGCTTATAAACGATAAAGCACCGGTTGGAGTCCGGCCGGTGGATGTGTTTTTTTGTTTTTGTAATTTTTGAAGTTCTCGCTCATCGTGGTTCGGAATGCTTTTTTCGTTTTGGTTATTACTGCATCAAGCGATCCACGACTGTACAATGGGTTGGATATTTTTAATGTAAGTGGCGTTCTGTGTTGTTGGGCAGGGTTAGGCTAAGTTCATTGCTTTTCGGCTGAGTTTGTGTAGGTCAAGATACGTTCGGTAGGGTAAAACACTATGGGTAATGTACGCTAGTTTGTGTTTGGTTAGGTGCTCTGAGGCTAGGTTATTCAAGGTCACGTTGGGAGGTAATATAATTCAGCGAATTGTAGGCCAGCCCGCAGTTATGGAACTGCTGAGGCGATTTTCGGAAATAATTCTCATGGTTACGGTGATCATACACGAAGCCAAATTAGTAATTAATAGAAGTTGCCCTGAAATTCTGCTCGTTAGAGAGAATCTTTATATATCTGTAGTATTTTCATTCTGTATTTCTGATTCAACAAATTAGTTTCTTTATTAGAGAATCCAAACGTGCCCATTTGCTGTTTTTCTCTTTATTTATGATACGCATTCCGCAACAAAAGCCAGTTACTGACCTAATGTGTTCGTGCATTATGTATGCGTATCACTGGGTGCCCGCGTTTGTTGATAAAGTGCTTTGTCAGAGTCACCCACATCCCATTCGTGTCCTCTGCAGACAAAGTTCCGCTTGAAGGTGCCGAGCTAATTGCTTTCTCGGCTTTTGCATTATTTGTTTTTGACCTCTTGCTTAATTCCTCTACCGCTGATGTTCTCTACTCCCCCACAAATCGAATTAGGCTATTCCTTGCACGTCAATAAAACCATTGTGCGTGGATTTTGCACAAAGTGTTTGCTGGACATTCGATAACTGATTGCATTCTGCAAACACGATAGACTCACGATGATTCAAACTCGAAGAGACCTCACTTCAGGATTTTGTTTGAATTATCAGAAGTTTGAATCATCCCGAGTGTTCCGTATATTGTTTCTGGGTTACCACTTTATTACTCCTTCGTAACTGGCAACCGTCCCTGCGCCTGACCGATATGACCGAATAAATAGATTACTAAGCGTTCTTATCAATATTATAAGTCGTCTCTACAACAGAATACAATCCCGTCTGTCAAGGAAGTATTTCCGCGTGGCTTGCTGCGACTACACTGCTCTCCATGGTGGAAGCATGCGCAATATAAAACAGCCCATAACTTGTCGCCGCAGCCCATCACTTTTGTGACTAATACGTATACTGCTTGTGCAGTGATGACACTCCAGCCTTAGACGGAAACTTCTGTTGGGGGAACAATTATCTACTTCTAACAAATCAACGAACTGAAATATTGGACACTCTGAGGGTTCCTTAGAAACACTTTTCAAATAAGTGCTCCGTGCAACAATACTCGGCTGTGTCCATCGGTTGTACAATTTCGCAGAAGCACCATATTAACATCACGCCATGACATTTTACACGTCAACAAAGCGAGCTCAAATGTGATATGTGCAGAAATTCTCGAAATTCCGCAATTATTCGGGATATTCTGGTGCAGCTTCTCTTCGTTGTGAATTATATCGAATTAGGTAGGGTTAAAGAGTCCTTTTGCAAGTGATGTACATTTTGACTATTATAGTGCCTTTTTTTAACGAAATATGTATTTTTAACCAGATGCGACTCGTATTGCATGGCTGGCGCTGCTTTGGAATCTGGGTATTCTTTGCGAACGCAAAAGAGAGAGAAAGAGAAGTTACTATAATGCGACATAAATTACAATGGTGATTTCAAACAAACCGAAGGCATGTGTAACCGAAAGCAAAAAACGGGCAAAATTGTGGAACTACACACAGTGACAAACCATGTACCAAATTTATAGAAGCCATTGATAATGCAATGAGACACGGAAGGCTGTTTAAATTCTAAGCCGGGGATCGTTCATTTCGCTTCTAGTGAGAAAGCAACGACACTCGTTCCTGTCGCTACTACAGAAATTGGCAAGCTGAACATCCACACTTCGAGTATACAGCACACTATACCGAGCACAATCTAAAAATCTGCCAAGATGCAAGCGAACACGTTTTTCGCGCATTTTTTCCGAACCAAATTTCACTTAGAATATGACCGTATGCGAGTGCTCCGCTTTTTGCGCACATCGCGCCATGAATACTGGCGTAAAGGCCACAAACAAAACACCAACAGTGTTCTTATTGCCATGTTTATTCCGACTCATACATTTTTTCTGAAGTTTCCGCTGACACCAGATCATTATTCATAAATCTACGGCGAAGCTCTGCCACAACCCGAACAATGGTAGTTAAAACTGCATGACCTAGCTGTCGCACTGGACGAGAGCCGCAGCAATGTGCTTGCGCTTCTCTGACAGCCCTGCTGCGTACGAACACTGCCCTTCCTCGATTTTTGGCTCGATATAGGGAAGTTTATCTTGAGCGAAATGCGATGCGGTTCCTTGGTCACACACGAGGTTTCCGTGCGCCACTCCTCGCCAAATGAACGCGAATAAACGCTGCAGTAAGAATCTTAGTACGGCAGCAAGCGGAACTGCGACGGCGGACCTGTTTTGCGGCGCCATTTTGTTTGTTTTGACTGTCACGGCCAGACTGCGTCGCGGAACTTGGAGTTGCGAATAGGGCACCCTGCAGTGCCCAGGGGGTGCTCCGCGACCGGCTTCCGGGCAGTACTTCCGTGTAGCACACAGCTGATAGGGTCCAATAGGATCCCGTTTTAAGAAAAGAAAAATGACTTCGATGCTTCATATTGCTTTGTGACACGTTCTCCAGCAGATCACCGACACGTCCGATCTCCCGCGATCAACTTGGCATTTGGAAAAAACCTTTGGTTAAATACGCTTACCGCGTCCACGAAAGTGCTACGATGGTGACAGCGCTCTGCCACTCCCAGGTTCACCGATCGACCATCGTTTGCAGTGCAATTTGAAGTGAAAGCTTGTAGTTTAGGCGAATACACTTGGTGAGAAGGGCTTTTCAACAACAGCCGATCAAAAAACAAGAGTAACGCAATCGGCGATGATCGCGCGTTAAAGCCAGCGTGTCTTGAACACAGCAGGCTCGTGTGCTGCGGTGGGCCACAACTTTTTGCGCGCTTCAAAAAAGAATGCTGCTTGCATGGCCGTTACGAATACCTGGTGCAGAGTTAACTTGCACTTTTATTGCGGTGATCAGTGACAAAATGCAGGGAACATAGGAAATGCCAAATCTGTTTTATGATTCTAAAGTGGTCAGAACTGAGTTGCCGTTCTGTTTTTTTCTAGTTTGCTCTCACATTATGTAATTACGCTCTTGCATCATTTATTCCCACTTCGCATTTACTAGACTAAAACAGGGGTCGCAACGTTTCTAGTTGGAGGGCCGAGTTGCATGAAGCCGTTACGGCGGAGGGCTGCACGGAAAATCGGGTGGGAGGTGGGCTTTGAAGGCAACAAAAAAAAGTCAGCGAGGTGATAATAATATCTCATAGTTATCGGGCGAAGTGGGAAGATGGGGGACAATGCAACTGGAAACAATCTATTCTCTGTTCTTGTCTCGCCGTCTAGCCCCACAAGAGGACAAAATTGGCGTGTCGGCATTGAGATAGTTCGTAACGACCCCAGCGCAGGAAGATAACCCACAGAGTCAGTGACGATCATATAAAAATATTTAGGCTGGCACTGTGTATGCGGCTGTGTAATGTTATGCAAATATAGAAGTACACATATCGACCAGTGGCGGACGTGCGATGTGGCGCGTGTTCTGCGTCCCTTAATTACGCTGATTTGTTTATTTTACGCTATTGCCTCACCTACTCCCTAGTATATATGTACCCTGCCCTTCGTAAACCGTGGGGCCTAAAATGTTAGGAAGGAATGATTTAGTTTGCGAAAATACAAAAACAAAGTTTCCACTCGTTTTCAAGGTGGCGCCAGGACAGCTGTGTCTGCTCAGTCGGCTGCGCTTTTCGCGTCCGCTTGCATGCTCCCTCAGAAGCAGCATTTAGCAGTTTCCTCAGGCTATAGGATGACCAGCGTGCAGTGTTTATGGTACTTGTAAACATTCCTTTGTCGACCGCACTCAAGAAGAAAGCACGATAGTCATCGCCACGAAGTTAGACCACTCGTCCTGGTGTTACTGTCCCCCGCCGCCACGATCACGAGTGCTCGCTCAGAAGACACCAGATGAATCGGCTCGTTGAAGCGGATACTCCTTGTTTTAGCCTCTGTAAATACTTTAGAGGCTGTTTAATTCAGTATGCAGTCATTTAAACGACGCCACAACGAAAATAAACTAAGTAATTGAAAACCCGTGGAGGGCGACGAAGGTCATCTGCTTTTGTACTACCCAGAGGCGTCCGACACGAGGAAGCGCTCCATGTCGCCAAACTCAAGCGCAGGAGCCCTATGGCAGGTTTCTCCGGAATCTCCCATACTATGACGTGAAATAAATATCATGAAGTTTTTCTGAAAGTCTGAAAGTGGTAGCTAGCGCTGGTTAACAGTGAATGCCGTAAAAAATGACACGAAGACCCAAAGGCAATTTGTTTTCTCATGTTTAGTTCCCCTTTTTATATCTAGGTCAGAAGTTATTCCAAAACATAGTGCCATGCAAAATACGTTTTTTGCGGTTATTCGTTTAGTGTATAGGTGCGATTAGTAATTATGCGATTAGTTTATGCCACCTGGGCAACCACGGTTTCCTGAGAAGTCTGAGCTGATTAACGTGGAAGGTTATTTGTCATGCTGTCCATTGGAGCTTGCCTGCATTCTGACAGTATGAGCCCGATATAAGGGGCGAAGGGAATATACCATCGAATATTTGAATGATACCACAGGAATCTAGTATTTGAGATGGAAGGTTAGCTTCTGAGATGCTTCATACGAAGCCCTTTCAACTATATATCCAGTGAAAACTGGTAACATCAACAGCACTATTTTTTAGAAATTGTGGGCATTCATAAAGGCGAGAAATATCGTCCGATTGGTGACCAGCCCCTCCAAGATTTCGGGTAAATACCGTCATACTGTTAAACATTTTTCTTTCTTCAAATAAACCAGACCTTCCTGGAGCCGTTTGGAGCTCAGCAGAAGTTTTCAGGTCCCCGTTGACCTTGGAGCCGTGTTCCCAAATTGGTACGTTAGGGGGAGCCATCGCTCCCCTTGCACCCCTTGTTCCGACACCCTTGATTATGATAGCGTGTGTTTTGTTTTTGTCATCCCGGTTTAGATTCAGGTACGGGGTAACGTATGTGATCTTACTTAAAACGAAAGCCTGCACCAATCTGACTTAGTTAGTCTCTTTCATTCCGTGATGCCTTTTGATAATATGCGAGATGATCAGAATTGTTTGGTAGACGCTTTTTTACAGAGCGCGTATGGTTTCTATGTTGTGTTCATTGCCCTGAATTCTGAGGCCCTGAATCCTGATACACTGAACTGTCAGGATAGGCTGCGTACCACCTGCAAAAAGCTGAATATTTGGAGTGGTCGTGTCAGTTTTGCACCGTCTGCTGTTTGGACGGTATATTAGCAGCTTTCATTTTTGTGAAGAGCAACTCAAACCTCTCGGTTTTACGTACCCCTCCACAGCCTCGATCGTCCTTTGTAGAGTTCCCTGTACATACCCGTCACTAACCCAGGCCACCAAGAGCGTGACATCATCGGCGTACAGGCTGTGGTGTAGTCCCTCCTTCTTTTCGAAAGTTTGGGAAGGCCCATCAGAGCTACGTTGAAAATGAAGGGCAAGAAAACCAATCCCTGAGGCGTCCCTATGCTCCCGAGCTCTAACGTGGCCGATTGCATGCCCCTACGGCAAGTGAGGTGACTTTGAGAGGGCAAGAGGTTCCCAGCCTGCACCACATATGTATCGCAGTGAGAGAAAGGGAAGAGGAGGGGGTAGAAATGTGGGTTGAGTTAGTGGTACAAAGGTGGTTGGGGCAGGAAAAGGAAGGGGTAATGGAGAAGAGAAGATAGATCAGAGACCACCACCCAGAAACGGGAAAACTATCAACGGGCTTTTTTTTAACATGAAAAGAAAATGTCCTTGTCTGAAACAAAAAATCGGAAAACTCTACAAGTATTAAAGGAAAAATAACAAACACTAAACCTTAAGAACACTTCGTTCTAAAAATTGATCATCACTGTCGACTTGGATCCTTGGTAGACGTCTTGTCTTGTTTGTTCTTGTTCTTGAACTTTACTTGATTATTGATTCTTCAATCTTGGTTTGTTGATCTTGTTCTTCATGATTTGTTCGTGACCTGACTTCACCGGGTATATAGATATGTTACGCCTGATGGTTTGTGATTATGTGCTGTTGGTGTTCTGCTTGGTTTCCTTGTGTTGTTATGGTGTAAGAAGGGAATGACTGGAGATTTGGGCGGAGGAAGCCTCACAAACATGGCGTTTCTGCTTAATCCCCGTATCATATCCCATCTTTTATATTGTAGTGATTGATCGTGTTGGTGTTGTGTTATGTTTGGTCTATAATTATGCTTGTAGAATGAATTCGTTAATTTTTAAAACCATCTCTTCTAAAATTAATCTTGTTTCTTCTTTCTTAACTGTTTCCGGTTTTCTGTTCTCTAAGTGCTCTCCTAGTTTTTTAACGAGTTTTTTCCTTTCATTTAATAAGAGTGGGCATTCTGTTAGATAATGATCAAAGTTCTCTATATCCTTGCTACACTTGCATGTAGATGCCTGTGTTATTCTGAATCTTGAAAAATAAAACAGGAATCTACCATGCCCTTCTAGGGCTTGGGAAGAGTAGAAGTTTCTAGGAAAGTGGTCTGGAATAAGATTTACGTTCTTAATCCACCCATAAGTATAACTTGTATTCCCATCTTTACTCCACACCTTATTCCACTCCTGGTTTAACTTGGTATGTAAATGTTTCGAAATGAATGATTTTGTTATTGGAACAAAAGTTGGTTCTCCGTTGGTTCTACGGCAAGTGTAGCAGTTCTATCAGTCAGGAAAGTTTCTGGCGTATTCGCACGTCCTGTGACCTATTCCTATTTTATCGATGTTCTCTAAGATCGCCGTGTGTTTTACGTTGTATGATGCCTTGGTTAGGTTGAGCCCCAGAATTGCCAGGGGCTAAAGGGGAACCGCTCTCTCCGTCAATGATACCGGGCTTAAGCCAGAGCATGACGTCTTGCGTCGACTAATTATAGGCTAAAACCTACATTCATTTCCGAGAATAGTCGTTCCTCTTCTAGGGATCTATAAATTCTTTTCAGTATCACGTGTCCTATTAGGTTACCTACGCATGACGCAAGTGATAATGTCTGTTTTAAGTATCATCCCCACATTGGCTGTTTTCGACTGCTCTGGCATTTGATCTCGTTCCCAGAACGCGTTCATGTACCTGGTCAAGGCCTCGAAAGAGCTGTCGTCCTGGTGGCGCATCATCTATTTCGTTATGCCGTCTTGTCCGGAGGTCCAGAATGGCACCTCGCACTTCCCCTACCATGATGTGACGGTCCATGAGTGCATTCTCCTTGTCCGTGTATGATTTAACCTCCTCCTCCTTAGGGTTGGTACCTATCACTAACTCCTTTTATTATGCCATCGTCCCACCCTTCGAATTATTGCAGTAAGATGCGAGGGTTGTGCTTTTGAGTGGTTTTACTATTTTCGAATTCAACTGGGCAACGAAAAACGCTCCATCTAATTGCAAGGCCAATCTGGGGTTCCCTGCAGTCGTACATTTACTGTACCAATTTTGCTGCGCAATCTGGTTCGCAAAGTCCTCAATCTCCCGGTTTAGTGCTGGTAGACGCCTGCGGAAAGTACGGTTTAACTTCTTCCTTTGTAGTCGTCTTTGTAAGCTTTGGTTGGCTTCCCACATATGTAGTTGCCCAGCATCGGCCTGACTGAGGTTTGCCTCTTCCGCTATGTCTTTAGCTGCTCGCTCCACGCTACTATGGAGCTGTGCTTCCCATTCCTTGATATCTTCAATGTCCTTCTGTTGGGGACTATCGTTGTCACTTAAGTCAAGCTCGGCTTTTCTAATCTGACAGAAAGTATCCCAGTCTGTAATTCCGAGTCGTCTCCCACATTTGTGCATTGCGATCCCTGCCTCGAATGTGGTGGCACTTATGAAGTGGTCGCTGCTCAAGTTTTCCAGTGTGTTTTTCCACGTGGCTTCTGTTCGCATGCTTGTCGTGATTGTTAGGTCTGGTGTTGTGTCTCCACTTACACTGTTTCCTGTCCGCGTAGGTTGCGCGGGATCTGTCATCAGAGTAAGGCCCTCCTGCTGCGCATCAAGCATTTCTTCCCTTAACCGTTTTCTGCTGGTATCCTATCCCCACTCACAGTGATGAGCAATAAAATCTCCTACAATTACCCGTGTGTTGCCTTTGGCTATTTCTAGAGTTTTGCGGAACAGCTGGGCAAATATTTGGTTTTTACAAGGGCAGTTGAATACGTTAAGTTTGATGATACTGCCCGCTTTGTGTATCCTGTCTGGTATTATTTCTACGAGTACGGGATCCGCGTACGTTGTGCCGTCATCAATGTCTCGACGTATGGCCGGCAAGTTACGCTTGAGGGTGTTGCCACAGTTGATTTATTTTTTGGTTCATATTCCAAGGCGTCATTTTCGTGTTAACGGTATGACTTAAAGCCATATATATAATTTTGCGAGGCCACCCGTTTTCGCAAGAGAGATGATGTCGCGGCGTGTAATTTGAATTTTTTGTTTTAACAAATTAGCTCTTGTTAACTCTCTTACGCTGGAAGCTCTGACAGTTCCACTAAAAAATTGACAAGCTCCTTAGATGAGCGTGTTTGAGGTTTGCCATTGCACTCTCCACTGAAGTGATTCTGCAGTAGGGTTTTGTAGGTTTTATTAGGGCCGCGCCCCCTGCTTCTCCCACGCTAAGGCGCGGGGTAGCGGTTTTTAGTAATGTCACTCTCGCGTTGAGAGCTTCAAGTTTGGCGCCAGTGCTCTTGGTGAATTTTTCCACCATGGCTTCCAATTTTGTGCTTATTGTACCGCTCACTCTTTTCAGAATTGGTTTTAAATATTTCCTAATTTCCGCATTCCCTTGCCCCACATATTTTGGGGATTCTCTCGAGGGCTTGTTCTTTGTTAGTCGCCCTGCGCTTTGGAGGGAGGCACTAGGCGACTCAGGCGGCGTCTCCTACATCTCTTCACTAGACGAAGTGATAATGTTTTACCTGGTATTGTGGCTGGAATCCACCTTTCAGCATGAAATGTTGAGGGCATGTTTTTGAGGATCGGACGGACGATGATATGATTTCTGATTGATAAGTTGATGCGGCGCACTGACTCAGGACTTTGTGCTGGTCCGATCCCGAGTCTCTCCAAGAGGGGTCTTCCCGGAGATCGGGGCGCTAGGTTGGTTGGCTTGGACAGTCAATTCGACTACATTATTTCTACTGGCGTACTCTATGTCACTGTTGCCTCTAGTCTGGCAGCGGATGCTTTCGTTGGTAAGTGCAAGGCGTCTCGGTATGCTTTGCAGATGAGACCGTCTACTTTCTTTGATGGGAATACAGGGAAAAGCATATGTGAGTCGTCTGATAAATGCTTGGACGTGTCTCAAGTGGTCTTGCTCTTTCAGGCTGTGCCCTCTGTCAACGATCCCACGAAGCAGGCCGATTATTTGAGTAATATGCGCGGAACGCCTTTTACGGCGAAGCAATATACGTCTACGAGCCAAGGAAATTTTTTGTCCGCGTCAGTATGAAACTACCGGGGTTAATAAAAGAAACTAGTGCTGCCACCGCTAGGTATCGAACCTCGACCAAAAAATGAAACGGAGCGAGAGCTCGTTGCGTTTTACCGAAAAAAAAAAAAGACTAAGCTACGCCCACACGACGAGGACAGACCGACTGTAGACTAAAAGCACAGCGGCGGGTTTAGCACCTGCGCTTATTGAAAGCCCTCGTGTGAATTGCAAACCGCCGAATGTCTAATAACAGCGTTCACGTTTGTTTGTATTAGCGCCGAACGGAATAGAGTCTCGGGAAAGTGTCACGGCCTTGGCTGCAACGGATGAAACAAAACTGAGGTGGAGGCATTAAGACAGCCATAGCCGCGCCTGCTGCCCTCCTCCTCCATACCATTCGGCAGACGCTCCTCTCCGTTTTCTCTCATCCGTGGCCGCGTCCTTCGGACTCAAACCCCGCTATATCGTGGTAACGGCTGCCCGAGGCTCTGGTTTAACTCATTATAGAGCCACGTGTGGGAACCCAAGTCACGCCGAATGGGTAATCGTTGTGGGTGTCGTTTACAGCTTCGGAGCGCAGCCAGGTTCACAGCATGGATTGGGGCCAATTTTTTTCACCATGGGCACACGGAAATATGTACAACTACAGACGGCACAAAACAGCACACAGAAACAAGGTTTGATTTAAACCACTGCTATTTTTCATACTTATCGCGCAGGTAGCATAACTCAGCAGTGATTACTGAATGGGTTGGTGTTTTTCGTAACCCCTTTTTTATTCTTAAAGAAGCAAGCAAGATATGAAATTTCTTGGTATCCAGCATAAGCTTCTATAACGTAAAGCTTTAGGAACAATAAGTTTTAGTCCGATTTCCTTTAGGGTAAATAGTTCATTAACATTTTATACAATAATTGTGGTTTAATATAACAAATAAAGTAATATTTGCTCATTATTTAATAAAGTCCAAAAGTATTTTGCTGCAAGCCTGCAACTTTCTTAGAAAGTGAAGGGGAAACCTTTGTTAGACGTTCTGCTAATCTCCTGTGAAAATGTTTGGCGAACTTTGCGGCCGCACGCGTCATCACTTGACGAGCCCTCTTGACAGCACCCTGCGACGCTTGTCCAAACGATACAATTCTAATGATTGTACAGCTGATTTGCAGTTATAATACCCGTTAACCACTGCTGCTGAGCTCACCATTACGCAACCAGTCGCGAGTATAGCACACCACTGATCTTCACTAGGGTTGTTGGATGGCGCTGCGAGCTCTCAGGCGCGTGGCCGCCGGACGTTCCAGCGCTCGTCCCGGAAGTCGGCCAAATGGCCGCCGTTCCAGCATAGCGCATGCTACGTATGGGCTGGTTTCGCGCTCACTCCGCCAGAAATGCCTGCTTGTTGCGCCATAAACTGCACAAACCGACCAGAGAAGTCGTCTGGGAAGATGTTCAACTTGGAAGTATTACAATATTCTGTACGGCGTGCGTTATACGCAGCGAAACGCAAATATCATATCAGTGTCGTTTTTAAGCTGCGGCTCTTCTTACGCAGATTCCCTCGCTCTAAGCCGCATTTATACCGGCGGTGGATGGCAAACTCGTACCCTAGTTACACGGCGAAAGTAACCGCAGTGAAGTTTAACCGTGGTTACTAAACTTTAACCGCGGTTATCCCAAACTGCGGTTTTGGCTGTTACACGCGAAATTGCAAGTTTGGTGACCGCGTTCACTTGATTGTGAGCGTAACAAAAATAAATTATCACACTTTGAACCTCACTATAAAAATACATTAAAAGAAGCAGTGCAGACAAAAAAAGTATCGTTAAAGCAGTCGCTTCTGATCCAAACGCAACGCACTAGCGCGCGGCGAGGAGAGGGGCTTCCCCAACAGCTCGCAACCGGCTTGGTTTGCTTAGGTCTGTTCGGTGTTGGGAACCTTCCGCTTACATCGCGGTAGATATTTGACCGCCGCTAATGTTGCAACTACGAATTACAATCCATATAGCACAATTTTTCACTGCACTAACATCCATTTTCTCGCAAGTGGAAGTTCTTTTCCGCGATCAGATCGATTTCGAAGAGCGGCGATAAGCCGTTGCTGGCGTGGTCTGGGCCGGTTTGGGCTGCTAACAGTGCCGTGCGGGAAGGCGCGCAGGCGTGTTTGCAGGTACGGCCGACGCACGCCCCGATCGTTTCCGAGTGCTGAAGATGCTTTAGAATTGCCTGCTATATACATTTTTGGCGTACGACGCGCGGAATTTACCAAGTTAGCATGGCTTTTGTCGTAGTTGATCCGGCGTATCGGGAAACGAGCCGCTGCTGACGGGCAGTCGCGCTGATTGCGAGAGCGATGAAAAGAACACAGCGCGTCTTGGGGACAGCTTTGGGGCGCCCGCTGCTTGAGAACCTTCGTCTCTTCCGTATGCGAAGTGATTTTTTTTGCCTCCGCTAATGCGCCGCCACTTGCGTCCGAACTGACTTGTGCGATTTTGAGCCATGCGGCTGCGGAAACTGCGGTTAGCGTGACCGAACTGAGGAGGCCAAGCTGAGTTTGCGTTAACCATGGTTAGCGACGTAACCGCAGTTTCGTCTGTCGTGTAACGGAGCAAACTGCAGTTTTGTCTAACCGTGGTTCCCTTAACCGTGGTTGACTGTGCCCGTGTAACTAGGGTATTAAGACGGTACGAATGGGCTCCACCTCCCCGCAGCAGGCTCTGCGGTGATCACTTTAGTGACAACTGTTTTGACAGAACGGGCGCACGAACTCGGCTACAGCCTGGCGCCGTGCCCACGTGGTTTTCCTTCTAGCATAAATCCCTAGCATAAATTTCTAGCATAAATCCTGTTAGAGCTGCGACGTCTCCTCTCAAACCAAGACCCAAGTGACATTCTCATTCTCCTTCGCAATTAAGGTCTGCTTCATATTAACGTCGCATATTTCGCTACATCATAAGATGCGTTCTGAGCGCGATCTGTATAGCCAAAATGCAATAAAGTGAGAACAAAATGCCAAAATGTCCCAATGGGGATGATTATAAGCGGTTGAGAAGCGTAGCAGACGCCCGACTTCGGGAACGAGCCGTTGAACGTCCGGTGGCCGTGCGCGCGCCCGGACGCGACAACGGTGAAGCGCCATGCAGCAACTAAGTGGAGATCAGTGTAGCACACTGCCATGGTCGTTCCTCCCCACCTCCCGATGCGCGGTGTGTCGCCCTTGTTCCGTGTCCTTGTTCTTGCCCCCTTTCGCACTGGTGTTTCCGTTTCCTGGCCGCATATTTTCGCCTCACGATCGCCGGCTTGAGCCCTTTCTGGGCGCGCGATCCTCGGCTCAACCTCTGCGCCTAGCACATCACCAACGTTTTACTGCAAAGCAGTACACCTTTACCAGCCAAGTAACTTTTAGAGTCCGCCTTAGCAGAAACCTCTCCGCTAAATAAAAGACGTTACTGGCACGTCCAGAAATGGAACCTGGTTCTGAATAAAGCAACGGAGCCGCAGCTCTTCGCCTTACCCACTAAGCTATCGCCACACGAGGGGACAGGTAGACAGACAGTGTACTGAACGAGTACATGGTTGGTACACTGAATGACTTACGGCCATTCCATCCCCAGGGCGTAGTGCAAAGCAGATAAGGTATGATAACTGCGGTCACGAGGTTTCGATTACCGTCGAGCTAAGACGCGCCTTGGAAGGAGGAGAGCGGGGGTGGGAGCTTTCTGTTGTGATGCACAGAACAAGGGTGATGGGGAGGTATTGAGAGAGATGACTAGACAGTGGCGCGTGCCACCATTCTCTTCACCCTCCGCCAGACGCTCGTCTCCACTTTCGTTCTTCCTTACCTGGTGCATAAGGTCATCTCTGGTTTCACTCTTCATAGAGCCACAAGGGTGAATTCAAGTGACATCGCATGGGTAATTGTTGTGGCTGTCCTTTACAGCTTTGATTTCCAATCATTCGCAGGGGGGATTGCCGCGCCTTTTTTGGAGTTGCTTTCTGGTTGCAGCTATCTCTCCAGCGCTTTGGTGGGTTTCTTGTGCGGATGCTCCCAGTGAAGTTTTGTATATATATATGAGACGATGCCTACAATAAATATATTTTCGAGTGACCGCTTTTGTTTGTCGACTAGCTATGGTCGTTGTCGTAGTCGCGCTCTAATTTTAACCAAACACAACCGTTGTCTTTGTAAGCTCGATTCCATTGTAAGCTGCCACTGAAAAATGAAGGAAGCTCACAATAACGCTTAAGACTTGAAGGTAGCGAAGCTGTGCGCAGCAGTAGCATGTTTCCTGTTTTTCGCATAACGGCGTTCTTTAAGCGTCGCTGCGGTACGAGCGACCACAGCAGGATGGTCGTCCTGCTCTATCGCAGACGGCTCCTCACGTACATAGCCTTCCTTCGTCGTGCGCACTCATCGCTGTGGAGGCGGCGTCCTCGCTTTCCTCTGCCAGGTGGCTGCACAGGTTCCACGCGTGTCTCCGTTCCCTCCTAGGCTATCTCTCCCGCCATCGGGCCCTGCTCCAAACCGGGCGCTTGCGGAAGGACGTGCGGCGTGACCTCTAGCTCTCATGGGCAAAACTTGTCACCCCGCTAAGACTGCCCCAGGAAGCCTAGTGTAGCTTGCGCTACAAAAATCATTGCCATCTAAACATGGAATATGGTTACAGCTCTACTTTGCAGTCGTGTCCAATGACGCCGCTAGTTTCTCGATTAGTGTGACGCAAGATTTCTATCTCCCCTCTGCCGTTTTTATGCTTGGTTTAACGGGGTTCGGAGTGGGGCGTGCACGCACAGGAAGATTTAACGCACCACACCGTTGACATACCCGTAATACTGGGGGGAGACTTTAACGCGGACGGCCTCATGGCATGGTACAACCCCACTGCTGACTTCCGTGGTCCAGCCGTTAGGTTGGTGTGTTACACAGGCAGTAAGATGCCTATGACGCGAATGCACCCGTATGTTTGTGTCCTGAAGTAAAACCGTATTCCTTCCCTGATTGATTCAACTAATTATGGATTGATTCAGCTAATTATGCTCAATCGCCAATTACAAACAATCGTGTTTCCCTTTATGCATTGCTTGCACTGCGCCATGCTTCGCCGGTCATCCTTCTTCACAGGGTGGAAGGGCACGGATATTGTAACTGCATAGCATTGTTTGCCGTTTACCCTCACACTGAGGACCGCTGAGTGTCCTGTTTATTGTACCAAAATTGATAGCATGCTGGGTGTAAAACACTTATTCATTATAATAGCGCAAATGTATATAATTGTTGGAACAAACTGTTGTGATACTATGAAAAAAAAAAGAAAATATTATAAATTCAAAAATGATCTCTTCATATAAAAATATGTATCATACATCTCCTGTACTAAAAAAACTAAACTAACAAAACCCAGAAAAGAAAGTTCGAAATGCGACTGAAAATAGCGAACACGGGCTACGACTGTAAAGTCCTGCGTTACCACAAGAAATAAATACTAGGCAGAAGTAAACGAGCGATTCCTTGTCATGGTGTAGATGACAGTATATTCGAACGGAACGCTCAAAAAGCAAAAACACAAAAAATAAACATCAAAATTTTATAAAACAAATCTTTCCAAATAAAGAAATGTGCGTTTTGTTTAACAGTCAAAAAGAGCAAAGTGAGGACGACAGAAGAAGTGAAAAACTAGGGCGCTGTGAACAACTGGAGAACGATTTATTGGATGTCATTCATTTCACAGAAAAACACAGGCCACAAGCATGTGTCTATTCAAGGATCATGTAACACTCCAGTTACACCACAGAACCAAACATCGATACAAAAACATTCAACAAGAAACCGGAAAGGTGCTGCTATCTAATAAAAGTCAGATTTCACTGGTTAGATAAGCCAACTCTGGTTCTAAAACCACAGTTGATGGTGCTTCCTCCAATGGTTCATCCCTTATGCCAATTCTAGAGTTTTATACTTCCTGATAAAAGGTGAGGCAAATCAGGGAGGCCTCCCATATTTCCCTTGATCGAACGTGTCAATAGCATTTCTAAGTCTTACTCGCTTTCATCTTAGAGGGCCAATCAGTTTCTCACATTTCTTGTAAGGTATTGTAAGATTGCTGCCCGTTCCTGTACGTATATGTGTAAGCATGTTCTCCAGGGCGCAGATGTAGGCATCTACAAGTCTTGCCTACGCATATTCGTACGCTGGTAGGCGGGATTCTGTACAGCACATTCCATGCAGAATTCACATACTAGTTCCCATGCTTTTTCTCACGCACGGCTCCCCGAGCCTCGTTGCAGTTCACCTTGGCGCACAAAGGCGCTGGTTCGTTGGGAAGTGAAAAAAATTACCCTCACTCGCCAATTTCCAGCCCGTTTTATAACGGGCCTGCGTTTCTCTGCGCCGTCACAGAGTTTCTTATAAGGTAGTGCTGGACATTCTCCAAAAGAAAAAGCGCTGCAAGAGACAAAAATTTCTCCCACCTCCCCTCGCGGGAACCCCTGTGTAGATGCGACAAATAGGGGTTTCCGTTGTTGTTTCCGTTAGGTTGATTCTCCCATCGCGTTAAACGTGCCGTGAACCCCCTGCCGCGGCTATGACGCAACGTAGCACGGCTATGACGCAACACAATCTAACACAATCCACTTTAATCCAATCCAATCCAAATCCAAATCCAATCCAATCCAAGCCAATCCAAGCCAATCCCATCGAATCCAATCCAATGCCTCTCGCGAGAGAGTGTTCGCTTTCGGAGAGGAGAGGGGGTGACCGGCGGAGAGCGCAGCTCGCGCGGCGAACAGAATGGGGAGGGGTGTGGACGGACCACTACAACACCGTATGGAGGGACAAGGCGAGTGAATGAGATGCCGTAGCATCTAAAACCGGAGATTCATCTAGTGAGGATTCAAGCTCTGCCAGGTGGAGTGGAAGGGACCCTGGAACTCGAACCGAAAGACTGCCTACAGCCGCATCTGGGAAAGCGGGAATCGGTCTTCTCGGAGTGAAGCACAGAAGAAAAGGCCAAGAGGGTAAAAAAGAACATTGCATCTTGGAAGGAGTCAGCATACTGCCACGTTAGGGCACACGTCGGTGCATAAATAAGCGTGGGCGACGGGGCGATAAACTTGCACGACGCCAATTTGAAGCAACCTTTCTCAGACAAGCAAGGCGCCTTCATTATAGAGAAACCCGAAAGTATGAAGCGAAGGCCGATAATGCCCGCCAGATGGGATCGGGCATTTTTTCTCCGCTTTCTTTCTTTCTTTCCTAATTTTTTATCTTTTCAATGACCTACCACAACTTCCCCTTTAGCTTTCCGAGGTTTTCTTGACTGTCAACCCTTATTTCAGTGTTACACACACATATATATATATATATATATATATATATATATATATATATCATATATATATATATTTTTACGTACCCACAGGCATCTGAATGAACTTTTAATTTGTGACGTCCAAGCAAAGGCGACAATGACGACGAATGAGTGCTACCCAGAACGCATCATCATCAGTGTGTGTGGCAGCTGGAGTGCTTCTCGGACAAGAGCGTTCTTCTCCGCTGCTTCTTCTATTAGCTTCTTGGTAAAGCTCACCAACACCCCCAATGTGCATTTGCAGTACGCGACACTGGTGAAGGTCGCTCGGTACGAGTACCACATGCGAAGAACCGTTTCGGCGAGCACGAAATGGCCTCGCCCTGTCCACACACCTCTCCATCCAGCTAGTAGTCGCCAACGCGGACTGTCTGCAGAGTGCGGTTACTTTGACTTCACCGCACATAGACGTCAAGCCCCGGAATCCCAAGTAAGGGAAAAACCACTTACCTCCCATGTAACTCTGCAACAGCCACGTACTCCGGCCATTTTTTTGTAAGGTGTTTGTGGACGTCGAGGACTGGCTAGAGCAGTTTGAGCGGGTCGCATTGTTCAACCAGTAGGACGTTCGTCAAAAGCTGCGTCAGGTCTATAACTCGCTCGAACATAGTGCCAGGACGTGGATGGACAACCGGAAGCGAGGTTATCTACTTGGGAGGAATTTCGCCAGGAGCTGCTGGAGTCATTCGCCAGCACCGACCACCGTGACCAAGCTCAGCACCTTTTGGAGTTTTACATCCAAAAACCGAACGAGACGGTGGCGATGTTTGCAGAGGACATGGCCCACCTCTTCCGGAGAGCAGACCCTGAAATGTCAGAGCCGAAGAAACTACGGCATCTAATGCATGGCGTGAAGGAACAACTGTTCGCAGGCCTCGTAGGAAATCCATCCCGCACAGTGAAGGATTTCATTAAGGAGGCCACAGGCGTCGAGCGTGTCCTGCAGGACAGATGCCGGCACTATGACCGGGTTACCGGCGGTTCTCCAAGCGCTACTGCTGCAGCGACTGCATCCAGTGACAGGACAGTGCGTGAGCTCGTGCGATCGATAGTTAGGGAGGAACAACAGCTGCACGGGATAGGGTCTTCATATTATTGTAGCAAAGATTAACGTAGCGCCAACTATATTGCTGTGCAGTGACATGTTTTTTTCAAGTAGCCATGCTACAAGTAGATTTTGGGAAATCCTTTGATGGTGTTTGTCATGGGATTTGTTTTCAGTGTCGAAGCATATAAACGCGGGCGATGTTATTTAAAAGGGCGTTAAGGCGGCGTACCATGAAAGGTTCATGTAGCTTATAATTAACAAAAGTGCCACAGTGTGCATTCTAGTGCGGTCTTCCGTAAGCAAAGGGTGCCCTGCTTCGCTGTTTTATTTTCTAAAACCCTTGTGCTTGAAAATTATGAACGCTAGTTATGTGCTAGGTTTTGTGCTCCATGTAAGCGAAGTCCAGACGCTTATGGTTGCTTATGATGCGGCCCTATTCGGCACAAAGTGTGAGTAAACCCGTTAGGATAATCAAATAACTGCACCGATGTACAGTTATCGGGACAGCAATCTTGTGGCAGGACGAAACACAAAGGCTGCGCGATAAAGCCGCCAGGTCGGGTCGCCGCGCATTGTCCGTCTTCGCAAGGGCCACTGTATGCAACTTGGTATTTCCTGATAAAAGTGGGGTGCGTGAGAAAACTATTCACTGCTCCCGTATTGATATGAGTAAGTTGCATCGTATTTTTCCCGTTTTTGTTTGGAATCCAACATGGGAACGCACAAGCCCAAGTTTTCTTTTTCGAAGAGGGATGGTAGGAGGGCTCGGGTTTTCATATATATAAATATAGGTAAAATTTGCGTTCTTGAGTGATTCAAGCGACCTTTTCTTGCCTAGTTTTTTTTTCAAGGGACCTTTATCGAATGCTTTATTACAGTTCATGGTTTCTCCGTGTAATGGGGAATATTCTACAATTATAGGAAATCTGAGAGAATTAGTAGGCACAGTTAGATGCCTTTCTTTGCAGCATTTACTGCGAAGCGGTATGCCTCTTCCCGCAAAGGGTTCTGTCGCGACCGTCGGTTTCAAGAGAAAACTGCCACGAACAAACTAAAAAAATTACTCGCCCTGCCAGGAACCGAACCTTGAGCCGAATACAGTAACGGAGAACAGGCGGTTTTCGGTTATCGACTCATCTACACCCACTGAGCTACACTCGCACGACGATAAAGGGAGACAGACGGTGCACCCAACGAGCACCGGGGCAGGTCAACCGCCTGCGCTTCAAAGCTCACGTTTTTAGTGAAAATCACATGATCTATGATAACGGCGTTCTCGAAGTTTCGATTACGGTGAACTGAACAGCGCCTGTAGAAGGGGCTACGTTTTTTGCGGTGAAGCATGAAATCAGAGTTAGGGCATGCAGTTAGAGAGGGTGTCGCCATATCTTAGCATGGCGCCCGCCTCCTCACACTTTTGCAGACGTTCATATCTTTTTTTCTTTCTGCTGTTGCTGCGGCGTTCGCTTAGTACTTATGCGGACGTCTTCCGTGCGAAACGCAGTTAACAGCTGCCAGAGTCTCTGAGTCACTCTTTGCAGAGCAACGTCTGTAAATTGAAGTGCCGTCGCAAGAATAATGGTGGTAGGTGTAGTTCACTGCTTCGCAGCCCAGCTGCCTTCACATCGTGGTTAGAGCCATTTTGGTTTCAACATGCGCGCGCACAATACCAAATTACAACATGCAGCGACAAGCAATACAGAGAAATTTACAATTTAATTGCACTGCACTTTAAGGACGTTTTTTAAAAATGAATGAACGTACTAGTGTAGTTGTTTTTATATGTAACGTTTTTATAAAATTTTAATGCACAAAAACAGTAAAAAATATCAATACTTTTTTAGATTCTATTACAGATACAACGATTTAAATAGTTTGTCAGCAAAACAACTGCTGTTATTCTTTTATTTTAAATCGCGCTTTAACATTTAACCCATATTAGCGGTTAAATACAAATAATAATAAATTATTCTGTTTTTAATAAAACCACCAAAAAGTATTTTGGAGGAAGTTTGGGACTTTGTCAGAAGGTGAAGATGCACTCTTTGTTAGACGCTCTGCTCATCTGCTGGAAAAATTTCACTCGCACACTGTGGCCGCACGCATTACCACCTAAAGACCCCTTTCGACAGCACCATCCGACTCTTCTCCAAGCCTGATGCTATACCAATGATGGTACAGCTGATTTGCTGTTATAACACCCGTTAAACTCTGGTGCTGAGCCCATCATCACACTGCCATGGTCGTTCCTCGCCATTACCCGACGCGCGATTTGTCGCCCTTATTCCGTGCTCTTGTTCTTGCCAACATTCGCATTGGAGTTACCACTTCCTGGCGGCAAATTTTCACCTCACGCTCCCTGGCTTGAGCCCTTTCTGGGCGCGCGATCCTCGGCGCAAGCTCTGCATGTCGCAGAACTCCAAGTTTTCGTTGCAAAGCAGTATATCTCTACCGGCCAAGGAACTGTTCGTGTCTGCCTCAGCAGGAATCTCCATGCTAAAGAAACGTAGTTACTGGCGAGGCAGAAATCGAACCTGGATCCGAATAGAGAAATGGAGCGAGAGCCTGTCGTCTTACCGACTAAGCTACGCCCACACGAGGAGACGGGTAGACAGACGGTGTACTCAACCCAACCAGTGCAAGGACAGTGTGCTCAACCCCTCCCGCCCACTCCAAGCCCTAAGTGAAGTGCGAACCGCATCAAGTATGATAACGGCGTTCACGTGATTTCGATTATCGGTGAACTGAAACGCGTCTTTGGAGGAGGAGGGTGGCTGGAGCGGCGCTTTTACGGCGACGCGGGAAACAAGAGCGAGGGGGATGCAGCGAAAGAGATAACGCCATTGCCACGCCTGCCGCACTCCTCCTTACCCTTTGCCCGATGATCGTCTCAGCTTTTGTTGTTGAGAAACTGCTGCGTTCTGCCGTCTCTGGTTTGAGTCTTTGTAGAGCCACATGTGTGAATTCAAGTGACGTGGAATGGGTAATCGTTGCGGCCGTCGTTTACAGTTTCCCAGTCAACCACCTTTACAGTGTGGATTACAGCAATTTTTTTCGGTATTTTTGAAATGTTAGAGGATGGGTTAGAGGAAAGATCTGAAGAGAAATCCATTTCCTGTACCTCTTTACGTAGCAGTGTACTGTGCTGGCCAAGAACAAGAAGTTTTTTTGAAGGTAAAACCCATTGTAATCCTACAAACTGCACATCAACACCCTTGGTGCAACAACTTTCATGGATGAACGAGGTCCTTTTGTGGCTTGGGATAGCTTCAGCATCCTCTGCCAGGAACCGGAAACTACAGCACATGTGTTCATAGAGTATTGTCATGCAATTTTATTTTGCGATGTCCTGACGAGAATCCTAAAGAAAGAGCGTCCCGTGGAAACCCATGAAATCTTTTTTCTCAGTGTAAATACCCAAGGTGGAATACCGCATAATATGATTACGCTTTTTGGATTATATAGCATATGGCTTTTGCGAATGGCGGTGCGCCATGCGGATGTCATGCGAACAACGCGAGCGCATATGTAAGTGAAAAGTGAATCAGTGGTGGGAGATGTACAGGGCCGTCCACGCTAGGTGCTAACACGGCGCAACGTGGCCGTGCTCCGCGGAGCGCCAGCGCACAAGCCGCGGCCGCGCATCGAAGCTCAACGGCGCAGGCGCACAGGGGCTTGGAGGCGGGGCTTCGTGTCGTCTGCTAGCCCGGGGCCTAGCCGTGCTTGCTTTGCTGTGAAGCAAGCCCAACTCTCGGCATGCTTGTAGCGTCTTAGCGCGACGGGACGCTTTGCGGGAAAGCGGAATTCGCCCAGTGCGGCGCGTTTGTTGTTTCTGCGTAAGACCACTGAGCGCTTCCTTTTTTTCCGTGCCACCATCACAGTTCAATGCATGTATTGTTACAAACAGTTCAGGACTGGTTTGGTTTGGGTTATGGGGTTTAATGCCGCAAAATGACTCTGGCTACTAGACGCTGTAGAGTAGAACTCCGGATAATCACCCGAAGCTCTGCAGTAATATAGTTCAGCAAACGCGCGTTATTGCATTTCGCCTGTGCTGAAACGCTGCACTTGCTACTGGGATAGAACATGGTAGTACAGCCAAGCACCATAACCAGTGAGCCGCGGCTGTGGGGCATTCTCGGGTCTTGACGAAATTCTGGAACTAAAGAGGGTCACGGAGCAAAGCTTTATTTTCGTCATGTGCTCCCTAAAGCAGATGGCCATATATACCTGGATATGGCGTCTGGCTCACTTTTTTGTGGTAGTGTTTACATGCTCAGTGCAGCTTGGAAGCGCTCGTGGGTGGCTCGACGCGACTTCGAATGTGCCCAGTGAACTAATCAAAATCGACAAAAATTGTCGTAAATATGCATATGCGCGTGCTTGTGTATACTTAAGACATTGCTTGCATTATTAAGAAGGCTGTACGATGAAGCTATAATCATAGTGCTGAACCGCCTTATAATGGGTCGCTAAATCTCATGGTCTCCGCTGAGGATTTTACGCCAGCACAGATCTATGTGGTGTCAGTCGGAATTTAGCGCAAAGCACTGGAAATAACCGTAAAGAACCCGAAGAACAGCTACCAACTAGCAATAAAACTTTTATTGCTGCTGAGGTTACTAAGGCTTTACAGGTGCGATGTCTTCCGCCTGTGGGGTGAGCTTCCGGAAGCACCCGATGCTCAGTAGCGGGTCGGTTCCCCCCAAGCATTCAGGACAGCCTGCATTCTGTTCGGCAGGGAGCAGTATAGGGACCGGAAGTAGTTGCTGTTAGATCTCAGCCGCTCCCATTCCTCCTTGACAATAGCCCACAGCGCGTCTGCTGTGAGGGAACGGAGTTGTTGGTGGGCCAGACCAGCCTTCATGTAGCCCCAGACATTTTCAATTACCGTGAGGTCAGGCGACTGTGTTGGCCATTCGAGGACTGCCACTTCGCGACTCTCCAGCAACTCAGCACCTTTCTGTAACTTGGGTATCGGAGAGTTATCGTGCTGTAGGATGAAGTCCTATTCCGGAAATGGTCCTCAAAGAAGGTATGGGAGCAGCACATCGTCGAGGACGGGGCAGTACGAATCCGAATTAACCGGTTCTCGATCCTCACGAGGGGTCCCAAACTTTCTGCTGTCACGACGCCCCAAACACTCACTGCCGAGCGACCACTGGCTGTGACTCGCTGCATTTACTCCGGCATATACCTAAAAAAATAAAAATTGTTTGTTGGCATCAGTATAAAATTCAAATGAAACGATTGGCTACAAAGAACAAGTATTAAAAGGGATTACTTTAGCTTTCCTATGATGGCTATGAACGGAGAAGAACTAATTTTCTTATAAACGCAGTTATGTAAAGTATGCAAAACGCGGTCTCTCTTTTCTTAGTTCGTGTGTTTTGGAGAATATTACATAATCCCAGATTTTGGCAGAACATCGTCTCTACGTATGCCGCAGTGTGCGTAAATCGGATTTATAGGTGCTATTTCTTGAGAAACAGTACATTCCACATGACTTATGACTTGAACTTTCCTATACTCAAATTGTTGTACTGGCGCGACACCCCGATGATCATACTTGTCTTCTCAATGCTCTGTTAAAATGTTTCGCCTGATAAGCACAACGTAAATTATAATTTCATCCCATTCTATCAGGTCTCTTTCCCCACGTGTGGCTTTGGGACGTTCAAACATTACTATTATATAATAATAATAATAATAATAATAATAATATTATTATTATTATTATTATTTCGAACTTTCAGAACAGATGCTTTAAGTAAACGATGCTCGTCCATCTGCAGAATACAATGTGCATATAATGAATATTCCGATCGTCTTGATATATTCCAGAGCTCTTTGTCTTTGTTCTCTAATGAATTGAAAACTGTTGTAACTTAAGTGCCTTTATGTCATTTATGTGCCGTATTTCTGTTCAGTATTTATTTTATGCAAATCATCATCTTGCTTGTTTGTTTTTCACTTTTCCTGATTTTGTGTTGCTTGAATTTCTGTCGGTTTAAGTGTCAGTGCTTGTAACGCTGAACTTCGTTTTTCCATTTTGAAACTTCCTGACATTCTGTTACAAAACCTTTGTTTTATGTGTATAATCTATCTCCGTCATGTTCATTGAGTATTTGCTTGTGTATTTTCAATTTTTCACGTGCCTTCAACGTTTTGCTGGCCGGGTGTCATGCTTCTAACACTAGGCTTCCTTTTTTTTTTTTGCTGTTTGCTGTTTGCTTTCTGGGATCTCTGTAACTATTTTTACCTTATTGTTTCTTTCATATATATGGTTTTCTGTGTTGTGTTGTCTTGATTTTAGTTTGTTTTTATGAATGCTTGTATATGGTGTACCAGTACCAAGACCCTAGGGTTGTTTCCTGGGCACCAAAAATAAAGTTGATTGATTGATTGATTGATTGATTGATTGATTGATTATTATTATTAATATTACTTACTCTAAAATGTATTATGAATGCGGTTACTGCGGTAAGTTAGAAATAATTCACAGGTACTGATTTCGTGAAAGGCGCATTGTAGTGATGCAACTCTGGTTTCAGGGATCTGTTTGATTTACTACCTCAAACGCATGCTATATGCATTGTAGCAAGCTCAAAGTCGGTGGTAATGTGCCGTGAGATTGGAATTCCTATTTTTTCACACAAACTTGAATATGCATGTGGACAGCCAAAACCTAAGGGCAAAATGCAAGTTAATACTTTCTAGGATACGAGAGCTTCTGTAATTTGTGCTTACCGGAACAGTTTTGGGGACGCCAGACCCGCTGCCGCTGGTCCCACCTTGTCGTAAAAGTAGATTCGTCTGTAAAGACGACCTTCCCCCAGTGGTCCTCGAGCCATTGCTGGTGTTCCCGAGCAAATTGGACGCGTTTTTTTTTTATTAGCCTCACTAACAGTGGGATTCTGAACCGCCGTTCTTGATTTGAGGCCAGACTCGTACAGACGACGCTTCACTGTTGTGTCGGACACACCTTCGAGCCCTGCACTGCTCTTGATTTCGCGAACAGTTGCAGTTGGACAGTCCACAGCTGCTGCGACAATGGCCATGTCCTCGTCTTCTGTTGTCACTTTCGGGGGGGCTTTACGGGGCGCATCCTTAATTCGCCGCTCTTTTCGGTACGCTTGGACTATCCGGCTTACTGTTGAAAGCGGCCGATTCGTCATTTCGGATATCTGCCTCTGAGTGTAGGCTTGCAAGCTGAGATCCACAATTTTCCTTCTTTGATCATCTGGAACACGCGACATCGCTGTCCTCCCGAACGTTCGTGGAAATGTGGTGTAGCTCTGCTAGGTTGCAGCCGTTTTATTAACGAACGAATGTGGGAAACAAGAAGAAATAAAAAAGCGCAATCCTTAACTGAAATGCTCATAGCGTGACGTTGCGTCAGGCGATAAAAATGCCGCGAGTAAAACGTCGGGTGGCTTCAGCGTTCACAAAGAATGGGACCATATTTCCCTTGGACAAAGCCGAGAGTTAGCTTAGAAATCATCTTTAACCCGCCAGCAGATAAGACACTGCCATGCCCCCGATAGCACAAGCCGCCTTAGCGCGCTGTAGAGCGATCTAGGAAAGCGAGAACGCGATGGCGGCGAGGTGACAGGCTTCTGCCTCGGGGGAGGGGCGGCGGAGGCACAGCAGAAATTTGAAGCATAGTGGCTAAGATTGAGCGTAGGTTGAGCATAAAGAAGGATTGATTTAAAGCAGTCGTTTCTTGTCGTGCAGTACCGGAATGAAAAGGGGATGAGCTACAGTAAGCTGTCACAATCCTTGCGATTGGATTGAAGACATATTGAACATTCTGGTCATTTTTCTGTTCGTGGCGTTGATATGCCATGCGTTTTGGGATGGTAAAGAGAAGGACGCAGAAGTGATGGACTGCAAGAACGCAGAAACTGTTACACAACGGTGGGGCATGAAACTAGTGACCAAAGCTTCATTACTCACATAGGCTCATTGCGGGGAAGTAGGAATCAGAACAGAAAAAAGGCTACGTAGCAGGTGGCAAGAAAGGGTAGGTAAGGCCCCTGTGTTTAAAAAATTAGCCAGGTTTATGCTTAGCAACTAATGATAGATAAACTATAAGGCAGCAGGTTACAGTAGGACCAGCCCAAGACTCTGCTGGAAATTAGGATGATCGTTGTGGATGCGTGAGACCCGCTTGCTGGGCGCCTGCTTGAACTATCCCGACAATGGGCGATGATCTTGAAAAAAAATGGAAAAATCTTCCACAAGGTTACACAAGGCTTGATCGCGAGAGAAGCTGAAGGATTTCTTTCTATGTAAGCACTGAAAGACACACCACCACGCATTGCATAAGCTTTGAAATTGTTTATTTACATGGCCTGTCGCCGCTTTCCACTTCGGCAGTCGTCGTCATATCCATCGTCTTTCTCATGCATGACTGCCGGGCCTAGTAAGTTTTGTCGGCCAGTTTGCCCATTTCGCCCAAAGTGGAATGCGTCAGGATGAGCTAAAACCGGCGGCAACCGCCTTCGTGAACTGGGCGTCTGTAGAGCAAGCTGTATTGTGCCCCTCTCCCCCCCTCCCCCCGTTTAGGTGGAGATGCACGCGAACTGCTTCCTTGGTATTTATTTTGCGAGCGCCACGCGCAAGCCTGGACAAATCCATGCGCTCGTCGTGAGGTGGGGGCTCACATGAGCAGTACACTGCGGGAGCATTCATTCATTATTCATTCATTCATTCATTCATTCATTCATTCATGTTTTATTGCGTGTCCAATACACCGTAGAGGCTCTTACATTTGTAGTAAAATGTGATCAAGTGAAAATTAAAAACATCACCAATTCAATATAGCTACAAGCAAATGCGGATATCGCGAGCACAGATTTATCAGTGAAATAACTGTGCAAGGAAGGCAGAACCGCAAGTCACGGCATTAGAAACAGATTTGTTGAAGTACGAGTAAAAACACTTTCAGGCAAGAAGAAATCAATATCTGCTGACATATGATTGCACAGAATTTGCAGCCGTTCAGCAGGGGGTTTGCTATGTGGCATACTGTGGGCAAATAATGTACAATGGCGTGTGAATCGCTGAGGGACATGTAGATTAGAGCTGTTCAGTTAAAATCGGTAGCGTCAAAATGACCATTTAGTGTCTTATAAAAAAAAAACATGGCGTTACGATAACATCGGCGACGTTCTAGGTTGGTGATGGCTTTTATATTTAAAAGTAAATGGTATTCAAAACGTTACGTTCGAAATATCTGTCATAGATAACTCTAACCAGGCGCTTCTGGACTGATTCTATGAGGTGGGAATACGTTTTTGGGAGCTGGTTCCAAACAATGGAACCAAATTCCATACGCGATCTCACCAAAGAACAAAACAAGTGGATGATGGTATCCGGGCATTTGAAATTGCGTGTGAGGCGCGAAATTACACCCAGTAGTTTAAAACCGGTTGTATAGGAAGGGGACGCAACATGCGGTTTTGAAATAATATGACTATCAATAAGTATTCCTAATCTTTGATAACGTTTACGCGAAAAATAGCTTCGTTGCCCACCTTGTTAAAAACAAACACTTGCGCTTCTGCCTCGATTAGAGTAATGATTTGGTTTTATACGTGTTTACAGATAAACAATTTTTCATCCCCCACTGCGAAATGGCACAAATATCCTTCTGCAGGTTTTACACTGTCCTCTGTTGACTGAAATTTTGAAAACAACTTCATATCATCCCGCGAACAGAAGTACTTTTCCATAATTTACACAATTGACATCATTTATAAAAACAAGAACAACAGCGGACCCAATACCGACCCTTGTGGCACTCCGGAGGTCGGAACAAAGGGTATGGACAAAATATCATGAACACGGACATCATCTTGGCGCCTTGATGAATAACTGAGCATCCATTTACAGAAGCGTGGGACAGAAAGCAATTGCCTTTTAGCTTTGGTATGAGTAATTCATGTTGGACTCTGTCGAATGCCTTTGATAAATGAAAGTAAATGCCGTCCACCTGACCTCTGTTTGAGCCCCAAGGGGACACGTGGGTCAGGAAGGAACAGAGGGTTAGTTTCAACAGATCGCCCTCTCACAAGCCGTGCTGTTGAGTTGTTAACAGCTGAACAGATGAGCAGAGAAGCGCCTGCACATAATTCTTTCAAAACCTTCGAAAAGCCACCAAAGCAAGTAAATCGGGCGGGTAGTTGGACGGGTTCGAAGCATCACCTGTTTTAAAAATGGGGGCGACAATGCCTTTTTTCCAAAGTTCTGGAAAGACACCAGTGTTGAGCGAAAGATTAAAAACATAGGCCAATGCAGGGGCGATAAGCGAGCAACATCCTTTATGATGAACAGCGGGATTTCATCAGCTCCCGCAGACCGTTTAGGTCTGAGCTTGTTTATCGCCGCTATGACGTCAGAGACGGTAATAGTAAAAAGGGAGCAGGTATCAGTACTACCGTTTTTATCTGTATCTCCTGCACGCAAATCAGGGCAACCTCGTGCGCTAAGTGGCAAATAACATTCGCTAAAAAAGGACGAAAATGTGTTCACGACTTCCTTCGGTGAGGACAGATGGCGGGTTCCAGAATCAGTGCGCACGCGCAGAGTTGTCGTGCGAAGATTGGCGCGCGTGGTCGTGCACATATTTCCAAAAAGACTTTGGATCGGAGCGCACGTTATGCTCCGCTCGTCTTTCGTTCATAGCTTTATCACGTTGCGTTAGCTTTTTTACAAGAGAACGAAACGCCCTGAACTTTGCGTACCAAACAGTCAACCCAGTTTTCTTGAAACGACGGTGAAACATTTCCTTCTTGCCCAATGCTGTTTTTAATTCTTTAAAAAACCATGTGAGAAAATGGCCGGAAATAAATTGCCTTTTCGGGATGTGCTGATCAATTTCCTCCTTAATAAGCGTGGAGAGTCCGGTCGCTGCTTTGTCTGCATCGCTTGTAGCATAAACTTCAGACCAAGTGCACGACTCAACGTGTTTGTAGAGATTAAAATAATTGCCTTTTGTGTAACAATAGACAAGCTTGGAGGTTAGTACACGTTGATAAAAGTTGCGTTAAAGGTGACCACGAAAGGCGGGTGGAAGGAATCAATGTTGACAAGAAATTCCGTTACAGCTTCCAAACTGCCGATACAAAATTTGATAGCGTGATGTCAAGGGTGCTACCAGCCACATTTTTAAAATTATTGTATTGAATCAAGCCATTAAAATTGATAAAACTCAAGAACGAAGAGGCCTTGCTGGCCGTCACACACAGTCATCTGTAGTACCAAGCGACCAGTCAACCTTGGGAAGGTTGAAATCACCATAGAGTTGCTCATGATGTTTACTGAAGTCAACTTTATCAGATAGTGTGCTAACATTTGTAATAAAAGATGAGCTGTCGAATTTGGGGGGGAAATAATACTTACCTATGAGGTAACTGCACCGGTTAGCCTGGTTAGTTGCATCGTATTCTGCTGTTTTCTTTGGAATTCAACATGGGAATGCACCAGTCGAAGGTTTCTTATAAGGGTGAATGTTGAGGGACTCGTGCTACGGGTATATGCTTAAAGTTTTAGGTTCTTGAGGAATTTAGGCGACCCATTTGTGCGTAGTTTTTTTTGCCAATTGCACAGCCGAATGCTTTCCCGTAGTTCATTGTTCGTTCGTGCAATCAGGAATGGGCTACGATTATTGGGTATTCTGAGAGAAATAGTTCACTCAGATAGATTCATTTTTTTGTGGGGTTTTTACTGCGAAGCGGTATTCCCTCACCAGTCAAAGGTTATGTCGCGACCGTCGGCGTCAACAGAAAACTCCCGCGAACAAATAAAACAAATTACTGGCGCCGCCAGGAACCGAACCTGGAGCCGAATACAGTAACGGCAACACCCATCCTCTTACCGAATCAGCTACGCCCACACGACGAGACAGGAAGACGGACGGTGCACTCAACGAGCACAGCGGCAGGTCTATCATCCGCGCTCCGTCAAAGCCTGCGTGTTAAGTGCAAACCGTATAATATATACTAACGGTGTTCATGTGGTTTAAATTAGCGGCGAGCGAGACAGCGTCCGGAGAGGGGGAGGGCGCTACTTGGCAGTGGCGCTTGAAAAAAGAGTGAGGGGTACGAAGAGAGAGTGGTGGCGTGCCGCTCGTCACCCATCGCCAGGCGGTACTTTATCTTTTCTTTATCCATTGCTGCTGCGTTCGGTCATTTTATTATGCGCAAGCCGACCCCGCGAAAACCAGCTAACGGCTACCAGAGTCTCTGGTTTCACTCTTTGAGAGTAACATCTATGATTTCAAGTGACGTCGCATGGGTAATCGTTGTGGGTGTCGTTTAAAGCTCTGCAGGCCAACCACATTCACAGCGTGGGTGGGAGCAGCAAATTTATTTAAACATGTACGTATGCAACAATACACGTAGACACGACACGAAGCACTTAGATTGAAGTACTATTTATAATTGAAGATTGCCGACGGAAATGTTTAGTGGCTCTTTATAGGCAGTTTTTGAGCAATCTGCGGATATTAAAAAAAGGTAAGATATAACGTGTTTGTGGCATAAAAGCGCATGTGCTGTAATTTAGAAGTATTAATACCGACATCTGCAACTTCGTTGGTTTTAGGTTGAAATACTCATTAACATTTGAAGCAATAATTTAAATAAGTAAATATAACCACGAAAATACTATTTCCCCTGACTTTATTACAACAATAATTATTTTTTTAAACTTGGAACGTTTCAAGAAAATGAAGGCAAAAGCTTCGTTAGAGGTTCAGCTGATCTGCTAAAATTTTGTCACACTTTGTGGCCGCACGTGTCACCGCTGGAAGAGATCGATGGACTGCCCTCCGAAGCTCCTTCAGGTATGATGCAACTCACAAAGCTGGTTTGCTGTTTACGTTTTGTAAAACTTTGCTACTGAGCCAATCATCACTTGACCAGTCTCCAGTACAGCTAATGGAATGGTCGTTCCTCGCGATTGCCCGTCGTCATTTTCCGACGTGGTGTGTGTCGCTCTTGTTCCGTATCCTTGTTCTTCCCACCTTTCGCGCTAGAGTTTCCGCTTTTTGGCAGCAAATTTCGGGCTCCCGCTCCCGAGCTTGGGCCCTTTCTGGGTGCGCGATCCTCGGCCCAAGCTCTTCAACTCGCACAACTAAAACGTTTTACTGCAAAGCAGTATATCTCTACGAAACAAGTAACTTTTTGCGTCTGCGTCACCAGAAAAGTTCCATGATAAATAAAATAAGTTACTGGCGCCACCACGAAATTGAAGCTGGATTGTAATGAAAAACAGAGCGAGAGCCCATGGTCTTCCCGACTAAGGTACTCCCCAGGAGGAGACGCATTGACAGACGGTACACTCATCGATTACAGGGACGGTTGTACTCAACCACTTGCTCTCATTCCAATCCATCGAAGAAAAGAAAAAGTTAGGGACGGCATGTCGTCACGCAGCTAGCCTTCGCAGCCCAGCTCCGTTGAAGCAGCTCCCTCCGCCGTTTCCCTTTCTCAAGCCGCCGCAGTCGGCCCCCCAACACGCGACCTCCATGTCGGGTGGCGGCGGCGGTCTCCGACTCCGGCGAATCTCTCGTGTTTCGTTGGCGGTAGCTTTCCCCGTCCTTCCTGCATTTGTATGCTCGGCGATCTCATGCCCGCGTGCGGGCAGGAGTGCCGCGTACGTGTGGAAGACAAAAGCCGTGGGAAAAAAATTCCCCCGCACCTCCCCGAAGGGAATCGTGCAGAAATGCGAATGCATCGGGTGCACAGATGAGTGTGTTGCGAGTAATGGAGTAATTAATGACGAGAGTGTGAACGTAATCATTTATTCATCAGCACCTGTTTGTGTTATCGTTGTACCTGACGGCCACAATCACTGCCTTGTGATCGCTAAAGTGCACGGTCACAGGGTCTTTGAGAAGCATACGCGCGTCACAGTTTCGCGTAAAGACCAGATCAATGCAACTCCCGTGAATGGTAGTGGGGCACGTGTCATAGCCGGCAGAGAGACAATGCATAGAGTGCCTGGTCTGCATGTACTCGACCAGCCACTCGCCACTCTTCTTGCGCACGTCAACGTTGAAGTCGCCAACCAAGACTATGGGGTCAGAGGGTTTGGAGCGCGCGCGCACACTTTCCATAGCCGCGTCCAGCTGCGCGGCAACGGCGTCTCGAGCGAGGTTGGGCGCGAGGTACACGGGTCACCACAAAGACTCCGTCTCCGGTGTAGGCAAGGGTGTACAAGTCCTTGTACGGAGACGTGTCTCGAACGGGAGACGTGGCAACGGCGTGCGATATCAAGTTCCCATACACGTTAGACACGAGACTAACACCGCAGTACTCGCCGTCCTTGCCGCTTCGAGCAAACTAGTACAGCTCGCTTCAGGCGCATGCGTTCGGAATTGAGCGCGGAGAGATAACACCGGCGGGCGCGCACGCCGACGGCGCACGACAACCCCGACTAAGAAATGCATTCGCATTTACGACGACGACGACGATGAAGGGCAGAACTACGAGGCGTGCGCACACGTGCGCTCGCGCTGGAGGAATGCAGGCGCACGCCGCTCGATGGACGCAAGACAACCCCCGACTAATAAATGATTCGCAATTAAAAAACCAACATATAGCAGGCTTTGCGACAACGGACCCAGAGCAGTTTCGAGCAGACGAAATTAAGAGTCGCGGCGACCCATACAGAGGCGGCGCGGGTGGGGTCACGTGGTGCAGTGACGCTGGCCGACTTTGATTTTACTTTTTGTGTATAGGCTTGTGAGAGGGATGACGGATTAGCCGCGCGTGCTGCTCTCCTTCTACCCTCCGCTAGACGCTCTCTCCACTTTTTTCTGGCATCGCTGCTGCTTTCAAGCGTCTTTGTTTTCACTCTTTGTAGAGCCACGTGTGTGAATTCGAGTGACGTGATATGGGTGATTATGGTGGATGTCGTTA
Source organism: Haemaphysalis longicornis (assembly GCA_013339765.2). NCBI lineage: Eukaryota > Metazoa > Arthropoda > Arachnida > Ixodida > Ixodidae > Haemaphysalis > Haemaphysalis longicornis. The sequence continues at coordinate 26,247,842 of CM023452.1, forward strand.
CTGCTTTGCTTCCAACGATATTTACAAGGTAGATTTGCGCGCATATTTTGGAAGTGTTTTAAATGCAGAGCATGGGGTTTAACTCACGATGTTATGCGTACGTAACTCGGCGTCCGCACCACAGCATCTGCGCCCTCCCCCCCCACTCTCCTCGCCCTCAACACGCTTGCAACAACAGGTGCAGCGCGCGCTCCGGCGTTGCAAGCACCGTAGCAACAGCAGGTGCGGGCGCGTCGTGGCGTGACGGTGGTGTGATAGCGCGCTCTCTCTCCGCCTCCTTTCCCTCTACTGCGTCCGTTGGGAATATAAACCCGGGTGTCGGTGCGTCAGCCGCACTCCAGTTCTGCTTCGCTCTCTTCTCGTCGCGGTTGTCGCAGTTGCTAAGCGATGGAAGCAAGACCTTCAACTAGTATGCGACGCAATCCAACTTCAGCGTCGCGGCACTGGTCGGCGACTTTGGCTAGTTTCGGTTTCCGAAATTGTGGCGATCCTAGCGGCATGGTGCTGCGGCGTGGCCCTTCCCTTTCCCGCAGCGTTTCTTTCTTTCCACACCGTCAACGCTTCCGCACCTCCTCGCACATGCGCAACAGCTCACCGGCGCCAATATTTTTTATGCAGAAATGCACTATAGTCGGGGGTTGTCGTGCGTGATTGTGGCGTGATGCTCCTATGGATTGGCCAACCAAACAATCCATCACGAGATAGCTTCGCGTTCAACCATCGTCTCTTCCCGTAGGGGAACCGCCGAAGAGAAGAAGAAGAAGAAGCAAAGCTGCGAAGAGGAGGGCTTCGTGAGTTTTGGCTGAGTTATCCTCCTCGGCCGGCGCATCTTCCCGATCTGAACCCGGTCGAAGAGCGGCTCATCGCGCCTCGACTCCCCTTCATGAGCATCAGGCGGCTGACTCGAGGCAACGGGCAGTTTGGAATCAAGGGACAGGCGGTGAACGTGCCCATCGACGTATCGAAGGTTGTGCGGTGCCTTCCTCGCATGGTACCCGAGGACGTTGCGTTCGACGTTCACATCAAGCGGGGCTGATGAGTCCGGCAACGTACAAGCGCGGGTTGGTGAAGCGCGGCAACATCCTGGCTTGGCTCAAGCACCTGGAACACACCCCGCTGCATCGCGCCATCAACGTTCGGATCGATTGGAGTCGGCTCGATCACTTCGATGACGGCGGCGAACGAGAGGAACCGCAGGAAGACGACGTCGATGATGCTGACGGTGAGTTCGAAACGATTCCCGACGACTTTGACGTGAACGATCCTCTGCAGTTGGCGGTTGCGTTCAACGCGGTCTCGAAGACGCTTCTCTATAACGAAGCGGAAATGACGGGTGTGGGAAAAGAAAAAAAATAAATGATTACGCTCACACTCTCGCCTCTCTCTTCGCCATTAATCGCATCACACTCATCGGTGCACCCAATGCATTTCTGCATCCTCACAATCCCCTCGGGGAGGTGCGGGGATTTTTTTTCTTTCTCTCGGCGCGCGCCGCGGGCCAGTTCGGTACGTGCATGAGCGAGCCGGCGTGCGAAGGGTGGCGCGGGTTGCCTAAACGCCTCCACGGGCTGAAAGTTTCGCTGCATTATAAAATACATTCGAATGTATTCTAAATATGGGGCAGCGGAGGAAGGAGCGTTACAATCCTGCGCAGCTCTGTGGTGCAGCAACACAGGGCGGTACAGTTCGGCCAAGTTTCTCGCCTTCTCCAAAGACGTCAGGTAAGCAAATTAGCTTTGTACAAGTTATAGTGAATTCCTTAAAAGCCGACCGATTGCACTCTTCTGTTTTCAAAATAATTCGCGCATGTAACGTGAAGTTAATGAGACATGTCACTTGTCTTGGAGTGGAAACTAATGTGCAAATATATCCCAGCTGTGCATGTACGCAAAGTTTTAGTAGAAGTAAACGCGTCTTTGGCACGCACACTCTTGCGCACAAGATCAATTTGTGGTGGCCTTACCGTTTTTTGATTGCCTTAGTAACTGCTGGAAAGTCGATTCAGTATACTTATCAAGGTATTTTTTGTTGTTTCCTGCAGCAGGTATGAGTCTAGGTTTGGCCCCAAGTCGAGGATGGTTTGCGACTTCATTGGACGTTTCCTCCGGTGACTCTCCTCAATCCATCCAATGTCATCACGACGCACCTGCTCACAAAGAAGGCAAACTCAACTGTACGCGCTTCTTGCCTTTCACGGCTTACCTACTACCACAGCGATTGGTGGCGTGGAGGTGCTGCGCCCTAAGCATTTTTTCCTCCGCCGTCTTGCTCCAAAACGTATATTTGCGGCGAAACTACTGCCAAGCGTTGCTTCAGTGCTTAAAAATCTGACGTAACACCGCGGTGTTCAATGCAAGTCGATTTTCACATGAAGCAGTGGAAGGCCAAACCGAAATACATGCGTTGTCTGCAGCCGCCATTGCAAGCGTTTCGCTCATAAAAAAATAAAACCAATGGCATTGCCGCCCTTGCTGTTCAATCTAAATTGCGCGCCCGCGCCTTGTCATCTTATCGCGAGGGGTTTTGTGTTCCATAGTTCTGAAGTTAGAATGGTCATGCCGTATCGGACAGGATGAGATAAGAGGCGCTGCCCAGACACGAGCTAGATGGTACCTCGTAACAACCTGGCCGATATCTGCTGCTTACAATACAGAATTTTTTTTTTCTAGGTGTCTTCTCTCGCCCCGCCCCCCGCCTTCCCTCCTCCCCCCCGGTAAGCAGACTGTTAATTCACGCGCCATTAAAAAAAAGACGGGTGCGTTCGATTTGTGTTCTGTGTTCTACGACGTGCACATGGTTGAGCATTGTTTTTGTACGTAGATATAATCCAGCAATGAGTGTCTACAGTGCGGTCATTGTGTCGCAACAGTTTTTTATGGCTGCATTTTGTTGGTGTGAACATGACTTCTCGGAAGTGTATGCAGGTTAATGGGCGGGTCAACGCTTTCTTTCGGAGTTTGCGTTAACTTGCCCGAAAGGCAGGGCTTGAAGCATAAGTGTGCGTGCTTTCTTTTAACATATAGGTTCCCAATTATTGTGTCTCTGAACTGAAACGAATTTTTTAATGTCTAAAGAACATTCTGTCTCGAGGTGAGCCCAAGAAATAAGTATACATTGAGTGGAACTTTCAAGTTCTTTTGTTCTCCCGCCGAGGTGTGCGCGAAAAAAAATAGTGTAGGGACTAGAACTTTCGAAGTTCTTTCTTAATCAAGTATTGTGTAGCTAAATGTGTATTCATGGCTGTAACTTTAGCGCAACTTTAGACGGAGACAGATACAAAAAAGCGACACGAAGACCTGTATCTGTCTTCGTCTAAAGTTGCGCAAAAGTTACAGCCATGAATTCATAATACCAACTAGCCCGCCTAACCGTGTTATTGTAAATGTGTATGTAGCACGTTTTTTTTCCTATTGTACAATATGGTATGCCTAAATTTGATGTATACCTAAAATTGCTTAGTCCAATACTGTGTACATAAAATGTATCTGCAATATATGAGTGTAGTACATATGTTTTCATGACTTCGAATCAAAGACGTTCTCATATGAATTTTAATAAACGCAAAGCGAAAAGAATGTTTGTGTAACCCTCCAATTAATATCGCCACAAAGACAACAATTCGGCACCAGAAAACATACTATTACCTACATGTTTCCTTTGTTCAATTTAAACACGTTACTGCACACGTACCAAACGACGGGCGGCGGATATTCGAGTCATCGCCGAGCTCGTCCAACTTTCGCACCTGGTGTCATTGCCGAGCGGCCCATGAGGCAGCGACCGGCGGCAGGCGCGAAAGTTGGGCGAGCGTCGGTTTCAGGGGCCGGTGCACGGCGGCCCGGCCTGGCTGCCACGGGAAAATGACGTCAGCAGCGTCCGCGACGTCACCAACACTCCTTTCTCCCCTCGCCACTCGTTGCCTTAACGATAAGTGCAACGTTTTTCAGACGCCACGTACCACTAGGGGAGGATTTGGCGCTGTTGTGGCGAATTACGCGGGACCACGGTGGATGCTACAGAGGCCGCCCCGTAGTCGCGGCACCAGTTCAAGGCATCGTGCCATCGTCATCTTCATCTTCGGGATCAACGGCATCAACGGCATCGTCGGCGGAAGACAAGGCGGCGAGGCGGAGGGCTGCGGACGCCGACCTACGTGCACGAGAAACCGAGAATAACACTTGACGTTACCTAATACTCGTCTCGTTCTCTCTCTCGCCAATCATACCTGGTAAACAACAACAACATACTAGCACCACATTACAACACCCATCGCCACCGCCACGCGCGTAACGCCGCTAATGCTCTGCATTTACTCGTGCCCCTCGCCGGGGCATGTCGGGGTCCCTTTTTTGATTGCATCGATCTCAACAGCGTTCCGCCACATTTCTTCATCGCATGCTCCCGGTAAAATTTTGTATATAGATGAGACGATGCCTAAAAAAACACTAGTTCAGGGTTAGCACTCGTGCTTGTCGTCTTCCTGTGGTGCTTGTCGTTGTCGTGCTCTAATTTTTACTAAATACAGCCGTTGTCTTTCTAAGCTGGCTTCCACACATTACGAGCTGCCCAAAAAGGTGTGACCATCTACAGATGGAATAGGGTTTGCACCCTACTTTAAGGTCTTGTCCACCGCCACCGCCTCTTTCCCGACTCGTGTAACGTGCGGCGTCTTCAGCCCTCTGCCGTTTTTATGCCTACATTCAAGGATTCTGCAACACTTCAAATTTTTTTGAAACCTTCATGCTCGCTTTACGTAGTCACCCAACAGACCCAGTTCTTCCATTGAGGAGTGACGAAGTTCTCAGCGAAATATTGCTGCTGCATGACCACCAGATAACTTAAAAACTCGCTCCAAAGATTTATCTCTCTTCTCACTTTTGACGTTCTTGATCGCTGAATTACGTCATGAAGGCCATGTAGCTGCTGTTGGTCGGTTTTTCTTCAGGTGGAGCAATACACGTTTTCTGGTCGCAACTTCAAAAATAAAGCCAAAAAGGAAGCAAAAAAATTCCCGCATTTCCCCGGGGGGAAGAATGTGAAAGTGCAAATGCACGAGTTGAATTTGCGCGGTTCGGTAATGTTCGCGAAAGAGAGATCACACACACACCAAACACACACAACTACAAAGAAAGAAAGATGCATTTATTCACAGACACCTATTTGTGTTGTCGTTGTACTTGATTGCTAGAGCGGATCTCAGCTTTGAAATTTCGTGTCAGTACTCCTTTAAGCGGGTGCATTAGCCCTTCTCACGCCCGATTCCTGGCCAATCTCCCACGTGGGTATGTGCCATGTCAGCGGCCAGGCAGGCGCGCCCATCTCCCCCGTTGCTAGGGAGACGAGGAAGCACGCGCACCCGCAGCTGTTGCTATGCGGACTACGGCGGCGGACGATTCAGGATCGCTTAAGAAGTGCATTCGCACTTAAAACGAAAATGTATTTTGTGCTACGAGTAAATCCCGCAGTGCCACTCTGTGCTGGCGATATTTATAGCTTTCGCAGTGCCTACTGACGCGAAGGAAGAATGAAAGTGTTTACCGAAAGTGTTGCAGGGTCCCTTTAAAGGGGGTGGCGTGGAGGTACAGGGAAGGGTTATACGCACCGCACAGTTGACATACCCGTCATGCTGGGAGGCGATTTCAACGTGGACGTCCTCATGGCACGGTACGACCCTAGTGCTGTCCTCCGTGGTCCACAGTTTAGGTTGGCTTGTCATACGCGCGGTAAGACGACTAGGACGCGAGAGGGCCCGTATGTTTGTGCCCTAAATAAAAACCGTATGCCTTCCAGGATTCACGCAGAAGGTTATGGAAGTATGCTAATTGCATTACAAAGAAACATGTTTTCTTTCGTGCGCTCGTTGCATTGCGCCCCGCTTCGGCGGTAGTCATTGTTTACAGGGTGGTAGGGCACGGATATTTTATTCCGCAGCATTACTTGCCGTGTACCCTTATACTGACGCCCACCGAACGCCTTGTATTTGCATCGGAAATGCAAAGCATGCTCACGCAAAGGCTTTATTCGTTATATTAGCATAACGTACATAATTGTTCGAACGAAGTTCTGATAAACGAACGAATAAAAAAAATTCAAAATAAAAATGATCTCATCATATCAAATATATGCGCTTTATACGTCTCCTGCACTAACCAAGTATAACAAAACACCGAAAAGAAAGTTGGAAATGCGAATAAAAATAGAGAAAACAGGCCTCGAGTATAACGTCCTTCGTTTGCTCAAAAAATGCATAACCATGCTGAATTAAAACCTCAATTTCATGTAATGAAGTAGATAACGGTATTAAGTCGAAAGGAATGTTAGAAAAATATAAATAAATTAAAAAGTATAAAAAAAACTTGGATACAAAACGGTGTCGTTTTTTTAACATCAATAAGAGCGCAAATACGAGGACGGAAGAAGTGACAAGCTACTCCTCTGAGAAAAACTAGATAACGATTTATCAGAAGACAATAATTACACTGAAAGACGCAGGGCGCAAGCATGCGTCCGTTCAAGGATAAGATAACGCTTCGGTATGCAATGGAAGCTAACATCAATACTAGTACAATCAAATGGAAAATATCACGGCTGCTATCTAGCGGTTGCTCCAGCACAAGTTAGAGATAAGCCAACTCTTGTTCAAAAGTACAATCGGGGGTGTGCTCACGCATTATTCACCCCGAATGCCAATTGTAGAGTTTCATACTTGCTAAGAAACTCTATACTGCGAATCCTGACGCCTCTAATATTTCCCAGGAGCGAGAGGTCCCGATTGCGTTTCAAAATGGGCGTTTCCGTCATCTTTTGGTGGCAATCACTGTTCTCGCATTTGTTGCAGGGTACTGTATGATTTCTGCTCGTTCCTGTTTGTATAGGTGTAAGCATGTTCCCTAAGGGGTTCCTACGCAAATCCTACGCAAAGTCTTATTGGGTACACCACATCGTCCGAATATTTCAGACAATGGTTCTTATGCTTTTTCTCACACTAGACTCTTGGTGCCTCATTGCTGTTTACCTTGGCGTACAAATACGCCAGTTTGCCTGGTGCTGGAAGAACGACCCCAGTCGCAAGTTCCAGCCCGCGTCCGAACGGACCTGTGTTTGTCTCCGCCGTCACACAGCTTGTCTGCAAGGGAGTGCTGGCCCGTCGTCCAAGGAAAATCGCAGCAAGAAAAAGAACTAGAGATTCATCTACTGGGGATTGAAGCTCTGCCAAGTGCAGTGGAAGAGACTCTAGAAATTGAACCGAAAGACTGCCTACAACTGCAACCGGGAAAGCGGGAATCGGTCTCCTTGGTGTGAAGCACAGGAGAAAAGCCAAGAGCGAAGAAAAACAACGTTTCATCTCAGAAGGAGTCAGTATACTGCCATGTTAGGGCACACGTCGGTGCAGAAAGAAGCAAGCAAGCGCGGACGGGGCGAAAAGCATGCACGACGCCGTTTTGAAGCTAATTCTCGCAGACAAGCAAGGTGGCTTCATTGTAGCAGCACCCAAAGAGAATGAAGCGAAGGCCGATCAAGCGATTGCGGATAATTTTCGCATTTTGTCAGAAGAGAAGCCTGAAAGAGCCAAGAAGGATGCTATCCGTATATTTAAGACTCACAAGTTGAGCTGACTGACTGCTTCAATCAAAAAGAGCAAAGACTGACCCCTGACATCATTGACGGGAAGTTTTCATTTTCGCGATGGGGCTGGGCTTTCCCTTTCTCCTCTCTCTTCTCTTTCTCTTAAACACAAACACACACACCACACGCACACACAGACACACACACCCACACACACACAACACACACACACACACACAAACACACACACACACACACACACACACACACAACACACCACACACACACACAAACCCCACACACACACCCACTCACACCCACACACACACACACGACACACACACACACACACACACACAGTATGTGGTACATCGGGATTTTGGCGCTCGTATGATCGTCATGATTTGGCGCTCGTTCACGATTGGCGCTCGTTCACTACGGCACGTGTCAAACGTGCGTGTAGAAATGGGCACGTTAAATAGCAAAATCTGAGTCTTATTCTGATTTTGAGTGGACCGTCTCAGTCTCGTCGTCAGTACCGAATCAACTATATATATTCATAACCTCTCCGCGCAAGTGACAGTCTTTGTGTGGAAGAAATGTAAATTACTCGAAGAGCTTCTTTTTCAATAGGCCTTCAGTATTACGTACAGGGAAGTGCAGCAAGATTGAAACACAAAACACCCATGTGCATTTGTCAAGCCGCTGTTAGAAAAGCCTGAAGAAGCAGTCACTGAAGACTGCAGCGTTTTCGTCATGCTCAAGAGGGCCGGCAAAGCAGTTTAAAGTCAGGTGAACATGAAGTAACACATTCGTTCCACGAGCCTAGTCAATCCCCAGGATTAAACAACGATGGTTTGTAGCCTCCATCTTTTTCTGTAAAATTATAAAATATTCCTGTGTGTACATTTAAATGTATGCTGTGTCAACATGTAGTTCACAGTCAAAAGTAAATAAATGAAATAAAAATACGGATGACGGAACCGCGGCGGGTGCTTGTGCTTCTAAGGGAGGTATTTGAATGAATAAATGCAAAGTCAGAAAGTAAGCCACTCACGTCGGCACCAACAATGATGCAGTAGGATTTTAGCCACAATAGATTTTTAAGTGAAAAGGTAGAGGCAACACAAAAGAAATCTCAATTGGTAATGTCACTTGGAATAAAACTTCGACGAATGGGGGGGGGGAGAGTCAGCATCACCAGTGGCGGGGTTCTGCCCCCCGGGACATCCGAGAGGGGGCTAGGGTGTAGTCGGCGCCTTAGCTGAATGCTTCTTGAGCGCCAAGACACACAAGTAGGTATGACGGTTTAGGGTCATTGTAAGAAGGGCAAGGATTGGCGTGAAAGTGACGAGTCAATGGCTAGTGCGTGCGCGAGTAAACGTTGCTTTATGCATGACACGAGGAAAAAGCACAGAAGATAGGGCACGAAGCAAGGCCGCGAGGCTAAAGATATAAGGGTTACAAAAGGCAAGAGGCTAACGGAATTGTCCGCAATAAAAAAAAGCAAACGTCCTAGGGGTTTTGTCAGCTCCTCGAGGTGTTGAAGTCCCGAGGCGTGCGGAGTCGACGAGATGTCACGGCGAGGCTGGCTCGGTGACGGTTCTAAGCCCCGTCGTAACCAGGCGCGGGACGTGGGGCAGGCATCGTAGACCTTTCCGATGAGTCACGGCCCGAGGGCGTAGCAGCGGGTGTGAGCGGAGGGTTCCACCTCCTGGTGAATCCGGACCCGCGCTGTCTCGCCCAGCGCGTCACCAGCTCAGGCACTGGCCAGCCCACGGCTTGTCGGGATCAGCCGTGACGGCTCTCGGGAACAGCAGCGGTTGCGATCCGGGTCTTCCCGAAACGATCACAGGGCCGCGCTCTCAAGCCCAGCGCGTCACAGGCGTCCACTGATAACCGGCCTGGTTCGATTTTCTGCACGAACTCGTTGCAGCTACGCGCTCGGTCTCCTCTTCCCCGTCGTCCACCGGGATTTCATCAGTGTCATAGTCACTGAAAGACGCACGTAACAAAATGGTTTGGGCGTTCCTCTCAATCGTCGCCCTCAGGAATACTTCTAGATTACCCTTCTTGGTGGGGGCATCAGAGCCTCGTCTCAACTTTCTTGAGACAGAACACTGGGATTTTCTGAGTGGCGTATCAGTGGACCTCAAGGATAGTTTCAGTTTCAGTTTCTTTTGGACATAAATACATGCATGAGTTATGTCCACGAGTCGTGGCAAAAGGAGACTGATCTGTCTCTGAGAGGCAGTCACCCCGGGAGTACAGATCGGAAAGCAGTGGAATGCCCACCAAGAAAATATAGACAGGTTGTAAAAACTCTGCACTAGAACAGAAAAACGAACACTTCGAATATATGATAAAGAGAACAAGGGAGCACACACGGACAGAATACAAATAGGATTTGGATTACATGCGCAATGAACTATGAAATGTTAACTATAATTGTTAGGAATGTATTTTATGCAAGATAACCAGTTTAACATAATTTGATGCATACCAGAATAAATTTGTTATTACATACAATGCTAAACAAACAGGACAGTGAGGTGTGACCGGGAGTGTTGTTACTCCCTTCCTCATGCCTGGGCCTGGAAAACTGTGAGTGAGGCTGTGGATTGTTTTGGGAATACCAAGTTCCAAACTGAATGTGGCATCAGCACCAAATCATTTCTTGCGGGATACGCTTTCTGCTTACGCTCTATTTTTATTGCTCCTAACGACATGCTGCACATTCAGAAAAGGGGGGTGAGCGTGACTCATCCAGTGCTCCTGTGCTCAGTGACTTGCTATCTGCTGTCTTCGAGAGATGTCTGGCTTCAGCTCTTCAGTATTCATCGTTGAAAGGCGTTTCTCTACGTCGGTGGTTTCCTGGTCATGTTCGAAGTACATCGTGACCTTTAGAGACAAAAAACTGAGATTTTCGCGGTAGTACTCTAGACAGTTTTGACGACTTTCGACCTTACTAGTGAGATTCCAGAAGGCGGGAAGTTGACGTTTCTTTATCTAGAAGAGTCTGTCGTCATGCGCAATGTGTGTTGAAATACGCTCCAACAATGCAAAAAGATCTACTGTATTCAACCCGGCCCACTCAAAAGTGGTGAAACGTGGCTTTGATGTTGCAGCTATACAGAACTCAGTAATAAGCCCCGCCCACAAGGTGCTTAGACGGACAAATCAAAGGAAAAGCAGGACACCTTGATTCTTTCTTTGCGTACCCCCGCCGAGAACGTCCTGAAAAGGGTGAACTCAAAAATGGGAACAAAATGGTCGCAAGAAGAAACTAGAAGGGCCCGCCTAAACCTCATACCCTACGTGCGTGAGGTTACATGTTTTGAAGAAGGTAGGTGACAAAGCAGGGGTGAGACCGTTTTTTTAACGCCCAACAAACTGGCGTTTTTGTGCGCCAAGTAAACAGCAACGAGGCCCTAAGAGGCATGCGTGAGGAAAAGCATTGGAACCAGTATGTGAATGTGCGGATAATATTGTGCACAAAATCCCACTATTATATGGACGAATTCACAAAGGCAAGACTGGTAGACGCGTAAATGCAGCACCTCAGAGAACTTGCTGACACTAGGCGGAAAGGAACGCGCAGCAATCTTGCAATACATTACAAGAAAGGCGAGAAAAGTGATTGCCGCCGAAAGATGAACGAGATGCGGAATTGTAAACGGTATCGGCAAGCTCAGTCCCGGGAAATATTGGATGCTTCAGTGATCGGTATTTAAGGGAAGAATGCGGGACCACACCATCGATTGCAGTTTTAGAAAGCCAGTAGGTCGTATCTAGATAGTTGAGTCGTACTTGTACTGTATAGTAGCCTTTACGCTTTCCGATCATTTATTTAATTATTTACAATACTGCCAGTCTCCAAGAGACCATAGCAGGTTCATTGTTTTGTCATTGATGTGGCTTGTGTTGTATGTCTTAGAGGGATATGTTATCCCTGAACTGACTCATGCTGGCGTCCTGTGTTTTTCCGCGTATTTAACGTATTGTAATAAATTGTTCTCCAGGGCCACTATTCTTCATTGCACAAATTCATTTGGATTCGCCATGTTTTTTGCGTCGGCAAACAACCGCAATGAGTTACATAATACATGTGCAGCTGTGACGACATGCATTGTAATTTGACGCTTAGCTTATAAAGATCACAACCAACCTTCCAAATATTGTGCATAGGAGATTCAAAAGCTTGGCATGTATTATAAAAATTAAGCCGGCAACTTTAGTTGGCTAGGAGATACAAAAACGCGACACGTATTATAAAAATTAGGACGCCAGCTTTAGTTGGCAAGAGAAATGCATTTCTCCCGGTTAAAATTGGCATCAGCATCATAAGCCGATCAGGTAGAGCTCATCCAAAAGCGAGTGAAAGTCGAGTGGTAACCTAAAGAACATCACACAATCTTTTTACCGAAGCTTTTTATTTCTTTCAATCGCTTTAATTACCATAGTTGAGCTCTCTGCTTCAATGCAAGCTTTGTTGCGTTATGACCTTCCGGGCCAGTAACCGCCGTCACGCTATCATCAGCTGCTATGTTACAAAGTTATGGCGCGATCACGGAAAAAGACTGCCGTGGGCTCCGGTTGTATGACGCGTTAAGGACAGCGAAAAGCCGCTTCTGATAACCGCTGAGCGTACCGATACCGCCGATTCACTCATTAGTTAAGCTTGAACTCAATCTACAAAGTAATGAATAGATCAGTTAAATTTGTTTGTTTCTTTTCTCATGAATTCGATAATTTCAGACTCCAGCTTACTAGAAGGAGTTTCGACAAAGTCATGTGTTGGATACTTTTTAATGGAGAGGCTTGTACTGCCCTCTTATGTTACGGTTACGCCGAGGAAAAATAATTGAAATTTTACTGCAACACGTAAAACCAAATACGTGACGGTATTGGCTCCCTTAATCACTGACTTTGGAATCAGTTAGAGCAAACGATTCATTTTTCTAGACACCACTTTTAAACAGCGCATCGTGCGAAAGTGACGCCTGCTGCAAATTACGGTGATTTAACAGTGCCGAAACTGGACGAAATATTGGTCGTATTTCACGGCGGCCGTAGCCGTCACTTGCAAGTTGTTCCGCAATATTAAGTCACTTTTACGGAGACTGAAGATTCTAGTGTGTGACGAAAGCGTTCCCACCTACGTTTTATATTACGTCCCGTCTTCTCAGGTAATCACTGAGGGGAGTGATATACAATCCTCATCGTTGTTCAATAGCAAAGAAAGGCCTACGTCGTAATGTCTGCGGCATGTGGGTAGTTTGTCATTGCCGGCCAAGAATTATCTCGCTTTCAGTAGAGACAAATTAGGAACACTTTAGAAATGGGGCCAGGAAACTTCATAAAACGTCAAAATGACGAAAGCACACACAACGTCTTTGTCACCAAGAAGCACGGGAGCAAGAGTGAATACCAATAAGTTAAACCTTCTGGCGACTTCAGAATTTACGGTGAAATTTACGGCGTCAGGAATACTGCCCCACTTGTTTGTCAGCGCTCTCGTTTGTCACTTCTTCCGTGTTTGAATTCGCGCTCTTTTTATTGTAACATAGGCGTACCAAACTTGGCCAACGTCAAGCCTAATACGTGTTATTCACCTCCTCCAAACAACGAAAAACTGAATAATAGACCCGAAAAAGAACTTCGCAAATAGACTTAATTTGATACAGACGTAGCCAGGAGTGTGACGCTGTGCATTGCACAAAAAAATTCATAACCTGTGGAAGAGCAGCATTAATTCCGTAATTATGGCGCAAGTATAGCCCTTTAACCTAACGGAATGCTGAAAAAAAAATACCGGAAACGCAAAATACGGGAATAAATAGGAAATCCGGTAAAATAATTTGGAATCGCATATAAAAATTATGCACAAACATGCCAACCATGCACCTTCCCTTGCGTCTGCACGAAGATACTTTTGGCGTGGTTAAGGGGGGACACACCTGATCGCATTCCTACAGTACGTTCCTCTTCGTGACCCACAGGTTTAAAAGAAACCTTTACATAATACGAAAAGGTTTACGAACACATAGACATGTTCCTAATGATCAAGATCGGTTCTTTGAGAAATGTATCACTTAGTTGTTGAAATAAAAAATAAACAAGAACAAATTTTGGTTTATCTAGTTTATGACTAGATTGCGCTAGCTGTCTAGAATTTGATTTATTTAGACAAGACAGGCGGTTGGATGATAATTTGTTCGAGATTACACGAAGCGTTTAAATAGTGAAAGTTCAAGAATAGACATTATGGATTACGTTCCCGGACATTCAAAGTGGCATCTAACGACGTAAAAAGAGAACTGCTATTGAGGGTGCTGAAACTACAGGCCTTAGATGAGGAGATTATACGGTTTATTACAGCAATCTATAAAGATTATAGAGTACACGTGACATGGAAAGGGCAGGAATGCGCAGCATCACGTCAACACCCACGCGATGACTGAAATAGGGATGCTCTTTGAGCCCAAACTGTTTATGCTTCACATGGTAGGGTTAAAAAAGATACCTGGACGAAAGTCAACTAGGGTTCAACTTAGCGCATATGTGGCAAGGCGCTATTGTTTTTAGGCCATGCGTCAGAAGCAGCAAGTCCATAGGAATGTTACTGGTGATTCCCCCTTAAGGCAGTTAAATAAATATGTCTTATCCACTGTTTCATTGTGTTGCTGCATTGCTTTACTTCAGTGCCTATGTTCTCTTCACCCCCCCCCTTTTTTTTGCAAATGTAAGTCATGTTATCCCGCTTAATGATTGTTGTATGTATGTGATGTTAGGCATTGATTGCCTCTTGATATTCTTTTTTCCTGTTTCATTGCTGTACCACTCCTGCTTGGGCTTCATGTCTGCAGTATCTTGTAATTAATAAATAAATAAATAAAACTAATGTCCGCAAGAGCGTTTCGTGTACCACATGGGAAGAAAAGGAAAACTCTAATCAATAAACAACCAACGGATTCGGCTACTGATAACACAAATGTGGGCATACAAATTTTAGAGCAGTGTAGATGATCACGGAAACCGTGAGTATTACCGTCAGAATTGTTCTCGCAGTCGCCTCTGTTTGGGTAAAGAAGGCAACCGGGAGATTCTTTGGGGACAAATATTCCCCCGTAAATGGTCGTTTCTGGAGTTGTTCTTGGCGCCCTACTAGACGACTGTTTGGAGAATGCAGCGATGCATGGCTTACACGAACAAGGTACTATTTGATGACGAAATGAAGAATGTAAGCGCAGTTGCAAATCTGGCGCCATGCCATCGGGAGCAGTACTCAATTAGAACATGGTACAACTTGATCGACACCTTATATAGGCATGTTGAATGTAGGCGGTCTCGGCAGTCGGCTTAAGTACAAGCTAAATAGCCTGACAAATGAAAAGAACTAGTTATTTTGCATGTGCAGGAGACAGAATGGGGGCGAAGAAGGTACTAATGACTGCTGCGTCCCTCGGCTGAACGTTTCAGTGTGCGTATTAGTCACTCGGTCGGCCGTATTTTTAAACAAACACCATAAGTATTGATTGAAATTCACATGAGATGTCCAGCGACAATGGAAGGCTAGTTATTTGTGATTTTTACTTTTCCAGGGGTAAATGTAGAGTTTTATACATTTACTCCCTAGATCTTGTGAAAAGTAGAAATCAGTTTCTTGAAAGTATTTTAGGCATCTAAATTATGACAGGTGCTGGGAATCTAAGCCCAAGGACAGACCTCCATGCAAAGAAAGCGACCTTGGAGATTCACCACTTTAATGGCGACTTTTTGAAGAAGGATGAAGCAGCTCGAGTGAGCCGCCCGCGTGATGATCGGCACCAATGATGATGATGTCCATCGGTGCAGCAGCGATGATGATACCAAAGTTTCGACAATTGGAATATCATTTTTTGAACGACTTTATTTGCATGTCACGCACGGGAAGACCCCTAGGATCGGAGATTTGGAACGATAAGAGTGTAAATAGACTTGCTCGTGCTCTAACGAGTCTGACGTGTCAGATGTGGTCCGATGCACCGTAATACAAGTACGGTGTGCTACACGCAGTTTCAGGGAAGCAGTCATGTGGGCTTAGATCAGATATACGTCTCTCTAGGGCTTTTGCCGACGTGCAAAAAGTATGCACTTCGACAAGGTATTACTTAGTGAACATTGTCTTGTCTCTTTTTTTCTAGGGGGAAGGGGATGGTGTACAAAAATGTTAATTGGGGGTTGTCGAAATTAAACGTTAGGGCTACATAAAGTACAACACTTTCAAACAAACAGTGGAGGAGACTTTGTTACGGATAGAGATGAAATTGAAATTGGGTGGCGTGGCAAAGTTGCAGCTTTCAGGCAAGAAATCAAATGACGGCCATTGAAAGAACGTTCTGTTAAATGAGCATAAGGGTAGGAATTGGAACACCATTCCACGACAATCTGTCATACGTTGAAGCTTCAGTGCCTACCCGCCGCGGTGGCTCAGTGGCTAAGGTGTTGCGCTGCTGATCACGAGGCCGAGGGTTCGATTTCCGGCCGCGGCGGCCGCTTTTCTGATGAAGGCGAAAAGCAAAAACGCCCGTGTGTCGCTGATTTCGGCGCACGCTAAAGATCCCCAGGTGGTCAAAAATATTCCGGAGCCCTACACTACGGCGCGCCTCATCGCCTGCTTTGAGTCGGCGCTTTAACCCTATCAGACATACAGCTTCAGTGCCAGATGACAGGATGGTTCGGCGACGATATCGCAGCCACCAAAAGCAGGCTTGAAACAATCGATGCGGAACGATACAGATGTGCAACCATCAGAGCGCGTGCAGAAATTCTGTATCCTGTAGGCGCCCAAAAAAGGTGACTTAAAAGCAGTGTTGTACACGTTCCTCTAAAATACGTGAGTATACGCTACTGGGCTCGACATCGGTGACCGGCTAAAGTCTATAGCAATACACCAGAGTCGTCGCACTGGTGTATTGCGAAGGAAAGCTGGCGGTAGGAAAAGTGGCTTGGGCTATCGCATATATGCATAAAGTTTTGTGTTCTTGAGGTCTTCAAGGGACCCTTTCATGCGTAGTTTATTTTGAAGTTGCACTTTCGAACGCGTTAACCCAGTTCATCGTTTCCTCTGCCGTGAGGAATGGCCCACAATTATAGGATATTTGGCAGAAGTAGTTAACTGACTTAGACTCCTTTCTGTGCGATATTTTACTGCTGATGTGTTATACCTTACCACCCGAGTTCTGTCGCGACCGTCGGAGTCAACAGAAAACTCCTGCGAACAAAAAAAACGAAATTACTGGCACCGCAAGGAAGCAAACCTGGAGCCGAATAGACCAATTTAGCAACAGCCAGTCCTCTTACCGAATCAGTCACGCCCCCACGACGAGACAGGGATACAGACGGTGCACTCAACGAGCACAGGGGCATGTATACAACCTGCGCTTATAAATATAAGCCCTTGTAGTAATTGCAAACCGCATGAACAGTTATGATGAAATTCACGTGGTTTATATTAGGGGCGAACTGAACAGAGTCTGTGGGAGGGGTTATTTTTCGGCGACGCATGAGAAAAAAGTGAGGGGCGGGCATTTAGAGAGGTGACAACATATCCTCGCATGCCGCCCGCCTCCTCACCGTTCGCCAGGTGGTCCTCATTGTTTCTTTCTGCCATTGCTGCTGCGTTCGGTCACTAGTTATGCGGATGGCGGCCACGCGAAACCCAGGTAATGGCTGCCATAGACTCTGGTTTCACTCTTTGTGGAGCAACGTCTGGGAATTCAAGTGACGTCGCATGGGTACTCGTTTGGGTGGCGTTTTACTTCGTCGCAACCCCGCCAGCTATCAGAGTTGGAACTAGAGCCTTTTTTTCCAAGATGTGCGCACGGAACGATGGACAATCACACACATATGAAGCCATCAGCAGAAGGTACACAACAATAGCTTAGTCTTGAATACCCAATTACACTGCTGTTACTTTACTGGTGCTTGATAGAAGCAATTGCTCTGTTTTAAAAGTGTTGTTAGACATTTAAATACTTAAAGAAAGGAAAAATATAAATTTTATTAGTACGCAATTGTAGATATTAAAGTATAAACCTTAATGTAACAATATCCAAACAACTTTTCTTAAGTTAGAATAATGTGTTATTGTTTTACGCGTAATCTTCGGTTTAATAAAACTAACAAAATAATATTACCTTTTTTCTGGTAAATACCAACAACTCTTTTGGTGGAGTTTTGGGACTTTTTAGGAAAGTGAAGTTTAAGCTTGCTTATATGTTCTGCTTACCTCTTGTTAAAATTCCCCCCGTAATTTGCGGCCGTGAGCGTCACCACGTGAGGAGCCCTTCTGACAGCACCCTCCGACGCTTGCCCAAACCTGATGCAATATCAATGATCGTACAGACGATATGCTGTTATTAATACCCGTTAAACATTGCTGCTGATCCCATCATCACTCGAACAGTCGCGAGTACAGCACACTGCCATGGTCGTTCCTCGCCATATCCCGACGCCCGGGGTGTCGCCCTTGTTCCGTGTCTTTGTTCTTGCCACCTTTCGAACTAGAGTTTCTGTTTCCTGGCGTCAAATTTTAGTGCTCACTCTCCCCGGCCTGAGCCTTTTCTTGGCACGCAATACTCCGCTAATGCTCTGCAGCTCTCGGAACTCTGACTTTTTATTGCAAAGCAGTATACCTCCACCAGCCAAGGAACGGTTCGTGTCTGCGTCAGCAGAAAACTAACTCGCAGGCTAAATAAAAGCCGCTACTGGCACCACAAGAATTGGGACTTGGATCAGAAAAAGGAAGCGGAGCCAGATCCCGTTGTCTTACCGACTAAGCTACGCCCACACGAGGTGACGGGTAGACAGACGGTGTAATCAAAGAGTACACGGTTGGTGTAATCAACCACTTGCGGCCATTCCATTCCCGCATGTGAAGTGCAAATCGCATAAGGTGTAACAACGGCGTTCACACTGTTTCCATTAGCGGCGAACTAACGTGTGTTGGAAGCTGGAGGGCGGAGGCGGAGGGGCGCTTTTTCGTTGCGACGCCTGAACTAAGTAGGTAGACGCAGTGAGGAAAATAACGACATAGCCGCGCCTACCCGTCTCCTCCATAATCTTCGCCTGACCCCCGACTCCGCTTTAAATCTGCGGTCGCTGCTGCGTTCGGTAGACTCTGGTTTCACTCTTTGTAGAGCCACGTGTGTGAATACAAGTGACGTCCGATGGGTAAGCGTTCTGGTTGTCGTTTACACCTTTGATTTCCAAACATGTTCACAGGGTGCATTGGGCCCATTTTTTTTCGAATGGCTCTCTGATTGCAGCTATCCCACCAATGCTTTGGTGGGCTTCTTCGTATATTTATGAGACGATTTATATATATGAGACCATGCCACTGATAAATCTAGTTCCGAGTGAGCGCTTTTGTTTCTCGTCTTTCTATGGTCCTTGTCGTTGTCGCGCTCCAATTTTTACCAAATACAGCCGTTGTCTTTGTAAGTAGGCTTCTACACATTACGAGCTGACAATAAAAGGCATGGCCATCTAAAAATGGAATATGGTTACAGCCCTACTTTACAGTCCTGTCCACTGCCACCGCCTCTTTCTCGATTCGTGTAACGCGCGGTGTCTATCTCCCTCTGCTGTTTTTTTGCGTGCAATAAAGGGTTTGGTATTGTGGCGTACACACACAGGAAGGTTTAATGCACCGCACCGTTGACATACCCGTAATAATAGGGGTAGGGGAGATTTCAACGTGGACATCCTCATGGCGTGGTACACGCGACTTGCTGTTATCCATGGTCCAGCCGTTTAGGCTGGTGTGTTACAGAGGCAGTAAGATGACTACGACACGAGTGAGCCGGCATGTTTGTGTGCTAAAGTAAAACCCCATTTCTTCCATGATTCGCTCAGCAAATTATAGACGTATGGTTCATCGTAAATTGCTATCAAACGGGGTTTTCCTTCTGGCACTCTTCCACTGCGCCCTGCTTCGTGGGCCATCCTTATTCACAGGGTGGGAGGGCACGGATATTGGAATTGCGTAGCATTGTTTGCCGTGTACCCTCACGCTGAGGACCGCGGAGCGTGATGTATTTGCAGCGAAATGCATAGCATGCTGGAGTAAAACATTTTTTCGTTGTGATAGCTAAAATGTACATAACTGTTCGAACAAATTTTTAAAAACTATGATATAGCAAAAAGAAAATATTCTAACAACATAAATGATATCATCATATCAAAAATATGTATCTTATACATCACCTGCACTAAGCAAAGTTAAAATAACAAAACCCGGAAAGGAAAGATGAAATGTGAATAAAAAATAGCAAACAATGTCCATGACTGTGACGTCCTGGGTTACCACAAATAACGCATAGCAGGTGGAAGTAAAAGATTAATTTCATGTCATGTTGAAGATGACAGTGTAATCGAACTGAACGCTGAAAAAGCAAAAACACAACAAAGAAATACGAAATTTTTACATATACCCACTTTGGAAATAAAGAAATATGCGTTTTATTTAACACGGAAAAGCGGCGCAATGAGGATGACTGAAGAGGAGACAAACTAGGGCGCTGTGAACAACTGGAGAACGATTTATTAGAAGACATTGATTACACGGAAAAACGCAGGTCGCAAGCATGCGTGCATTCAAGGACAATATAAAACTCCAGGTATATCGTGGAAGCTCACATCGATACTAAAACAATAGAGCGTAAAGCCTACACGCTGCTGTCTTGTGCAGGTCCAATTGAACTGACTAGATAAGGCAACTCTCGTTCGTTCTAAAACAACAATCGATGGTGCTCTCAGGCATTGTTCATTCCGAATGGCAATAATTGAGTTTCATACTTACTGAGAAAACATGATACAAATCACGGAGGCCTCGCATGTTTCCCATGACCGAGCGTCCCAATAGCGTTTTTAAGTCCGACTCGCTTTCATCTTAGAGTGGCAATCACTTTCTCACATTTCATGTAAGGTATTGTAAGATTGCTGCCCGTTCCTGTATGCATATGTGTAAGCATGTTCTCGAAGGCACTGATTTACGCATCTATAGGTCTGGCTTAAGCAAACCCCTCTGCCTGTAAGTGATATTTCGCCCACCATATTCTCCGCACATTTCACATCCCAGTTCCCATGCTTTTTCTCCGGCGTGCCTCTTGGAGCGTCCTTGCTGTTTATTTTAGCGCACAAAGACGCCAGTTTGTTAAGCGCTGAAAAAAATGACTCCCACTCGCCAATTTCCAGCCCGCCTCCGAACGGACCTGCGTTAGTCTCCGCCGTCACAGAGCTTGTCTCCAAGAGGAGTGCCGGCCTGTCGTCTGAGGAAACAGCGCTGCAAGCAACAAAAACCGGAGATTCATCTACTGGGGATGGAAGCTCTGCCATGCGGAAGGGAAGAGACCCTGGACCTCGGCCCGAAAGACTGCTTACAGCTGCACCAGGGCAAGTGGGAATTGGTCTTCTGGGTGTGAAGCACAGGAGAAAAGGCGAAGATTGAAGAAAAACAACGTTACATCTTCGAAGGAGTCAGCATACTGCAACCTTAGGGCGCACATCGGTGCAAAATAAGCAAGCGCGACGGGGTGATAAGCTTGCAGGATGTCCATTTGAAGCTACTTCTCGCAGGCAAGCATGGGGGCTTCATTGTACCAGCAACCACAGAGTATGAAGCGAAGGCTGATGAAGCTATTGCGGAAAACTTTCGCCTTTTGTGAGGAGGGAAGCCTGAAAGAGCCAAGAAGGATACTACCCGGTTGTGGGAGACTCACGAGTTGAGCAGGTTGTCTGCTTTATTCAAGAAGAGAAAAGGTTGACACCTGAAATCATAGGCGGGAAATTTTCATTTTCCGGCGGGGCATCCTTTTTCTCTCTCTGTCTATATATATATATATATATATATATATATATATATATATATATATATATATATATATATATATATATATATATATATATATATATAATATTTGTTATGTCGAGATTATGGCGCATGTTCACAATCCCCGCGTGGTGGGGAGACATCAACTACAGCGTGCTTCAAACCTGGGTGCAGAATGTGCCTTGTTAAACATCAAAGTCTGAATTGAATTCTGATTTTTAGGGAATCCGCCTTAGTCTGACGATGAGTACTGAATGAACTACATATTGTTATGACCTCTGCGTGCAAGGGACACTAGATTTGTCCCGAACAAATGTAAATTACTCGAAGAGGTTTTTTTCACTGAGCCTTCTGCATTACCTTACGGAAATAGTAGCAATACTGAGACACAGAACACTCATTGTGCCTTTGACAAGCAACTGATACAAAATCCGTGCCGAAATCTTGCACTGAAGACTGTAGCGTTTTGGTCACGCCAAACAAATAGGCAAAACAATTTAAATCGAGGTGAACATACGGCAACATATTCGTTCCCCGCGCATAGGCTATACCCACAATTAAACAACGATGGTTTGTAGTCTCCGCCCTTCTCCTTAAAAATATAAATTATTCATGTGTGTACATTGAAATGTATGTTGTGTCGACATGGCATTCAGAGTCAAAGTTTAGAAAAAATTATGGATTGGATGACGCAACCACTGCAGGTGCTTCTAGAGCGCTTGTGCTCCGAAGGTAGGAATTTTAAAGAATGAATGTGAAGTTCGAAAGCAAGCCATGCACGTCCGCACCAGCAGCGACGCGGTAAGAATTTAGCCACAATAAATTTTAAGGGAAAAGGTAGAAGAAACATATAGAAATCTTTATTGTTAATGTCACTGACAATAGACCTTCGAGGGGTAGGAGGGGGCGGGGTCAGCATCGCCGGGAAAGGCTCTGACCTCCTTCCCCCTACAGAAAACCCTGGAAGGCGCTTTGGCACAAGATCCCCCCGCGTACCCCGTCGTAGGCGCCTGTGCCCCAATTCTTCGTCAGCCGACGAGAAACATGCACGCCGGCCTTTGAAAAAGTTGCAATTCTAAGGCGATTCCGAGAGCTACACACGCGAGAGATATTCTAGGCACTAGTCACACACAAAAGGGAAGAGAATTGCATCAGAAGCCCCTTCGTTGGAAATCATGGACAAGGAGATTAGGTAACTCTCTTAACAATCTGTTATATCTATATTTTGTATATGTTCTTTTTAAAAAAGTGTTTAGAAACCCCCCTTTATTTCAATAAAACTGTAGTTCGCAGTTAGCGCTTCGTGCGTGCAGTCTCCCCTTTTGCCTGTCTTTAGCGCTCTTTTTCTCTTTAAACACTCGTTTTCCAACGCCTCGAGACAGAACACTTCGTGCTTCAAAGACAGGACAGTTTTGCAGTGAATCTGTATACCGCCGCCCGCAAAGGCTTCATCTACGAAGGCAAATGTACGGCCATTATGTTTCCCATTTAATAGCTGAATTCAGGTCAACGCAAGAGAGGCTGCTACCGCCTCAGCGAACGCGCAAATGCTGCTTCCACCGGAGCTTCTCCGGCGCCCAATAAAGCCGCGCGCCGTGTCCCGAACGAAAGACCTGTATTATTTGAATACACTTATACACTGCATACTTTGCCCCTGCCCAGGTTTCACATCATTAGACATGGCCCGGTATTCGTTTTGTAAAAAAAAAAACTCAATAGGCATTGAAATTCAAAGTGTCATGCCAGCGACAATGGCAGTCTTCTTATTTGTGATTTTTCTTTTTCGGTGGACTTTTTAATGAGCATTTACGCGTCCCGCCGCCGTCCGCGATAGGACCAGCTTTTGGTTTTGCGCTTCGCTCTAAAGTGTTATAGGAACGTCATTTTATCGGGCGATTCCTGTTCCCTGTAGGCACGGGAAGACCACGTAGGATCAGGTACTTGGGACGATAAGAGTGCAAAAACACTTCCTCGTTGTAAACTAGCCTGACATTTAAGATATGGCCCACTCCATGGTAACACGAGCGCGGTGTGCCAGACGCATAATCGGATAAGCAGTCAATGCGCACTTAGAAAGATATACTCTTCCTACGCTTTCGTCCGCAATGCCAAAATTACGCAATCGACCAGATATCATTTAGTGATAATTGTCGTGTCTCGTTTTCTCTAGGGAGATGGGTGCGAAAAATTTAATTGGATGTGCGTCTCTTGAGAGCTTTGGTCGGCGTGCAAACATTACTCACTGGACAGGTATTTAATTAGTATGTATTTAATGACTTAGCTCCTGTTGTTAAAACTTCGAAACTTTATCAATACGCTGATGACACCCTGGATGGGATCTGGCAACTATGGTTATTTTCTCGCTTTCTCAAATCTTCAAGATGATACCATAGGGTAGCTGAATGGTTTGAAGCAAATTTAATCACAATCAACCCTGTAAAATGGCGGCTTGTTGTTTCCGAAATAACAGAAAAAGTGGCGAAGACCCCTTCACACAATCCACTCATCATATGGTGCATCTTGTTCCTGTGCTGGTATTTTCTGTGTCGGGTCGAAAATACTTAGGTGTACAATTTGAGGGGGATCTTTCGTGGAATGCAAACATGGCTCACACATGTAAGAAGCTTAGAACTACTGCGTGCATCTGTACAACTAAAAGTGTTTCTGCCTTTCTATGTTCGAAAAATACTAGCTGAAACTTTGCGTTATAGTGTTCTTCGTTATTGCATGTGCGAGTTTTTTTTCAAATGCTCCGCTACCTGGAAAAAGAGGGTTAACAGTATTGAAAAAACAATAGCCAAGAGTGTTCTTATAAGTCACACGTGCCGGATCGAACAGTGTATTTAAGGCAAGTAGTTTACCGTCATTTGATACATTGTTTAAGCAAATCGCAGTCTAAAAGATTTCTGGTGTACGGATCACGAACTCCCAATTTAAAACTATACCTAGGCGGCACATACCTCGATATATTGACGCCAAGGGTTTGTAGGCATTAGGGAATGGCTGCGCGGCCATATTTAGGTTCCAGCTATCTTCAACGAATTGCCTAACGAATTGTCCTCGTCAACAACGAGGAAACACTTGCGTGCTGCCATGCTACGCGCATTAGAATATGCTGAAGTACGAATGTGTAAGGTGATTGCTAGCCATTTCTTTTTCGCAATTGTTTTCTTGTGATGGGGAAAATGCCACCCATGTACGAAAACCATTGTTGATTTATTGGATCTCTGTTTGCAGTTGGTTGTCTCTTCGTTGCGGTGTTGTTTCTTTCATTTTTCTTTCCTAGCTTTATTTACGTCTTCTCGTCTTTTTTTCCTTGCCAAAATTACGCAATCGACTTTCTAGAATTTTGATCTTTTTTGTAACTTCTTATTCGGTAACAATGTGTGAAAGAGTCTTTTTTTCAGAAGTGAAGGCTGTTGCGGCCGGGCGACGCCGGTACAAGCCCAAGTGGCTTTGGCGACCCCATTTTATTCTGTAAACCTTGATAATAAAAACGATGATTTATTCAATTAATTGTATAATCGAATATGAACAATGGGATAGAACATGTGGGATGATTAAAACAGCAGTTAATACTTAATCATTTTCTTGTCTCGTTTATTCTAGGTGGATTGGGTGCAAGTTTGTCAAAAATTATAAATGGAGGTTATGAAAATTAAGCCCTAGGCTGCGAAAGGACAATATTTTGAACGAAAAAGCAGTGGAGGAGGTCTTCCGTGAAGCATAGAGGTGAAATCGAAATTGGATGGGGAGCAAAGTGGGAGCTTTTCAAGCAAGACATCAGAATGGCGGCCATTCAAAGAGTACTGCATTAATAGAGCAAAATGGGATGAAGCAGACCCCCTTCGACACAATCTCAGTCATATGTTGAAGTCAGAATGGCAGATGCTGGAATTGTTCGGTGATGACATGGCAACCACGAAAACCAGGCTTGAAGCGATAAATCACGAATGATTGAGGGGGCAACAATCAGAGCGAGTGTAGAAAGGGTGCTGGCAGTGGAGGCACAATACAAAACGCACCTTAGGATTTAAATATCCGTTATGTGAAAGCCAGCAAATTAACAAATATTTTATCATGGTGTTGCTACTCGAACGAGGACAAACGGGTAAAACGAGAGTTCGTGGTGTTTACACAAATTAATTCAGCGCTTCATGTTCCAGATGCTTTTGAGCGAGAGTTTCTCTCTTACCACTGTTCGATGACGAGAAGAAGAACCTTTACTGAAGAACCTTTAGTTTAGAACAGTGGAAACGGCAACTTGATAAGAACTAAACGCAGGTAAAGCGCTGGTTCATGATTGGTCTGGATTTGGACTTGTCCGGCAGTACAAAAATATACTTGCCCCTTTTTTATTTCTTGAACTTCCAGGAAGCTTTCAAAATACGATGCATTACCAAAGCTTTCACTTGCACGTTCCACAATTATTATACCAGGCTCTGAGGATACCTTGAAGAGGAAGTCGGTGACAAGATATCGATTCCTTTTGCTGTTGGCCACAACGAACTTTAAAATATTATTTAAGAAGATTGCCGAACGACTTTATAGCGTAATCAGTAAGGTCGTCGGGCCCCACTAGACGTGTGGCATCAAAGGTGTAAGTATTGTAACAAAGATACACGTGGCTCCAAGCACTTGGAGTGCTGTGACACGTTTTTTCGGAAGTAGCCATGCTACAAGTAAGTTTTGGGGAAGCCTTTGATCGTGTTTTTCATGGGATCATTTTTTCAGTTTTGAAGCATATAAAAAGTGTGGTTGTTATTTCAAATGGCGTGAAGCTGGCGTATAGGATTAATGGTTGACGCAGCTTATAATTAAAAAAAGTGCCACAAAGTGCATTCCAGAACTGTCTTCAGTAGGGCAATGGTTCTCTGCTTCCCTGTTGTTTTGTATTTTCTAAGAACACTTTTGCTTGAAAATTATTAGCGATAGTTACGTACGAGCTTTTGTGATTCATGCAAGTGAAATCAAGCTGCTCCCGGGTGCTCATGATAAGGCCATCTTCCGCACAGAAAAAGTTCAGTAGAGCTGCTAGAAAACCAAATAAGTCCGGGACGTCACCCGAAGCTCAGTCAATTGGAAGAAGTCTGCCAGATTTTGGCACGGAAACTGGGATTCGATACCAACTGCTTTTGAGCGCTAAATGAACCACCCCGCCTGAGTAGTATCTGGTGCCCCGATAGAGAATTATGGGGACAGCAATCGAGTGGCAGGACGAAACTCAAAGGCTGCTCAATAAAGCCACAAAGTCGGGTCGCCGCGCATTGTCCGTATTCGCAAGTGCCACTATATGCATCATCGTATATCCTGGCGAAAGTGTGGTTCGTGAGGCAAGTTATTCACTGCTGTCGTATTAATATGAGCAAGCTTTGCATCGAACTTTTCATGTTTTTGTGTGGAATTCAACATGGGATCACACGAGTCGAAGTTTCCTTTTTCGAAGAGTGATGGTAGGAACGGGTCGGGCTTTCGCATATATACGTAAGGTTTCGCGTTCATGAGGGATTCAAGCGACCCTTTCTTGCGTAGTTTTTTTTCCAAGTTGTTTTTCGAATGCTTTATTCCAGTTCATCGTTTCTCCGTGCAATAAGGAATGGCCGACAATTACTCCAAACCTGAGAGAATTAGGTGGCAACAGTTAGATTAATTTCTGTGTGGTATTTACTGCGAAGCGGTATACCGCTTCCCGCAAACGGTTCTGTCGCGACCGTCTGCTTCAGGAGGAAATTGCCGCGAACAAAGAAAAGAAATTATCGGCTCCGCCAGGAATCGAACGCGGAGCCGTATACAGTAACGGGGCAACAGTCCGTTACGGACTCAGCTATACCGAGTGAGCTACGCTTGCACGACGATACAGGGAGACAGACGGTGCCGTCAACGAGCTATCAACTCTACCCCTTGCGCTTCTTCAAAGCACTTGTGGTAATTGAAAACTGCATGATCTATGAGAACGGCGTTCACGTGGTTTAGAGCAGTGGTGGACTGAACACCGCCTGTAGAAGGGGCGGGCGTTTCTTGGTGGTGGCGCATGGAACAATAGTTAGGGCATGCAGTGAGAAAGCTGACGCCATAACCTGCATGCCGCCAGCCTCCTCACCCTTCGCCAGACGGTCTTCTCTGTTTTCTTTCTGCCGTTGCTGCTGCGTTCGGTCACTAATTATGTGGACGCCGGCCACGTGAAACGCAGTTACAGCTGCCGGAGTTTCTGGTTTACTCTTCGCAGGTCAGCGTCTGTGAATTCAAGTGGCGTCGCAAGCTTAAAGGTTGCGGGTGTCATATACAGCTACGCAGCCCAGCTACATGCAAAGCGTGGATCGGAGCCGTTTTTTTTCAACATGCGGGCGCACAACAATTCACATTACAAATGACAAGAAACGGCAAGAAATTACACATATCAAAAGTTCTAATTTTTTAAACATCCGCAATGCACAAAATACTTGATGCTGCCCAAGTAGTTGTTTATTTACAGAAGCGTTTTGTGTTTATTCGTATACATAAACGTATGTGTAAAATATAAAATGCTCTTGCTATGCAGTTCCAGTTACTGCAGTTTGAAAAGTTGAATGCGAAAAAATGCATTGCCGTTTTCCCTTAGTTTCAATAATGCATTAGCGTTTTACCCGATATTCGGCGTTTAACAGGGCTAATAAAACAACATTGCTCATTATTTATTAAACAACAAATGGCAATTTGGTTGAATTTTGGAACTTTCTAAAAAAAGTGAGAGGTACGGTTTGTTAGACGTTCTGGTTATCTGCTGTTGAAATTTCACTCGCACTTTGCGGACGCACGCGTCACCGCTAGACCAGTCTTCTGTGCAGCACCCTCCGACGCTTTTCCAACCTGATGCAATTGCAATGATCGTACAGCTGATTGGCTGTTGTAATGTAACCTCGGACATACGTGAGGTTTGGTATAAAAGCCTACAACTGAGCGTACAAGCGTTCTTTCATTAATAAGATCCGTTGGATTGGTTTTTACGGTATCAAATCGAAAAGAACATTAAATCGAAGAGCACATCGCCATGAACAAGGTACCATGATTTAGAGGTGTGGCAATGAACGAAACACCAACAGACCATCAAAAGCCATCCTACTACACTTTCCTGTTGGCGCGTGCGGTAGTATTCTCTCCCTTTATAAACTGATTTGCGTGGACATTAAAGGGGAATATGACAACGTAAACACAGGACTGCTGTGTCGTGGGGCTAAAAGTCGAGGGCTTTGATGAAGAGATATTTCTGTTTCTTATAGTAATCTATAAACCTCATATAGTGCACCTCACATGAAAAGGGCAAAATGCGCACAGCAGAGCAACACCCATCGAGGACTGAAACTGGGATGACCTTTGAGCCCAATACTGTGTATGCTTTACTTGGTAGGGTTAAAAGGATACTGGAAGAAAGTCAATTAGGGTTCAAATTAGCGCATATGTGGGAAGGTGTTAATATTTTAATCAGTGGATCAGAAGCAAAAGTCCGATAGGAATGTTAACAGGGTGAGTCCCCATGAAGGGCAGTTACTATGGCCGCAATTAAGTACCTGAAAGTCATGGGGGAAAAGGGAAAACTCCAAAAGCAATATCACAATGCCAAAGAATTAGGCTTCTGATAAGAAATATGTGGGCATAAACATTTGTATGGAGGATTTAATTATGGACGGCAGCCCCGAGAATTTCTCACGGCAGTCGCCGCTGGTTGGCTAAACACAGCTTTCCGGGTATTCTCTGGGACAATATTCCCTGAAAACCTCGTTTGTGTAGCTGTTCTTGAGGCGCTTACTACAATGGATATTGGAAAATGGAGAGCACCATGCCCTCACCCCTACCAAGGTACTCGGTAACGACAAAAAGAACAGTGAAATAACCGTTGAAAATAAAGCGCATTGCCTTACGGAATAGTGCCCAATTACAAAATGGAACAACTTCAACGGCCGCATTTTAAAGGCACCTTGAATGCATCCGGCCTCGGCAGTCCGCGAAAGTAGTACGTGCTAAATAGCCTGATAAATGAAAAGAACTAAATATTTTGGTTGTGCAGAAGACAAAAATCGGGTCTGAGGAAGGTAGTGATGGCATGCTGCGTCCGTTCGCTAATTTTTTCTGTGTGTGTGTTGAGGGGCGGATCCAGGTTTTTTCTGATGGAGGCGAGGTCAGTGATGATAATGATTATAATGATGATGGTGACGTGGAGAAGGACAGTAGCTATTTGTAGCACCGAAAAACTGGGAAACCAAATATACAAGTCGAAAAAAATATATTCAAGTAGACTTTTTCTACGACCTGAGGGGTCATCTTCGGGGGGTATAAATTCAAAACTTAATGGAGGGTTCAGGACATCAGGAACACCCTCTGAATCCGCCAATGTGTGTGTTGGTCACTCGGTCCCTTTTTCGGCAAGGGGCTGTATGTTTGCAAAAAACTCCATTGGCACTGAAATTCAAGGTGCCATGTCCAGCGACATGCCAGGATAGTTATTTTGTTATTTTTAGTTTTCAAGTGTTTTTTTTACAGTAACATGCATTTACGCTCCTAATATTTGTGAACGATAGGGACGAGTTTTTTTAAAGCACTTCTGAACATATAAAGCGTGACAGCAATATGATTTTTGGGGGGATTTCAATTGTGCGTACGCACAGAAAGACCGCGTAGGATCGGGAACTTGGATTGATAAGAGATTACAGACACTTCCTGGTATTCTAAAGGAGTCTGAAGTGTCACAATAGTCCCGCTGCTAGACTAACCGGGGTACGGTGTGTTACACGCACTTTGAGGGGACGGGATATACGTCACTCTAAAGTTATGTCGGCTTGCAAAAATTACGCACTCGAGCAGGTATTTTTGCGATCATTGTCTTGTCTCCGTTTTTTCTAGGGGGGAGGAAAGGAAAGGTAGACAAAACCTTTAGTTGGGAGTAGTGGAAAACTAAAATAAAGGCTACTAAAGGAAACTTTCAACAAAGCAGTGGAGGAGATCTTTGTTAAGCAACGAGATGAAATTGAAATAGGTGGGGAGAAAAGTGGGAGCATTGGAAGAAAGACATCATAATGACGGCCAATAAAACAGCGGTCTGTTTAAACTAACTGTTAAATCTACCGCTGGCTATGCGGCAGTCATGATTATCATTATGGATTACAGTGCGAGTAAAGTTATCGTCCCGCTGAGGGCAGCCATGGCCCGGTCTTGATTGCGTCGTTCTTCCGTTAACATTTTCTGGTGCCGTTAAACCCGGGAGGCATGACTGCACGCGACGAAGGAAGGAGACCACCTACGTCCCCTCCGGCTTGAGGTACCTAGAACCCCGGGATTTCGACTGTGTTCCGCTGATCAGCCCCGCCCTCAGCCGGAGGTCGGCATGGCTGGCCTCTAAGCCAACCTACGACTGAATGGAACCTTGAACGGGACGCAGATACGCCCCGTCACGTCCAGGGTACCATGCTTGGGAGCAACTGTACGTCCCCCGAGTACCAAGCTGGTGACGACCTGGACGCCCTGCGTTCGTTGAGAAAGGTTCTTCGCGCTGCAGTTACGAGGCTGCTTAAGGCAGCGACCGCGCTCCGGCAAGCTCTATCGCCATCTGCGTTGGACTTAGAGTTGGCTATCAACGAGCTCGAACCGAAGGACGCCGAACTCAACAAGCTGAACGATATGGTAGGTGAGCTGCTGGAAGGAGACGAGTTCGAACACGATTACTACGAGATTTTGCACTACCAGGAGAGGATATGCGGGGCCCTCAGTCGGGTGCGATCGACTTTGAACGATCTGCGGGCAGCCGCACTAAAGGAACACTGAAGTGAATTTGTCAAGCTCCCGTTTTGCTGCACTGCGTAGACTGGCTCAAATTAGCACACTTTTCATCGTTTATCCGATTGACAAATCTGTAATTATTTTACAAAGCGCGAAAGAAGAACTCTCATGCGCGGTTTGCGGCGGCCGCACCAACTAAGGCTGTGACGTTGGGAGGAGGGGGCACCGTGATTGGACGATGCCCAAGTTTAGCAATCAACAAGTTCGGTTTCGGTTCTTTAAAACACAACCAATGGCGTTTTGGGGCATTCTCAATATCTCTGTAATCATCGTACCGCGCTTCTGCCATGTTGTCGGCTGTAAAATGCATAGATTAAGCCTCCCAGGACGGCTGGAATCGTAGCAATCACTAGCCGAGGCCTACGCAGTGCATGAACGCCTCCGCGTCCCGCAGACGCTCAAATGCCATGCGCTTTCCCCCTATATTTGGAGCTGCCTCACTCATGCCTGTATCGTAAAAGCGTGTTCGCACCAGGCCAAGAGTCTGTTGATTCTGGCCTGTGCCCCTGCCGCAAGCAGTCGGTGCTTATGGCAACAGCACGCCAACGAGAACTCGCTAGCGCGCAAGTGCCAGCCTGCGTGCGTTCTGTGAACTGGTTCGTGGAGCAATGAACGTTGCGGCCCAAAAAGGGTGAACTCAGTATAGAAAACATCGGCGGAAAACGAAAAGTTAACTTATAAAAAAAAAGCACGTACCCGCGGAGGATTCGAACTTGTGACTGCAAAACACGTCCACTGACATACCTAGCTCTCGAAACAACTCGACCGCGGGCGGCGCTGCCGACCTTTGATTATAAGATATATAATGTGTGACCAGTTTCACTTTTATTTAGTTTCGCATTCCAAGCAGCTTAGGTGCCCATTTGTTGTTTTGCGTTCGTGCAAGTAAGCATCCCCAAGTTTCCACAATATCTCCGTCTAGTAATTGCATTTCTTAGACGGAAAAGCGTTCGCAGATGCGTGGTCGTGCTGCTGCCGCTGTGCTTGTTCGCCCAGCGCAAAAAAAGTGCTTCCCGCACCCTAGTTTTATGCTGTACGGTAAAAATATGAGTTGATTTTATTTCCTTAGTGCCTATATTGACTTCGCTGACTCTTCTCCCGCCTTCAAGAGGCCTTATATTTTCCTACTGGCGTACCAGTCAGCGAAGCGTCGCATGTGCGCTTGTGCAGCGCTTGTGTAGCGGCCTTTGACTTGGAGCTAGATACAGTGTACAAACTAACCAAGTAAAGAAAGGCACATTCTTCCATTCAGAAACGTGTCCTGGCTTCGTTTCAACTGAGTGAACGA
Organism: Haemaphysalis longicornis; assembly: GCA_013339765.2. Classification (NCBI taxonomy): domain Eukaryota; kingdom Metazoa; phylum Arthropoda; class Arachnida; order Ixodida; family Ixodidae; genus Haemaphysalis; species Haemaphysalis longicornis. The sequence continues at coordinate 26,280,379 of CM023452.1, forward strand.
ATTGCGACGACCCGTCGGCGGCCGGCGGACGAAACGCTGGTCCGATTGACTCTGTCTGAAAGCCGGGGAGCCGTGCCGTAGCGCAGCCAATTGCGAGCTCGGCTCCTCCCGACGTCACACGAAAACGCCACAGAAAATGGGCGAGCGGAAAGAGAGGAGGACAGCATTTTCGAATAAATGTTTTCTACTAAATAAAATCGTGTAAACGCGCCCAGAGTGGTCGAAACATGGCCTGGGACTCCGGACTACAATTTGCGCTAGTAATCCCGCAATGTTTACATATCACTTCAGTGTTCCTTTAATGTTAGGAACGAGAACTTCACACCGTCCACACGACCCCTCCCACGTCGGCTCGCACACGTCGAATTCGCCAGTTGTCCTGCCGATGCTGCACGGTTTCAACTTTCAACGGTGAGCCACGTAGGTGCAGGGGTATCGGTGCCATGTCGAGACGACGGCCCACACCCACGTTCCAGCTATTTGGCGACGTGGGAGCCAGCTCCGAGTTAGCGTCGACCGTTCCAGCGAAAACCAACTCTGAAGAACGCGAGGCCACACCAACCGCATACAAGTATAACTGAGCTGCTCCCATCCAAGTAAACGACAGAACAAGTGAAGTAAACGACGTGAACAAAAGGATAGAGCCACCACCCTGTGAGCTTCAGTTCGAGTACCTCTTTTTCCCGTATTCGTGAAGGGTGAACCATTACCGGAAGTTTGTGAAGGCAAGCTAGCACCAATCGTAGACGTAGACCGGGAGGTTGCATCCAAACGCAAATATGTTTCCTTCGGGTACCTGAAGACTGGAAGGCTGAGAGAGCCTTTGCTGACCACTTCTCGTCCTTGTGCAGGCCTGGTAGAGAAGCAGAAAGACCTCATTGGGAGCTGACGCCTATCAGGAGAATGCGCTAGTCAGGAACGGAGTCAGACAAGAAAACCCACGGGAGTCTCAAAACTGAGCTAAAAACAGCTTTCGATGCCAAGACATTTCATTTTGCACGCCGTCATCTTCAGGACAATCGCAGCAAGACACAAGGACATGAAGTCTTTCGGAAGCAGGGCGCATAATTCGGTTGTCGTCCGCGTCACCTTTTCGGCGCTTGGCTGTTCTAAAAGCGGCAAGACGGCGCAAGCACCGCTGGAAGAGCAAGAGAAGACAGGGTTTGCCTACAGCTTTACAAGGATTGACCTCCTGGAACTAATCGAAATTTTATGGTTGTGGACCTATTTCTATCCACTAGGAACTATCTTGCGGGCCGGGGGAAATGTTATATCCCCAGCCAGGTATACGCTGCCCCGCAGGCAAGGTTGCAGCGTTCCAAAGCCACAAAGAACTGAATCAGTGCGTTCAGTTGTGGTGCAGGGCTGAGGTGTTCAAGGCGCTTTAAAGCGAGGAATCAGCGCGTAGTGTTCAGAGCCCACTTGAATCAAGCTTTCGAAATAACTGCGAGACTCTCTGCGCGTACATAATCCTAAGAGAAACGTACTAGAGGGCCATGTTTGAGTTGGCCGATACGCGGTCGTGGTGCCAGCTGGAGAAGCTGACGACTGGCCAGCAAGTACGGCGTGCTGTAGCGCACTTCTACAGCGGCAGACACGAACGTTGCGCGCGCGGGGGGATGTTAAATCTCCGCAGGGTGTGCGCCAGTCATGATTATCATCGTGGATTTCCCGTGTCAGTAAGTAATCATCCTCGCGAAGGGCAGCCATGGCCCAGTTTGCCTTGTGCCATTCTTTCGCTATAGCTAGGACGACATGCAATGTAATTTGACGCTCAGCATAAAGATCACACCAACTATCAATATGTGCATGAGATATAAAGACTTGGCATGTATTAGAAAATTTAACGGCAGCTTAGGTTGCAACAAAACACAATTCTTTAGGTTAAAATTGGCATCAACATCATAAGGCGATCAAGTAGAGCTCATCCAAAAAGAGCGAAAGCGGGTGGTGGCTAGAAAAAAATCTCGCAATTTTTTGTACCGAATATTTATTTCCTTTCAATCACTTTAAGTAACCTAGTTGAGCTCTCTGCTTTAATACAAGGTTTGTTGCGTTGTGACCTTCCGGGCCGTAATCGCCACCACGCCATCATCTGCTGGTATGTGACAAAGGTATGGCGTGATCACAGAAAAGACGTTCGTGGACACCTGTTCTATGAGCCCGTAAGGACAGCGAGACGACGCGCTTGATATCCACTGAGCGTCCGATACCGCCGAATAACTCATTCGTTAAGCTCGAACTCCATCTACAAAGTAATGAATAGATCAGAGTTGTTTGTTATTTTTCTGTTGAATTCCATCATTTTGCACTCCAGCTTAGTAGAGGAGTGTCGACAAATGTCATGCGTTGGGGTCTTCGTAATATAGATGCTTGTATTGCCTCCTATGTTACGGTTAGCCAAAGAATAAAGTGCTATTTTACTGCAAAACGTAAACACCCAAATACGTGATGTTAGTTGCCTCCGTTAATCGCTGACTTGGGAAGCAGTAGAGCAATTTTTTTTTTCGCTAGAAAATAGTTTTACGCGTCGCGTTGTGCGAAACTGCACCTGCTGTAATTCTAGGGGATTTCCGGCGCCGAACTGGGCAAAATTTTTTTGTCGTATTTCATGGCGGCGGCAGCTGCCGTTTGCAAGTGGTTACGTGATAGTGCGTCACTTCTATGCAGGCTGAAGTTTCAGTGTGCGACTGAAGCGTTCCCGCAATGGTTATATTACGTCTCTTCTTCTCAACCAATCATAGAGGGGGTGTGATATACAAACCGTATTGTTCTTGAATAGCAACACAGGCTCCACGAGGTGATGTCCGCTGCATGTCGGCTAGTTTGTCATTGCCTTGCAAATTATGCGCTTTCAGTAGCGAGAAATAAGGCAAACTTTATAAATGGCTCCAGTAAACGTCGTGAGACGTCAAAATGACGAAAGCACACCACAACCGCCCTGTCATCAGGAAGCAGGAGACCAAGAAAGAAAACCAATCAGTCAAAATTCGGGCGAATTGGAGTTTGCGGTGAATTTACGGCGTCAGGAATAGTGGTCCAGTTGTTCACCAGCGGTCTCGTGTGTCGTTTCTTCTTGTTCGAATTCGCTCTGTTTTAATGTCACGTAGCTGTACCACAGTTGGCCAACGTCAAGCGTTATTGCATTTTCTTCACCTCCTCCAAAAACGAAAAAATAATAAATAGCCCGAAAAGAACTTGTAAATACACTTCAGTACGATAAAACTTCCAGCAGTGTAAATCCGTGTAGTACACAAAAAAAATTCATAACGTGTGGAAGTAAGAAATTATTCCTTAAGAATGGCGTAACTACACATGGAGAACAGGTGCGTTCTCTTGGCTACATTAGCAACGCTTTTCTATACTACCTAAGATAATTTTATAGGCACGCGTGAACGCACTCACGAAGTAAGCCAGCTCTTCATTGCTTTGCCATGAATTTTAAGAGCGCTTGACAAGAAGGCTGTTCATAAAAGCTTTGAAAAATGGTGCATTGCCAAAAACGTCTACGTGACCATACATTCTTATGCAAAATATGAGGATGCTTTGAAAAGGCAGTCTTTGATATGATATCGACCCATTGCGTTGGCAACACACTCATCAAAATACTAATGAAGATTATTGCAAAGGGAATGCAAACGTAATCTGTAAGCCGTCGGGCCTCATCAGACGGGTGGCATTAAAGACCGCAGTATTGTTACAAACATTCATGTAGCGCGCAGTGTCTCGTCATGCTGGCAACATTTTTTTTTCGTAAGTAGCATGCTACAAATAAACATTGAGAAAGCCAAAATCGGGCCCGTCATGGGATCCTTTTTCGGTTTGAAGCATATCACAAGGGAGATGTTTTTTTCAAGGGTGTGTTAAGATGTCGCTTATGAAATTTTCACGCCGCTGATAATTAACAGAAGAATCACAGAACGAAATGCGGTAAAACCCTCCTAAGGGAATGGCGAGCGCGTGGGCAAAGCGCCCCCGAAGCGTCGCCTCCAGAAGGGGCAAGAACCAGACAGCTGGCCAACGCGCACGGAACCACTCTAGGCGGAAAGCGCTTGCGTCTTATTCGGCGCTGCGCCATGCCATTCAGATCCTTTGATTGCGAAATTACCCAGATATCGCAAGCCAAGCGCTGCAGGCGGAGCGCCTTAGCAGCGACTGAGCGGCTTCTCCGCAAAACGCGGTCAGTGCGCATGGGCCAGCTGTCTGGTTTCTGCCACTTCTAGGGGGTGGCGCTTTAGGGAGCGCAACGGCCATGCGCTCGCCGTTTCTCTTGATTTTGATTATTTTAAAGTTTAATGCGCCCACTCAACGCAATCGATGAGGCGCCGTAGTGGAGGGCTCCGTATTAATTTTGACCGCCTGGGGACCTTTAACGGAGCCGAAGGGAAGAGTAGCAATACTGAGACATAGAACACTCATGCGCATTTGAAAATGCGCTGATAGAAAACACTTACGAAGGGGTCACTGAAGACTGCAGCGTTTTTGTCAAGCTCCAAAAACCAGTCAAAACAATTTAAAAAGAGGAAAAATTACCGCAACATTTTGTTTTCAACATAGACTATCAATTAACATTAACAATAATGGTGTTGTAGGGCCCGTCCCTCTATTTAAAAAGTATAAAATTTTTCTGCATGTACATTTAATGTATTTTGTGTAACATGGCATTCACAGTCAAATATAAATGGGAACGACGAACGGACGACGCAATCGCTGCGATTGCTTTTAAAGCGCTTGTGCGCCTATGGTAGGGATTTCAAGGAATAAATGGACAATATGAAAGTAAGCCATGGATGTCTGCACCAGCAATGATGCAGTAAAAGTTTAGACGCAAAAGATTTTTAATTGAAAAGGTAGAGACAACAAAAAGAAATCTCAATATGTATGCCACTTGCAATGGAACTTCGAGGAGAATAAGGAGGCGGAGTCAGCATACACGGGGCTGGGGCAGAGGAATCTCGGAGGGGGCTCAGGCCCCCGATCGCCCCGTAGTCGGCGCCGCTGCCCTAAATGCTTCTTCAGTCCATAAAAAACAAGTAGGCATGACCATTTAGGGTTACAGTCACAGAAAGAGGCACGTAATAAAATGCTTTTTTGGCATATCCTCTAATGTTCCTTCTCAGGACTACCTCTAAAGGACGCTTTCTTGGTGCAGAGCATCAGAGCCGTCTCAAACATGCTTGAGACAGAACTTCGGGATTTTCTGAGTGGCTCATTGGTGGACCTCCGGGACATGGTTCAGCTTCAGTTTATTTTGCACATAAACACCTGCATTCAGTTATGTGGAAGATACGTTACAACAGAAAACTCGTATGTGGCCTGACGAGACGAGTGGACCCGGAGTATAGATCAGAAAGCAGTATATGCCACTAAAGAAAAAAAAACAGTGGGAAAACTCTGCACTAATACAGAAAAACGGACACTTTGAATATGCGATAAAGAAAACAAGGAAGCACGCACAAGTACCGAATACGAATAAGATGTTGATTACATGGGCAATGAAATGATAACAGGTATAAATGTAGAGATTTGAAGAAATGTGTGTGTACAAGTTAACCACTTAACATTCGTGATGCGTACCACCATAAATTGGTGTTTGCATAAATGTTAAGCACGCACCCAAGTAAGGTAAGACCGATAGTATCATTACTCCATTCCTCATGATTGGTCTTGGGTCTGCGAGTCAGGCCATCGACTGTTTCAGGAACACCATGCTCCAAACTGAATGTGCCTTCAGCACAGACTCACTCCTGGAAGGTTTAGCTTTCTACTTAGGTTCCACTTTCTTGCTCAGAACGGCATGCTGTACAATCAGGAAAAGACGGGTGTACATTGGCTCGCCCTCTACTCCTGTGCTCCTTGACTTGCTCCTGCCTGCCTCTACAGCCTTTGCATCCGCCCGTTAAGGATTCAGCCATCTAGATATATTTCACTACGGCGTTGATTTCCAGGTAGTGTTCGATGTACAGTGTGACCTTTCGATGCAAGAAGCGGATTTTTCAGGGATTCTAGACAGCTTTCACGACGTCGAAGTGACTAGTGAGATTCCAGAAGGCGGAGTGTTCAGGTTTCTTGCCTATAGTGACTTTCGGCGTATGTGATGATGTGTTTTGGAGTACGGTCCAGAAAGCAGGAAGGTCTACTGCCATTCAACCTGCCCACTGAAAAGTGGGGAATGATGGCGCGCTGTTGCAGGTATACAGAACTTAAAATACGATCCCGACCGTGCGTGATCACGAGACCATAGACAGCGAAAATCACACAGCCTCAGAAATGGCGGGATACCCTGTTTCTTTATCGCGCTGTTCCGCTAAGAGCGTCTTGAAAAGGGTCAACTCGAAATGGGAACAAAAACGGTCGCAAGTAGAAAAATCTGAGGGCCGCCTAAACGTTATACCCTGCGTGCGTGGTGGGGTGTGTCCACGACATTGTTGAACGTCGTTCATGATCACATGCGAGAGTGGACGTTTTCAACGCCCAACAATCTGGTGTCTTTGTGCGCATAGTAAACAGCAACGAGGACCCGAGAGCCATATTTCAGAAAAAGCATGAAACCATTAACTGAAATCTGCGGACAGTGTGGTGAACGAAATCCCACTTCATGCGCACGAGTTTACTTAGGCTGGACCGGCGGATGCGTAAATGAGCGTCTTAGGGATCATGGCTCACACTATGCGCAGAGGAACGAGAAGCAATCTTGCTGTACCCTTACAAGAAATGGCGAGAAAAGCGATTTCCGCCCAAGGGAAAAGAAAACGCTTCTTTAAGGCGCTATCGAACACTCGCTCCCAGAAACATTGGAGCCTCAGTGATTGGCATTGGAGGTGAAGGATGCATAATTGCACCGATTGCACTTTTAGAATTAGAATTAGTACATCCAGCCAGCTGAATCTGAGTTGTACTAGATAGCAGCCTTTACGCTTTCTATTGGATTTATTGTAAGTTTTAACGCGCCGACAATAGGCAGGCGATGGGGCGCGCCGCAGTCGAGGGCTCCGGATTAATTTTGACACCCTGGGGATCTTTAAAGGGCGCCGAAACTCGTATACACGGGCGTTTTTTGTTTTCCCCTCCATGAGAAAAGCGGCTGCCGGGACGGGAACGCATTCCATTTGATGTTTAGCGTTAGTAGCATTATAGCATTAGAATTCAATATATGTAGGGATATCTTAGCTTTGAACGGACGCATGCTTGCGTCCTAAGTTTTTCTCTGTATTAATTGTGTTATAACAAATCGTTCTCCAGTTGTTTGTTAGCACTCTAGTTTGTCACTCCACCGTTCTTGTATTCGCGTTGTTTTTAGTGTCACTTTTTTTCCATGCCCACTGTGCCATAAAAAGCAGATCCAGAGTTAAGCACCCTGTATGGGATGCGGTAAGCTGAATGAAGAAATTTGAGGCAGATATCACACTTTGTTGGCAAATATGACTGGATTAAGCCTCAAGAAAACGAAAAGAAGAGTGCAGCGGCCAAATCTTTAACTAATGGGCGCGAGCGGCGATTTCTCAGCCTTGCGGCGCTCTAGGAAGGAACATCTATGCAGACGATGGGCCTTGTTGCATTGGTTTCCGAAGTATTTGCCACTCGACCTGTTCCCACATTGGCTTCTGTCAAACGCGCTGACGCATAAATTGTCGTCGCTCCCGAATGCTAGAGTAAGATTTGGCTGTTTAAAACTGTCCTGTGATCTTTCTCGAAGGTGCTAATATTCTCCAGGCGACCTCAGATCGTCTCTGTGCGGGGCGGACATAAAGACACCACCAAGCCACCAGTCGATCCTCTGGGAAAGTTACTTCCCCCAAGAACTTTCACTAGGTTGTGCGTGTGCGGAGTGGATGTGTTGAAACGAACCCTACGCCAACTGCGATTAGTTTGGGACTTTCCCTCTTCTCCTTTTTATTCACTCATTCACCTCGTCCAAAAAAGAGAAACTAAAATAAAAAGCCCAGGCCTGAACATTGGAGTACGAATAAACTAGATAAAATGCGCTAACAGTCTAACGCCTTGAATTGCCAAATATGCATATCTTGGGAAGTAAAGCATTATATATTGATTATGGTGAAACGGAAGATCAATGTCGAACGTAATCTTGAAAAAAGCAGAAAGCACAAATATAGCACAATAATAACTTCGAAAAATGAACGAATGCAAGAACAAATATGCCTTATAAATCTCCAGGAACAATCGAAAGCAGGAAAATATTTCTGGAGCCGCAATAAAATACTCTGAAACAAGCCAAGCATTCACTATGCCCTTGCATCTGAACGAAAATACTGTTGACCTGGTAAAGCAGTTAAATAACGTGCAATGGTGTACGTGTACATCATGGGCAAGAAGAAAAAACTTAAACTATAAATAACAAAATATACAACTTATTTGGCTACTGATAACGACATGAGGGTGTAAAGTTTGTGGGCTCTATCTATTTCACGTCAAACCGTCATAGTTCCGTAGAAATTTTTAACGGCAGTCGCCTCTGATGGCCAAACACGCCGCCAGAGATTCTATGGGACACATATTCCCGTAAACTCGTTTCTGAAGTGGTTCTTCTTGTGGCGTTACTACATCGCATTTAGGAGAATGCAGCGCAGCATGCCCTCAGCCACCCCTCTTTCCCTTCCCTCCGGTACTCGGTGATGAGGCATTTGGACGCATTTGGAATTCTAGTGCCACGTCTTCGGAGTAGTGCCATTTATAAAATGGTAAAACTTGAACGGCCACTTCATATAGGCACCTTGAATGCGGCCCGGACAGGCGGCAAAAGTAGTGCCAGCTAAACCGCATGATAAAAAAAAGGAACTAGATAGTTTGCCTGTGCAAGAAACCAAAATTGGGACCTACGCATTCACTGATGAAATGGTGCGCTCTTTCGCAAAACTTTTCAGTGTGTGTGTGTGTGCGTGTAAGTCACGATCGGTCACTTCATCGGGAGGATGCTGTATGAGGGGCGAAGAACCTTAAGGTCTTATGATGTTGTCGTCTGCTGTAGTCATTGCTTAAAACATCGGAACACCCGTTTTTCAAAGTGTCACGCTAGATCGTTTCATCTCTTTGGGAGAAAACGCGTAATAAAATAAAAAAACAGCGACTATCGTTTGTTGTTTCAGGTGGCGCACAGGATTAATAGCGCGGCCCCCCAGGGGGCATACGAGTGGGGTTTTCTGCATCAATTACGCTTGGTAGTCTGTGCCGTGCAGTGAATAACAGAGAAAGAGAAGCCAGTTCCAACATTGAGCATGCCAAACGTCACGTTAACTGCAGCGTGGGTGTGGTATATCAAATCAAACTGTCATGCGGCTGGTGTCATATTGTCTAGAAAGGACGGTGCATCAATGATCGCCTAAAGAAGCACGCATACTGCCGTAAGCAGGGCACGGGCAGCAACTTTGCCGCGCACTGTTCAAAGTGTAACGGATGGACACCGGCCTTTGAAAAAGTCGCCATTATAAGGCGATACCGAGAGCAACGACACGAGAGATATTCTAAGCACGAG
>CM023452.1:26289968-26449968 GCA_013339765.2 Haemaphysalis longicornis
TCGGCATATTGACGGGCCAGAAGTACATACTGTATTTGTGTATATATCTTGCTTAATACTGAGGAGTCTACAAAACACAAAATTTACTCTTACTAAGGCATTAACTTGGGATTGTTAGTTCTTCATCCTAAGGCTAAAAAACAGCGCTAAACAAGAATCAAGGAAACAATACACAAACACGTGCCCTAAATAGAATCTGCGCACTTTTTATTTCCGAAGCAGTATAAAGAGAAAAACAGAATGATGACAGAACGCGTCAGTGAAGATAGCACATTGAAAACACAGAAAAATGTCCGAAGTGCAAGCTCACCCGTTGAGTCACCTACGCGCTAATCACGTGTTTAGGTAGCCAAGTTCCTTTTTGTAGAGGGCTATACAGAAGGGGTGTTCAATGCCGTGCCTGGAGAAGACAGCGTCGTGTAGGAGGCGCCCCTCGCATGCGGTCGCGCGCATGTCGGGCAAACCTGGCGACGCCTAAACGAGCACTTGAAAGAGAATGCATACTCCCTCCGAATCAGTACAGGAAGCAATTTTCAACGCACTGCAAAACCTGTGAACGGTCCCAGCGTTTAGAAGACACAAACGCTTCGCGACACACGCGCACGCGAAATCAGTGAGGCGTGGGAACTAGTCATGCGTGGCAAATATTGTGCAAAGAGGCTTTCGGTAGCCCTCTACAAAAATGAACTTAATTTCCTGCATAAACACGTGATTAGCGCGAGGATCGCTCAACGGTTGCGCTTGCGCTTGGGACATTTGTTTGTGTTTGTAATGTGCTATCTTCACTGACGCGTTCTGGCGACATTCGGTTTTCTCTTTACATTGCCTGTGCAAATAAAGGGCTCTCAGTTGCTAGTCAACACCGGTGTTTTGTGTATCCTTTATTTAGTCCTTGTTTAGCGATGTTTTTTCTCCTTACAATATACTCCTAAACACAGATTCGCCCAGTAACAGTTCTTTAGGGTGAAACCCTGAAACCATCCTTTACACATTTTTAAAGGTTACATAAACAGCAGAAGAACCATTTAAATATCTTAATCGATGTTCGAAAGAGGCGTGAACTTACAAAAAAGGAATTAACCCTATTTTAAACTCTTCTGGGTGTAATTTTCTGAAACCCAGCTCGAGTTTTGGCTTTCTAAGACGCTAAGTCGGTGAGCCACTACGCCATAGAACGAATGTGCGCCTTAAAATTCAAGCCTCCGGATCGCAATGTTTCGTGTGGGCGTTGATGAGTCCATCAATCCGTGAGTTAGTCAGTCGAGACCTTCTCTTTATAGATACAGACTCTCTAAGTGTCGTAACCGACAGCCGAAGGCAGTATACGCCCAGTTTATCAGTTCGGGGAAGTTGCCAAGAGGACTTACCTCAAGGAGCGATAACGTTGGGTCTCCGGTCATAGTCGGGGAACAAGGAAGTTGAAAGGGGATGCCTCCGTTCCGCTTTGGCATGCAACCGCCTGTAATCCAGTGTTCGAACGATCGCTGCTGAAAATACCTTTGTTCGCAATATGAAATGGTCCGGAGGTGAATTATTGTTACCTGCGTGGACATGACAGCTGTTAAAGCGCCTAAGAGCGAATTAATCAGTTTATTAGTAAAGGCTTTCTTGCGGAATACTCTATCGGACTTCACCTGCCGCCTTCTAAAAGTGGCTTCATCATGAAAACAAAACAAAAAATAGCTCTGCTCAATTTTAGAGAACCACGATTCGGTTACTCACTGAGCTTCGTTTAAGCCATAAAAAACTTTATTTTTATTATTTGTTTATTTACAAGATACCTACATCGCCACCTGGGCATTTTTGTAGGGGGGACATGTAACATGCACAAAACAGAGGATACAAATACATTTATACATTCATACACTTTTTCAAAGCACGAAATCATATTGGTTAAAAAAACGAACACCCCATTGATCATAAACGGGCGAAAAAGAGATCGTTGTTTTGTAGGCTAACGAATTCCTCTAAAATATTCAAGTCACGTATTGTTCTTGGGAAAAAAAAAAGAATTTGCAAAAATATTTGTTCTTTGGGGATACTCTAGCACTTTTTGAGAATTATTATGACGCCGTGATATGTAGTCCGGATCGAGGAGATATTTTTTGTCGATACCACTGGTATTGTAGTAAATGCAGTGGAAAAATCTTAATCCTAATTTTTTTACGCGTGGACCGCAGTGAAAAAACGCAAATAATATCGCCGAAATTTCAGATTCCACGCTACAGGGATATTATATGGGCAGGAGCGATGTGACGTAGGGCAGCACTGAAGCATTGAGCCTTCTCGATTTACCAGTCCTGGTCCGGTATTCTCGTAACTGTCCCTTTTAAAAACGTCCCTTTTGCGTCCATTTCAACGTTACGTACTTCGGGTTAAGCAGTGGGCCTTTGATTCAAATACCGTAACTGTTCTTGAAAACGCATTTTAAAGAACTGAAACCGTATCGGAGTATATTTTATGTGTTTATTGTTCCGCGAGCGAACCGACAATAAGGCGACGAAAAATCGTCTGGTCCAAATCGTCTGCTTCGAGTAGCCACGGCTCATAGCTCTGCCGTGCTTGCAGGGCGTCACATCCGGGTGTTCGCTTTAGCCAATCAGGGCTCGCTCAAAAGGGACCCTTTTGAAAGGGACACAAAAGGGACAAAACACGGGAATACCGCCCCTGGACGGTCCGCAGCCGAGGACTGGCCTCGGACCGGAAGTGTCATAGAAATATACATGGAAAAATCGAACGCCGGATCGCGTCTCCGACAGTCCGCGGACGATCCGGGACTGATAATCCAGGAGGCCCATTGCTACCCTTGTGTCTACACTCTAAGCTGGGTAACCCTTAATAGAGGTATCCATTTTCGAATTTTTGTAACCTATAATTTATAAGGTAAAAAATGTAACCTATATCTTCGAAACCCTTATATACGTATACACGTAAGGGTTACTCAGTTATGGGTTACTTTGCCGCTTTCAGCATGTATACCTTTATATAAGTTACATCTACCGCCGTCCAAGGCCACACACCTGGAAGGTGTCATGTTCCGCGCCAGGCGCGCTTTCGCCGGCGCCGCTGTGGCGACGCCCCGAAGGCGCCTTTCCCGCATAATAAACAAATATCGCGTTAGTGGAAGACAATATGTGCGACCATGCTGTCCATTGGCGTCTAAACTTTTGCGCCCGGGTGTCTTTTGTTCCCCCTTTGAAAAACTGCCGGCCACACGGCTGGGGCTAAAAGAGAAGTTACTTTTATAATTCCTAAAATTGCGGGGGAAAAAAGCTTGAAAATGTTTCTTAATATATATGCATTGCATTACCTGTTCGATAATCGTTCCCCAAGGTTGTCACCCAAAAATCTTTGTGAGTATTGGCAACGCTTAAGTCTTATAAACAGGCATAACTAAATTTGATGTTTGCATCAGCTTTGTGCCGTTTAAGAAACCAGTATCAAACATGCATGATAGGTCTTTTTAAATTGCGGGCATAAATTTTAGCTTTAGTTAAACAACATTAGGCTTTAGTGAAACCAAGCTTTAGTGGAAACATGCACTTGATAGCATACTTCAAAAGGACGCCAAAGTTATAAACATAGCCTTAAGCCAAAAATTCTTGTCTGAAAACCCTTAGGCCATGATTATCAAAAGAGAATTGCAGTACATGCACACATATTTGCGCATTTAACAGGAGCACATTTTAAGAAGTTTGGCATCAGTAGTTTTGAACATTCACATTTATTATTATGAAACCCCTGTGGGCTTTTTAAAAAAGCAAAGCTGCGAACCACCCCAATGTAATTATCGTTCCTTAATAAATATTAGACGAGTGCGGATTCCTGGGCGAACTGGGTTTCCTATATTGTTTAGACTTCCAGGTAAAATCGGTTTATTGAATATCCTTATTAAACCTATTTAATAAATGTTGCGGAACAGCTTCACAAACATGGCCAAATATACAGATTCTTTACCTCAATATTTGCACGGATGTATGCAAAGTATTTCAAATTGTTTGGTACTGCAATTGAACAATTTCAGACGAATTCGAGTTTGAGCTACATTTTTTAACATGGTTCTCAGAGTGCACTTTCCCAGTACAGCGTTATTGTCATGGTTCCCCACAAAAAAAACGCAGAATGTGGGAAAGTAAAAAAAAAATTTTTACAAATTCACTGTTTCATAAAAGCAGTGTTTATGGCTATGTTCCCTGCATTCTCTGTTTCACTCAGAGTCTAATATTACACTTGGAATTCACTTGTCTTCACGAATCTTGCGCTGCTGAGCACAAAGTCGCGGGTTCGATTCCCGGCCGCGGCGGCCGCTTTTCTGATGGAGGCGAAAAAAAAAACGCCCGTGTGACGAGATTTCGGCGCACGTTAAAGATCCCCAGGTGGTCAAAATTAATCCGGACCCCTCCACTACGGCGCGCCTCATCGCCTGCGTTGCGTCGGCGCGTTAAACCGTACAATCAATCAATCAATGTCTTTACGAATCCATCTTTACACTTCCCTCTTAGGTTCCTCTTTACAGTTCCACCTGAGTTGTGATTCCCACGCCAATTTATCTTTTTTTTTGCAGCACTAACAAGTTTCTAGGCCGATTGCAATCTGTCTTTTGGACAAACTTTAAATGGTATCTATAATTTCCTGCTTTAAAAAAGGCGCTTGGGAATATTCGGAGATAAGCTTCGCAATTTACGTAGTACACAAGCAGGCACAAAATCAGGGCACGCTGAAGATTTCCCCGAGGTCATCTGAATGACTTGTTCCCTGCTGCCGCAGATGGAGGTATAAATGTGAGGGGCCGTCACTTGAATTTCCCCACCTTGAAGAGCCATCTACAGAAAATTTCAGAAAAGAACAAAATCCAGTGCAACCATAAGCCCCTCACACCAAACACAGGCATGTGAAGTACGAAAAATATATTGCACGAAAATGAAGACGGAGACCAGAGAATGAAATGAAAGGCCACACCAGAGAAGGAGTGATTTACGGCCTTTCAAATAATTTCACATCATTTCAGTAATCGTTACACAGAGTAATTTGGCCGCATTGTTCAGAGCAACGCGAAGCCACTATAGTCATACCGGCCAACCTTCCCGAATTTTAATCGTGCCGTGTTTCTGTTTATCTCGCGAAATGTTTCTGCATGCTCACCCAGAACAGGCAGAAACTTTGGGCTACGAGATAAACTGACATACTTTGCAAAAGAGAAAGCAAAAACATTTCCGCGCCTTCATGTGGAATCACTAGTACACGCAACAGAGCGAACGTCGCACTAAACCCAGGAAACGTGCTTTCACGATGCTGACGCCGTCTGGGTCACATTTTTGGCTGTACTTAAACATCTGCCTCCCCCCTTGTACTGGCAGTTTCATTTTGAACGAGGATCCCACGTGGAAGCCGAAACGTTTTTCATTTCAGTAAGGTGTTCTACAGGTGGTTTCTTCCTCGGCTATTCGTAAAAAGGAATCGCCAACTTACATTTTTTTTTTTTTTCCAAATGTGTTGTGGGATAGGAACATCTGGAACTTGCACCGATCTTCAAGTGGCATTCCCAGGAGGTCTGTACCTGTAATGACTAAAAGGGGTTTTTTGGGGTTTAAAAATGTAATAGGCTTTAGAGCTGGGCAGTTGGTATACATTCATAATGAAAAACACCTCAAACTTGACAAGACGAAAAAAACAAACCAAGCACTCATTAACAACGGGAGCTTTCTTAAAGAGCTCTTTTCGAAAAAGAGTTCTTCTTGTTGGCTCTGCAAAACCACGCATCTTATAGAATAGCTAGAGTTGCTGAAAAACTACAAAGCTCCATGCTGAGGAAATCGTTATGTGAATTCATAAAGTTCATGTAGAAACGAACTGATAGAAAGAGTAACTAAACATGAGGCAAAATAAGATACGAAATATAACATCATAACACTTGAAGAAAGGGCCTCGCATTTTTACAAGTGAATCATACTTTTGTCTGTGCAGGCCGGGGTGCCATCTTTACAAAGAATATTTGAATGAATGAGTTTTAGTTATTGCATTTTCATACCGTTGTTTCCACGGAAATCAGACTTCATTTCAACTTGTGTCATACGCAGGGGAGTCCTGGTTGTCAGCTCAAGGAACACTGCCTGCAAAAAAAACAGTAGTGCTGATAAGTCATAGCATAGGTAGCCAGATGCAACCACACTTTTCGAACAGCCAGGAACCGATGAGGGTGCAGCACCCATTTTTACACCTGCATTTTGTCTCTGTGTAATTCGTCACAATTTCTGTATCATCAAAAAACAACAACAATCAAGCAGCCTGCATGCTGGCTCATACATAACACCATTCTGTAAAGTCGCTTTACTGCACTACACTAGTATCACGCGGGACAACCATTTGCCCTGCAATACCACGCGAATAAATAAGCGACTGATTTATGCGAATGGGAATAATAAACCCCCTTAACATGGTGAAAATGCCCCGCTACCTCAAAATGACTAACCCAAATTTACCCACTCAAGGAAAAGAATGACAAAAAAAGAGTGTTGTTAATATAAAAACTTTTTTTTTTGCGGAGGGCAAACTTTCACAAAAAAGAGGCTTGTGCTGGACAAAAGTGAGTTTAGAAATTTCGGGCAGCATTTAGTGGATTTCTTTTCTGCAGCACACACCTTGTGTTTATCCGGATATATTACTACAAGACCAATAAACTAGACACCATTCCGAATATATGCACCGAGAAAAATGAATATTTCCCGATGGCTGAAACAAAATGATAATACCCAGAGAATAGCGCGATAATATAAGACTTTAATTTGGGGAAAAAATTTTAAATATTCAAGCAGAGCTACCTGACAATTACATGGGCCAATAACTCGTCAAGTGCGCCCGATGCAGCCAACAGCGTAAACAAAACGCTCAACACATGACGAAGGCGCGCAGAGCAGAAAGCAGGTAAAGAGCGCCGTTATCTGTTATAAAGTACGGGCTTTCCCGATCGTCCGCTCTAGTCTGACGCAACGAACGCAAGCCCGTGATTTCATTCAATTGCCGTCGCGGACAACAGAAAACGTCCAGCGAAGCAACCAGCCGGGGAACGAAAATCCCTCTCGAATGCTGCAATTTCAAATTGAAAAGCCCCCAGCGAAAAGATACATCCAATGAAAACACGGAAACCGTTACGGGGAAAATACTCACCGAGTTCGCTTTCACCGGCGCCGGGGCATTGGTCCAACATGCGAACTTGACGCTGGTTGTAGGAGAACGGGCCGTGTAGCGCTGCCAGTCACAAATGGGCTCGCCGCAGCCTCCGCGACTCACGCCGACAAATAAGTCTTGTAACAGCAATCCTCGCTTCATCGTAGGGGGATCACAGCGGTTAAAAAAGGGTCGAGTGGCGCGAAAACGCGGGCCCCCGGGCCTGCGGGCGCCGCCATTTCTCTATATCCCGTCATGCAACGGGGAAATCAACGGCCGCCTGGAGAGAAGGCGCGACGAGCATCTCTTATAGGTTACAGGGCGTTTTATAGGTTACAACGTAAAGGTTACATGTCCAGTTTTGTTGATGTAACCTATCAATCATTAATGTAACCTATAAACCATTTTAACTTCACGCTTGTAACCCTTAGAATGGACTGGGATAAAGAAAACATCAAAATGGATCCATTGTAACCTTTATTTTATAGGCTACATCCCTTTAGAAGTTACATTATGGGTTACCAGGATTAGAGTGTACTGCGAATAGGCATTTTGGTAAGCCGATCCAACGAAACTAAAGTTCCCCCTACCATACCCCAGTAATTTATTGTGGCAGTGGGTGTGTCCGGTGGCCCCCAATTGAATGAACCATACCTTGTGACGTCATCGAAAAATCAGCGAAAAATATATCACGAGTCGTCAGCGCTTCATCTGCTCTCCATAATATATCGATTATTGTTCGAAGTTTGCGATAAAAATTCCATCATTCGTATCAAGACAAAATAATTATTTTAATGAACCAAGCTAGTACCTCATTCTTAGTACCCCTTTAATACTTGGAGTATAGTGAGCAACGAGATTGCAGACAGAAGTGCAGGAGCGGTTGCGCTTCGTAACATTGTGAATGTGAGATCACTGCGTTACCAACACCTAAAGAGAGTGGACGCAGCAGCCTAAAAAATTATTAATTCCTTTGCTAAATGAAAAAAAATTTCCCGCATTTCCCCGAGGGGAAGAATGTGAAAGTGCGAATGCACGAGTTGAATTTGCGCGGTTCGGTAATGTTCGCGAAAGAGAGATCCCCACACACACACAACTACAAAGAAAAAAAGATGCATTTATTCACAGACACCTATTTGTGTTGTCGTTGTACTTGATTGCTAGAGCGGATCTCAGCTTTGAAATTCGTGTCAGTACTCCTTTAAGCGGGTGCATTAGCCCTTCTCACGCCCGATTCCTGGCCAATCCCCACGTGGGTATGTGCCATGTAAGCGGCCAGGCAGCGCGCGCCCATCTCCCCCCGTTGCTAGGGAAGACGAGGGGCGCGCGCACCCGCAGCTGTTGCTATGCGGACTACGGCGGCGGACGATTCAGGCTCGCTTAAGAAGTGCATTCGCACTTAAAAAATTTGGGTGTGGCTTACCTAAGTTATGCCTGGATGTGTGTAGCGAGTGTTGCGTTAAATATTATTGTTTAGCTTGTTTCTCTGTATGGTTACAAAGCTTCTCGAGGCGTGCGGCTCGTTCTTCCCCTGTCTCCTCGGCTCGCTGACTCCTCTTGGTTTCGTACCGACGACGAAGCCTGACGCCGAATCCTACCGAGCCGCCCCGTTTATATGTACGATTTTTTCCACTTCTGAATTTTTTTTATTCCGTTTAGTTGTATTTTTTTTTTTTTTCTCTTTTTTCACTTTTTTATTTGTTTTTTTTTATTTTTTATTTTCATTTTTTTTTTGCGTGAGTTACACTGCCCGAGCTTGAGCAGTTTCGCGTGGCTCCTGGAGAGCGATGCTGCGGTGGTGGTGGTGGCCCGAAAAATGGCGCATACCCACTTAGGGGGATTGGCCAAGAAGAGTTATGTTTTCATTAGAACAAATCAAGCGAGGCAAAATAATGGAGCAGAAGAAAGAATTGGGTCTAGGTTAATGAAAGAGAGAGAGAGGAAACACGAGAAAAAAAAAAAACAGAGAGAAGAATAGGAAAACTATAGTAAAAATCAGCCTAATCGGAATGTTTTTAACACTGCAGACGAGCTGTCTCCGAAATGAAGGAGTGGATGGCGTTGCACACGTCCCTATGGCATCGGCCCAGACTAGTCCCCCCAAACGACAAAAGCACAGGTACAGTTAAAGGCAGTCCAAGACGTAGCAGGGGAATCTCCAGCAGCCTTCTCCGATGGTTGGAAAATCGGCGGCAAAAAAAAAAGAAATGCTCTTCGGATTCAATTTCTTGGCAAAAGTGGCACAAAGGGGTGGTTATCAGATTTGCCCTGAATAAATACCGATTAACTGGTGGCACACCACAACGAAAAGAAGTTAGCAATACTTCGCACAAGCGAGTTTGGCATAAACTTCTCTTCCAGCGGTACCTGAGGTGTTCAAGTTCAGGAGAAGTGTTCAGACCATGGTCGGAGGCATCTTGATTGAACAGGTATTGGCGATACGTGCCAACAACACGCAAGAAAACGGGGGAAGAACCTCGACGATCGGCAAAGCCAGAGCTGTTTTAGCTAATATGTCAGCGGTTTCATTGAGGGTTAACCCACAGTGGCCGGGCAGCCAAACGAGCCGAATCTCCCGCACATGAGTGGGGACGCAGGAATAAAAAGTTTTGGAATAGGATGTAAAGTTTCTGAGGAGAGAGCCATGCACACGGACAAGGAGTCGGTGAGTAGCATCACGGAAGAATTCGCCGGATCAAGTTTCAGGATTGCAAGGAGTAGAGCAAGAAATTCTGCATGAAAAATGGGGATAAAATCTGGTAATCGCAATGAAAAAGACCAGTTCAACGTCGGAGAGAATATGCCCACCCCAACCTTTTCGTCTTTTTTCGAAGCGTCAGTTGCAATGACCACGTGGGATGGGTATTCGGACTGGTGAGCCAGGAGAATGTTATTTAGTATGTTAGGCGGGAGAAGCTTAGCGTTTTTAGGGAAAATATTATCAAACGAAATCCTTACTACTGTGGATGGTACTGCAAGGCGGGAACTGAAAGGGAGGGTGGTGTTTAATGGAGTAAGCAACGAATTGGCAAAAATGACCTGTGGGCGCCGGAGACGAGACCAATATATACCAAAAAAGGACCTTGCATGCTGGAGGAAAACAGCCTGTGGTCTGGCCAGCGGGGACTCAAAGAACTTTGCGAATGCATTAACGGTTAGGTATTTGAACCTGGAGTTCAGCGTTAGGACTCCGGCTTCTAAGTACAACACTCTAATCGGGACGTAAGCGGGCAGGCCTAAGCAGCAGCGCAATGCTTGACGTTCAAGCTTCACCAAAGGCAAGAGCTTATAGGTCGCAGAGCAGAGAACAAAACGCACCCAAATTCTAAGACTGGGCGAACATACATGCGGTAGATCATCAAGAGTGTATCTGCTCTCAGACCTGATCGCTTGTGGCTAAGGCCCCTCAAAAGAGCGACAGCGCGAGAGCCTTTCACTGCAATGTGCTCAATGTGGAGACGCCAATTCAATTTACTGTCATATATAACTCCAAGGTATTTTAGTGAATCAACCTGCCGAATGGATTGTTGACGATAGGATAACGAAATAGATATTGGGTCCGTAAGGGGGAACACGAGAATGGCACACTTATTAATATTTAACGAAAATTTCAGAGTGTCCAGCCATAATTCTAGAGCATTCAGATACGACTGAAGAGAATGAAACAGGGAATGAATATCCTGCGAAGAAGAGAAAAAGGCAATGTCATCTGCATAAACGTATGTTTGTACATCCGGCTGACTAGGTATGGAGCTCAAGAGCACATTAAATAGCACTGGGGAGATGACAGACCCCTGGGGGACTCCACGCGTCTGCTTATAACGAGAAGAGGCGTAGCCATGTTGGTAACAAAAGAACTCTCTGCTTTCTAGAAAAGCCGCTATCCACGCAGTGATGTACTCCGGGAATGAATAATAAGCCAGGAGATCTAGGAGGATGCCATATTCCACGCTGTCGTAAGCTTTTGAAATATCCAGAGTGACCAATGCTGCAACCTGCTTATTCCGTCGTGCCCACTGAATGCGACTTTCTAAGTCTATATGTGCCCACCAAATGGAGCATCCTTCTCTAAAGCCAATTTGTCTGCAGTTTAGGATATTCTTATCAGTCAGAAACTTGCTAATCCGGGGAAGCAAAACGCGCTCAATCACTTTAACTAGAGTAGATGTTAGAGCTATCGGGCTAATGTTATCAATTGAATAACCGAGCTCCGGCTTCTTGGGGAAAGGCAGAATTTTGGCCAAACGCCATTCAGGTAGAACCCATGCGTTTCTAAGTGAAACGTTAACTACATTTAGCAAATCTGCCGGAGCTTCATTATACAACAATTTTATCATTGCGGTGGTAATACCATCCGGCCCTGGCGGAGACTCTGGGAGGGAAGAAATCACTTTACCCAGTTCGCCTATAGTGACCTCTTCAAAATCAGCTGAGCCTAGAGTACGACGGCTTGTAGGAGGAATCCTCGACGCAAATCGCAGCTGTAGGTCACCAGCAATATTCTCTAGGAAGTCTACGATTTCTTCCGGCGTACGAACCAGGGAGGGTGCGTTCAGAGGGGGGGCACATGATTTTCTAGACCTCATAAACTTGAATAATGCTTTTTTACGATGTGGTTCTGATAGGGCTGAAAATCGGCCAATGTTAAAGGACTCCTTTGCACGTAGTACAGTTCGCTTGAAAGTTGCGCGGTAAAATTTAAAATTAACCCAGTTAGCCGGACTCTGATTGTGAAGAAACTGCTTCCAAGCGGCTTTCCCACGTCGGAAATCTCTGGTACATTCTTCATTCCACCAAGGACTACACGAGTTGTTGTGGACTGATGCAACAGTAAATTTTGCTTTACGTATGGAATCGTTAATAGCTGTGATCACGCTTTCAGCCCTGCAGGTTTGTTCCATAGGTGGAAAAGTAGAGAGTGCATTTCCCAACGCCGAGGAAAATTTAGTTATATTGATGAATGAATGTACTCTGTGGCTAGGTATTTTCGCGGTGCTGCGGAAACGCGCCACGTGGCGGCCCGGTCCACTTGATGATCATGCGAGGGGTGGCCGGGTGTGGAACCGATGGCGCGTTCATCAGAACCGCGCCCCATGCTTCCAGCGTCTTCGCCGACCTCCGTTCCGCACGTGGCGGCCTGGACCACTTGATGATCATGCGAGGGGTGGCCGGACGTAGAACCGATGGCTCGTGCGTTGCAGCAATATAGCGGGGCGTTTGCCAGTGTGGTATAGCCATGGAGAAGGAGAGCGACACGGCGCCCAGCTGGCGCGCCTGAGCCGCCGTCGCCGCGACTGGACTGGACTGGATTGGATTGGATTGGATTGGAAAAAGTTTTAGCAGCAGTAAGGTTGATAATCAGCTAATCATACACAACCAGGAAACCTAAGAATAACCAGCTCAACCTTAGCTCATGCTACGTATATCCTTGCGTAGCCGAGCAAAGCACTCGTAATTTTTTATTATTTCTTTTTCTCTTTGACGCGGCGAGCGGCGCGGCCAGCTATGGCGGATAGGGAATCGCTAGGTTCCCTAGCCGCCGCAGGTTCTCTTGGAACCACTTCCACCCAGGGAACCCAGATGCGGTTACCAGGCACAGCGAAACGGCGAGAATACGGGCATTGTAGCTTTTGCTACAAAAGTAAAGATGCGCAGCTGGATGGTCATCAGGCAGTGCGAAACGACAACTGAGGCCTCCACTTCCGCCTGATTGAGAAAAAATCATTCAAGAACAAGCCCACCAATACGTCCATTTCTTCTTCTTAATCTCTACTAA
The DNA here is from genome assembly GCA_013339765.2 of Haemaphysalis longicornis. Taxonomy (NCBI): domain Eukaryota; kingdom Metazoa; phylum Arthropoda; class Arachnida; order Ixodida; family Ixodidae; genus Haemaphysalis; species Haemaphysalis longicornis. The sequence goes on from CM023452.1 coordinate 26,302,909, forward strand.
CATGTCCTTAACACGCATTTGTTCCCTGAGCTGCTCCGCTCTCTTCTTGTCCCTTAATGTTACACCTATCATCTTCCGCTCCATTGCCCGCTGAGTCATTCTCAATTTAAGTTGAACCCTCTTAGTGAGCCTCCAAGTTTCTGCCCTGTAGGTGAGTACTGGTAAGTCTCAGTCGTCACAGGGGACTTATCAGCATCCTTCATGTCGTTTTGTGGTTTTTGTTCAAAATAGAATATGTCTCACCCCCCCCCCCTCCCCCGCCGCCCAGTTTTCATTCCTGTGTAGGCGATTTACTCGGCGCCGCCCCGGGGGCTCCTCCTCGCAACCGCCGGCTGCGTTGTGGCACTTCGTTTGCGAGGCAGCCATGGCCGGACATTATTAACCCCCTCCCTTAAGCCTGCGGCCTCGAGCCAGCCCAAATAAAAACATTTGTCTGACTGTCTGTTCCACTTGTCCTTGGCATGGCTCACGAACAGGCTGAAAAGTCACCTCTGGCTGCAAAAATGCAACAATATTGCTGCAGAAGAATAATCGAATTCGTTTTATCATTGGAAATTTAAAGCTCCAGAAAGATGTATTTGTCAGGGATTATTTAGAAGCTTCATGCAAGCTGAATAAAAAAACAATGTTAACCGTTTTTGTTGATTTTGCCTTCAAGACGAAAAAGAAGCCTGTGGCTAACCAAGCCAAAAAGGCGAGGAACATCGCTAGCTGCAATGGCGCCGCCCACGTTGGCCCGCAAATGCAGCGCCAGATTTCCCTCTAGTATATATTAGCATGAAACTCTATGTGCCCGCGGCCGTTGCCGCCATAGAGTTCCTTACTATATACACCAGAGAAGGATCTGGCGCTAGCGTCTATGCGGCTCACGTCAAGACCATCTGTGTCGTCATGGGCCGTCATTATACCATGCGCTCTCCTTACTTTCATCATTGTATTGGAGTATAAAACGTTTTAGTTCGAACACAGCGCCACAAAAACGCGCAGAATGCTATGGCATTATATTAGTGGTGAATAAAACAGGCTATTTCTAGGATAAGAAAAACGGAAGTAAAGCGTCTTTTTGCCAGAACGGTTGCACCTTCTATTCTGCACACCAAGCCGCTATCTAACAACAATGTTAATATTTTGTGGGAAATCTATCAGATACTCCTATTTCAATAATTTTACCATTATTTCAAATAGGTTGCTTGAAAAGCGTGGAAAGGTTTTTGAGCGTGCCTATGAAAACGTCGCCTTCCTGGTGAACCGGGGCACCGACCGTCAGCTACATTTTAACAAAACTTGTTCCTGAGAAGTTAGATCATATTGGAGAAAAAGAAAAATGTGGCGTTAAACAGTCGTGGAGAAGGCATGATATGGACGGCCACAGGCGCCCGCATCTTGTGTACCTTCGTCGAAGTATGTTTGCTTCTCTTTTTTTTTTTGGTCAGCTACAACATTCGGGGCGGCATATTACCCGCTCAGTTAAACAGGGTCCTTGGAAGAAGGAAACCTACCCTAGTTCAATCAAGACCTTTCATTTCAAATAAACGTTTCATCATTTCTCTCTCTCTCTTCTATTACGGCATGACCAACGTTATGTACGATTACGCAATGCGTGCTCCTTCACAAAACGCGCAGTTGCCACGTCTCGCGGCTCACGAGTAGAGCTCTTACTCGTGGCTTGCTCCTCCGCCTGGCGTCTGGCTTGCTCTCTCCGTCGAAAGATGTAAGGCTCACGGAAGCGCTTCGAGCAGCCCTGAGCGGCCGTCAGGTGGGAGCCACCGCAGAGGGTGCACAGTGCCTCACAGATGTGGCTCTGTTGAGGTTTTCGGAGGCCGCACTGGCGGCCACACGTTGAGGTTCGGCTGTGGATCAATGTCAGGTTTCGTGGCGTAGGGTACACACGGGGACCGTCTTCTTGAACAGCGAACAGGGGTTTTCCGCGCCGAACAAGGTTACAAAGTACGGAACCTTGAGCCCGGCAAAGGTGAGTACCACCACATTAGATTGGCCAAGCCTGCGGCAGGAGTTTATTGGGCACTGGCTTTGGTCAAGGTTGGCAAGGATCTCGGCTTCGGAAAAGCGCAGGGGCACTCCCCGAATCAGTCCCTTGGATAAGTCATCGGGCGCTAGTCCATACAGGGTGACGGCATGGGCAGTATCGGCGATCCTGAGTTGTTTCACGTTGCTTAGAGCGTTGGCCGCATCTGAGGATGGTGTGATGATCGTGACTATATTTTGTGCGGCATCTAAACGAACCATCTACACGAGCCTGGCGCCAAGTGAAGTTTATCGTATTCATCAGAGGCAGGGAAATTTCGGCCATGTCTACGTTCGCGAGCTTGAGGCCGCCTTGTGGGCGCAAAACCAATTTAAAGTCATCGTGGGGCGGGAATCTGTGCCTGGGGGTGGCTTCGCGTATGAGCGGCGAAGGTGTGTTGAAGGCGCGGCGGTCAGGCCTACCTCATTGTTTGTCTTGCGCAGTCGCCTCCGCTGGGCCTTGGTAACGACGTCGATCAAGTCTGAATTGTTACCGAAGTAGGCTTCTGCATTGTCCCCTTCGCTGGAGACGTGCAACGTCGCTTTTTCGACCGCTTCGCTTGAGTTACAACTAGGGGAGTCGGCGGTGCGGAACCCGTCGGCAGGCGAGCCCGCAATGGAACGCAATCGGGCGAGGCCTAACCGCTGGTATTAGGGCTAGCGTGCTCGGCCAGGAAGGAGTCAGAAATTTGTTGAGAGTGCACAAGCTGGTTTCAAACAAGCGTGCATAGGGACAGTACGGAGAGATGAGTACGCTGACGGCGTCAAAGATTGGCGGGAAACCGAGTTTACCACAATTGAATGAAAAACTACACAGAACATGTGAAGCGCGTTCGCTCCATGCGGCTGCAGGTGGCGCCCCTCCTGGGAATACAGACGGTGCACTCTCCAAGCACATCTGCGGGTTTACCCCTGCATTCTCGCTGAATGCCACGTGATAGCGTCACGCGATCTTTAGCGCCACCGTGCGCTCCGCCCACGGCAGGTGCACGCGCCGTATGCGCGCTTTGCGGATGTGCTATGAGCTAGTAAAAATTTAAAAGGGAAACGCTCATTCCAACGTATGGCACCTCACTTGTCCTCCGTCTCTGCCGCGGATGATGTCACCTCCGTCGGCGGCGGCAGAGACGGAGGAAAAGCGAGATTGTCATACAACAGGTTTGAGCTTCCTTTATTTTATATGAACAAGAGTTTCCAGTCATGTGCTTCACCAATACAACTCAACCAACCACCATTCATGGATCATGCATTGATTTAACATTAGAAAAGAATATCTCTTTGAAGTAATCAGAGGTGTCGTAAAGTACATTTCGCGTGTCTCTGGCTTCCCTCATTGTAAAGCCACGTGTGTGGGTTCAAGTGACGTCGCATGGGTAATCGTTGTGGGCGTCGTTTACAGCTTCGCTTTCCAACCATCTTCGCAGGGTGGATTGGCGCGCATTTTTTTTTTTTACGACACGAAATTTTCCTTGCAACAAAAGGCCAGCAGCTTCCCTGTAAATTTTTACAATACAAGCTTCGTCAAATCCAGGAAAAGCGCGTCCAATCGATTGCCACACCTGCAAAGCACCAAATCGCGAAATAAGAACGAAGCGATCCAACGATTGTTTGCGCACTAAGTGAACGTATCTCATTAAGTATCGGTGCGTGTATTTTCTTATATAGAACCGTTCCGTTTTCGCAACTTTTAAGTAACAGTTTTTACACAATAGAAGCCCGGTGGCACGCACGCCCCGTACGTCCAGGGATCTTATCAGGACTTTTCGGTCGACCAACCGGTCTATAATGAAATGTATTAGTTTTCTGAAGGGAACCCATCGGTCACACTAAGTTTTCGGTTAAAAAACATTTATGCATTCTCGGAGCTTAAGAAATCAATACGAATGCATCGATCTCATAAGCTAGGAAAATGCGTTCCACAGTTTGAGTCACAGATATGCGGAGGTCGATAATGCTTTGCGATTGCCGCATGGTATTTATTAGGCAAGCTTATATTCACCGGTTTCACGAGAAATGGGTTAACATTGTCAAACTAGAGGCTTGGTACAGTTGCAACAGACACGTTCCAAAAAAGTAGATTCTCGCACTTGTTTTGGGATATATTATCGCTCAAGTCAGCAAGGGAACACACTCCAGTTTTAAGAGCGAAGATGTTCAGCACATCGTCATTTTTCGTGTCCGCAGTTAAAAATAAGAAGGAATTGCGGAGCGCGCGCACGTGCACGTGCGTGCCTCGCGGCGACCGCTCAGCGTCCCTGCGCGCGTTTTTCAAGCCAAGTATAGCCACTTAGGGAGATTGCCCAAGATTTTGGCGACCACCCGGCAGTTAAAAACGCAGTGTCTAGAGTGTCGTCCGACGGCACTCTAGCTGATCGTTGCAGACATGGCTAGAGTGCCCGTCCGACGACATCTGAATATTTAACAATAGGCGAGCACTGCCGAAGAGTCCGGGAAGTTGATATTGAAAACTTCAAACAAGAATTCCTTGGCAACATGCCAAGACTGGATGATGAAACGAAGGAGCGGTTACAGCAGCCAATAACAGTAAGAGAAGCTGAAGAAGCTATTGACAATTTAAACCCGGGGAAGTCGCCAGGGCCGGACGGTTTAAGTGCGGCATTCTACAAAGAATTTAAAAGTGAAATAGCTACAGTTCTAACTGCCGTTTTCAATGAAGCGTTTGATTTAAATGTCCTGCCACCTTCTTATGGATCCACTCACATGATATTATTCCCAAAAACAGAGGATGGGGAAAAACTTAAACAAGTGACTTCATACAGGTCCATTTCACTAACGAATGTTGATTATAAAATTTTTATGAAAATATTAGCAAGTAGACTTCAGTGAGTGACCCATAAAATAGTAGGCTCTCATCAAACCTGCGGTATACGACGGAGATCTATATGTGCTAACATTCCCAAGGCCAGGTGCGTGCTTGAGTGTAGCGATGCCGCAAAAGTAGGTGTCGCGGTTCTTCAGCTGGATCTCGAGAAGGCTTTTGATTGTGTATCACATGAAGTGTTGCTTTGTATACTGGATTATATCAATGTAGGTTCTGTTATCAAAGATGGGGTGGCTCTGGCGTACGGAAATTGCACTGCGCGGTTAGTGGTGAATAAGACATTGGGAGCGCCCATTGACGTGCAACGCTCGGTGCGCCAGGGATGCCCACTTAGCCCAGTATTGTTTTGTATTTACATTGAAACTTTGTGTTTGCGTATCCAAAATGACGTAGAGATTCGTGAATTCCGCCTCCTGGAGACCGAAGTGAAACTACTGGCTTATGCGGATGACATTGCTGTGTTCTGTGAAAACAAAGAGAGCATTTATAGAGTAGTCCAGGTCACAAAACGGTTCAGTACCACAACCGGAAGCCTAGTAAATTGGGGAAAATGTCTTGGTTTCTGGCATGGCGAATGGCAATCCACCCCCAGCGTTTTTGCCAACGTAGCCTGGACAACAACCCCAGTTAGGTATCTGGGAGCCCCCTACAGTTTTATAGGGACAACGAACCATATTGGCGAGAACAGAGAAAAGAAACTCGCGCGAAGGCGGACAAATGGAAAGGGGCTTATTTGTCCACGTTTGCTAGGGCGACCGTGTGTAATTTGTTCTTAGTATGTAAACGGTGGTATCTGATGCAGGTGTTGCACTGCTCACGCACAAACGTGCAAAAGTTGCATAGAGTGTTCGCTGTTTTTGTTTGGGCCTCGAATTGGGAGAGGTGCAGTCGTAACAACCTTTTTAGGCGTGTGAAAGATGGAGGAGTGGGGCTAGCGCATTTATTTGTGCGACAACTTGTAAATAGATTTCTTTTTTTGAGAGAAGTAAGGGACCCTTTTCTTCGTACAGTGTGTCAATTAAGGCTAGGCAGGGTTCTCCCCGATTTTGTGATTAGGACTGAATACATGACGGGAGGTACCTTTGGATATTTTAAGCAGGTCGTGGCCAGCGTAAAGTTTTTAAACGCAAGATTTTCAAAAGAGTATTTAAGTACGGTTGCGCGTAAGAAATTGTACCATGATATTGTCGATGTTGTGTTCCCTGTTCCCATGTACAGGGCTATGTACTTTGGAAGGCCCGGTAGCGATGTGCTTAAGAGGGTTAAAAGAATGCAGATTCAACCAGGGGTCAAATCCTTTATGTTTAGGTTACATACAGGAACATTATTAGTACGAACATTTATGGAAGAAAGGGGGTTATTCGTACCATGGGGGACAGATTGTTTTAGTTGTAAATCCCCGGGGACAATAGATCATGTATTTTTGCATTGTTGGGAGGGAGTATATTTTTGGGATGTGCTACAGAGGACATTACACAAAGATTTTCCACTAGATCCTCACGGTATACGTTTCCTTGCAATAGACAATGAGGATGGAGTGCCTTACGATTTAGTCATGGCACTGGGTCTCCATAGTATATGGCGCTCTCGTACAGCAAGGTTGTACAATGATGTTGATGCGCGATGTGCAAGGGAGTATTTCAAAGAGAGCATCGGGCGATTTGTTGAAGTTATTAAGTTCCACTAGGAACTACCTGATTGGCTGCCGCAAATAGAGCAACTAATCAATATGAGGGCATTTTAAATGGACAAAGTCAGCCCTGTAGTGGCTGGCAACTCCACCTCTTGTATGTGTACATATTTGCAATGTTGAGATGTAATCTGTTGTGAATTGTCAAAGACAGGCAATAAATACAAAAAAAAAGAGTCTGTGGTTGTAGTGCAGAAGATCCGCCTTAACTACTTGATCCTAAAGTCTGCGGTTCGAGACCGGCTTTTGCCTGGGTTGGTTTTTTTTTCATTATTTATTTGATGTGTAGTTTTTATGCCTCAGGTTAGTTTTGGTGTTTTAAATGATTTCTTTGTGTGCGTTAGGTTATCTTATGTTATGTTTACGGGTTTGGTTGCCTAGCTTTACCTTTTCTAGAGCGATGTACTGCCAGATGCGGCAATTTTGTTATAAAACACCTGTGGACGTCGATATAGTGGAGTGATTATAATGCCGTCGGACGACACTCTAGACACGGCCAGTTAAAAAACTAAGAAGACGCCTACCGCTCGTGTGTACGTGCCTCGCGGTGACCGCGCAGCGTCCCCGGCGCACGTTTGTAAATCCACGCATACCCACTTGGGGAGATTGGCAAGGATTAGCCAAAAAAAAAAAAAAATTCCGCGTTCGCCATAATCTCGGCAACACTTGCTCTGAACGAGAAAGAAATGCCATACAACACGTCCCTCCAAGCTGATGTCCAGTGATTATCACTTCCAAAAAACTGAAAGAAGCTCACGCTCACATCAAAAATGATGGAGTAAAGGCCCCTGCGGCCTCGAAGAAGAAGCACATGGGCTGAAATTTTGGACTTAAACGTTGGTAGTGGTCGTGAAGGTTGGGGACAGCTTCGCTACCTTGAAGTCTTGTGTGTTAGTGTGAGTTTCATTTTTTTTAACTTGCCCGCCCAAAGCGCAAGTGCCTGAATGGAGGCTTGAAACTTCAGTGTTTCAGCTATAATTTCGGTTGTCCTTAGCTGAAATTATGGTCTCGTCTAAAAATGTGGCTGCACAGTTTGGTAATAAAACAAATAGTTGTAATTGCAACTGATTTGAGTTTGCAAACCCCAGTGCAAAATGAAGTTAGGGTAGCTGTTCCAGTGCCACATTTGGTGACTTTGAGGCGAATATTCCTGGTGGAAACAAAATATAAAAAGTCATGGGTGGGGGATTCCTTTCCCCGTGTAACGACTCCAAGTAGCCTAAGCAATTACTCCGCCATTTAGCGCCCCTTGCCTCGGCAGCTTTGTAGGATTTCACTTTGATTTGAGGTTGATTTTATGAATCATTTTACATAACTGATTTTAAGAGTAACCCCCTGCACAGTTCTAGGGCGACCGGTAGCAGCGCGCTTGCACGTGAGGGGCCGCAGCAACCCCTTACTGCATTCGGTTACAAGCTAAGAACCGCAAGGGAAGTTGCCACTGCGCCTCATCACTGCAACCGGCTGTTACTCCGCAAGACTAAAAGAGTATTACTGCGAGTATTTTTAGAAGCAAAGTATAACGCGAACAAAAAAAGGATAACTAGCGTACTTAATGTTCGAGCGAGTTTACACTTTTAGAGTAAAAATGGCTAAGAAAAGTAAATGTTCTCCCGCATTCAGCGCCATCACCTTTCAAAGGTCGTGCGCGTTGATGTCACGGGTTCGTACATTCGGCGTAGTTGCTGGATATATGCTTTTTTGCGGTTTTTAACTACTATAGGATCATGCGAATTGAATTATGGGAAATTGTAGGGAAGGGCAGGGATGAAAGCAACTCTTAATAAGTGAGAGTAAAATGAATGCCTAGTCGACGATGTGCTTTTGGAGGGCGAGTAGAGATAACGTCGTCTATATATTCGAGCGCCGCGGCAGTACAGCTACACTCGAGCATTTTACCTGGAGTCGTAGGGTGCAGTACCTGGCAGTCGGTGTCAAGATAAGTGCGCGCGTTGCGTCTGCAGCAAGGATGTCTGGCCTCGGCGCTAAAGACACAGCGAGGAGCGACAAAGCAGGTGGGTTAGAAGTTCCTCGTTCGGATCGCGATTTTAAGTGCAGAGCACTTTAGGACCATGTGTTGTCGTCATAGGTAACTGGCTGGGCGCGTAGCCACGGTCGTCACGTCGTAACCCAGAGGCTTCAAAAGCCAAGCGGTTTATATAGCCATACATCTCCCCGTTGTTTAGCGCAAAGAAAACTGTAGGTACATTTCAGGCAAAATATACGTAATTAATGGGCAGCGCCCGCGTTCATTTTGTTAGGAGCGCTCGTTCAATTGGTTATTACGATAGTAAGTGAAAAAAAAATTTGGGCCCCGTATCTGCTCCTTTCGTTGCAAATGTCGTCAAAAGACGATAGTCTTTATCGGCTATTGCGGAGTAAATGCCTCCCTTCGCTTTGCCGCTCACCTCTCATGTTGCTCCTCTTGCGTCGCGCTCCTCCCAAGGTAAAGACGCCGAAGGTTTGCTTAAATCATTTTAAATTTCCCGCGTTCCACTGCTCCAAACCGGGTGTCTCGATGCGAACGCTGCTGTACGGCGGAGACGCGCGTAATCGAGGCGCCCTACTTCAACGTTTATAGAACCGCGTTTCCCTACTCCACGTGCGTTGCAAGCAGAACGTGGAACCTATCTAGTGGAACCTTGCGTAACTGTTGCCGGTTGATTTCTTAAAATGGCGCAAGAAGCTATAGTGGCGCGGGCGACAGTAGGCGACGGCGAAGTGAATTCTTTTTCCAGTTGATGAAGAATTTAATTTCGCAAAAGCAAGCATGTTTGATTTTTTATAAAGGAACACTGCAAATATCATTTCTGTATTGATTTACTGTCTCATATTTGCGTAATGTCTTGTTGTTCTTCAACAATGTTGACAAGTATGAACCTTACACCGGACATAGACGGGTAGATTTAGCTGTGACTATATAAGACTAATGGGCAGGCATTGTTTTGCTTTGGCCGGGTGGCTGAATCGAGTCACAGACAGACAGACGGACAGACATACAGACATACAGACAGACCAAAATTTCTGGGTTTAAGGAGCCCAAGAAAGACTATCGTCTTTAAAAGTGGCACTTTAACACCGGAACATGTGGAAGGAAAAGCAAGCACAAAAAGAACAGAACTCCCGCTGGCGCAGTTTCAGGCAGCGGGCGCGCGAGCACAGCGAAGGCGTGAAATTTGATTTGTATTGGGTGGTAGCAGTGAGCGGATAACGGCACTACAGCCCATTATGGTGAATCACTGCTGTGCACTTCCGGCAGCTTACACATTGAGGGGAACGGATTTTAAATTTTTTTAATTCAACAGAGTTGGTTGATTGTAAAACCGGTCTCTTCGTATCGATCGCAGAAATTTGTAGCCGTTTCAAGTTATGCAACTTGCAACTCATGTCGCCAACGTCCCACACACTGGTTGCCTCTTCCTCCGGGATGCAGCATGGGTAAAAGCAGGGTCGCCATGCAGGTGCATTTAGATCACCAGAATCGTAGCGTTAGTTGATTTTCTTCGTAGCTTTAACGGCAGTTAAGCCGGTTTTCTCTCGAGTGTGTCCGCTCAAACACAATGCGCCTTGCGGCCGGGCCAGTTTTGCAGGAAAAGCTATCTATAAAACAAAGTACAATATTCTCACGCGCGTTCTTCGCCTCATTTAATTCGCTACTCGTGGGCCTATATGCCATTTGGCGTTCTCGGTTCACTACGTAACGTAGTATTTATTCCCGATTAATTTCCCCGTAACTAATTTATGTGCCGCTGCGGGATTCAATAAATCGATGCATACTTTTAAAATCATCTCTTGCGAAAATAGAACTCGAAATCATGCAACCCTTTCATACTAGTACACTGAAACCACCGAGAAGCCTCGTCAGTGTGATCGGCAAGAATGCAGTAAAAATAATAATTTTATTACCGGAGAGCGGGTGTTTTCACTCCAAAAAATATATGTTAATGTTTGTGCTACCAGCTGCGGCTCATCTAGCATTTCCCGTAAAAAACATGACATTGGGAAAGTTTGTTATTTTATGACACCTAAAAAAATTACCTGTGAAAGGAAATTTAGCCCTGTCAAATGAGTGTTCGTCGTTAGAAGTTAATGATTATTTTTTCCAGGTTACCTTTTGTTCCAGATTACACTAAATGTAGCCATAAATTCCCAAGCTTATTCCTGTTTTGCATGCTGTAATCGATTAGATTTGAAAAAGTTAATTTCTTCAGCGCACGAAAATATTTTTATAATAAATAAATATTCTATACGCGTTGCTGAACCAGACGCTTATCGTAAACTTTGTGAATTTCTTCATTAGAGGCATCTAATACTTGCCAATATATATTGGAGCAACATTGCGGCGGCATATTACCCGCTCAGTTAAACAGGGGCCCTGGAAGAAGGGAACCTACCCTAGTTCAATCAAGACCTTTCATTTCAAATAAACGTTTCATCATCTCTCTCTCTCTCTTCTATACGGCATGACCAACGTTATGTACGATTACGCAATGCCTGCTCCTTCACAAAACGCGCAGTTGCCACGTCTCGCGGCTCACGAGTAGAGCTCTTACTCGTGGCTTGCTCCTCCGCCTGGCGTCTGGCTTGCTCTCTCCGTCGAAAGATGTAAGGCTCACGGAAGCGCTTCGAGCAGCCCTGAGCGGCCGTCAGGTGGGAGCCACCGCAGAGGGTGCACAGTGCCTCACAGATGTGGCTCTGTTGAGGTTTTCGGAGGCCGCACTGGTGGCCACACGTTGAGGTTCGGCTGTGGATCAATGTCAGGTTTCGTGGCGTAGGGTACACACGGGGACCGTCTTCTTGAACAGCGAACAGGGGTTTTCCGCGCCGAACAAGGTTACAAAGTACGGAACCTTGAGCCCGGCAAAGGTGAGTACCACCACATTAGATTGGCCAAGCCTGCGGCAGGAGTTTATTGGGCACTGGCTTTGGTCAAGGTTGGCAAGGATCTCGGCTTCGGAAAGCGCAGGGGCACTCCCGAATCAGTCCTTGGATAATCATCGGGCGCTAGTCCATACAGGGTGACGGCATGGGCAGTATCGGCGATCCTGAGTTGTTTCAGGTTGCTTAGAGCGTTGGCCGCATCTGAGGATGGTGTGATGATCGTGACTATATTTTGTGCGGCATCTAAACGAACCAGGTTAGCACGAGCCTGGCGCCAAGTGAAGTTTATCGTATTCATCAGAGGCAGGGAAATTTCGGCCATGTCTACGTTCGCGAGCTTGAGGCCGCCTTGTGGGCGCAAAACCAATTTAAAGTCATCGTGGGGCGGGAATCTGTGCCTGGGGGTGGCTTCGCGTATGAGCGGCGAAGGTGTGTTGAAGGCGCGGCGGTCAGGCCTACCTCATTGTTTGTCTTGCGCAGTCGCCTCCGCTGGGCCTTGGTAACGACGTCGATCAAGTCTGAATTGTTACCGAAGTAGGCTTCTGCATTGTCCCCTTCGCTGGAGACGTGCAACGTCGCTTTTTCGACCGCTTCGCTTGAGTTACAACTAGGGGAGTCGGCGGTGCGGAACCCGTCGGCAGGCGAGCCCGCAATGGAACGCAATCGGGCGAGGCCTAACCGCTGGTATTAGGGCTAGCGTGCTCGGCCAGGAAGGAGTCAGAAATTTGTTGAGAGTGCACAAGCTGGTTTCAAACAAGCGTGCATAGGGACAGTACGGAGAGATGAGTACGCTGACAGCGTCAAAGATTGGCGGGAAACCGAGTTTACCACAATTGAATGAAAAACTACACAGAACATGTGAAGCGCGTTCGCTCCATGCGGCTGCAGGTGGCGCCCCTCCTGGGAATACAGACGGTGCACTCTCCAAGCACATCTGCGGGTTTACCCCTGCATTCTCGCTGAATGCCACGTGATAGCGTCACGCGATCTTTAGCGCCACCGTGCGCTCCGCCCACGGCAGGTGCACGCGCCGTATGCGCGCCTTGCGCATGTGCTATGAGCTAGTAAAAATTAAAGGAAGCTCATTCCAACGTATGGCACCTCACTTGTCCTCCGTCTCTGCCGCGGATGATGTCACCTCCGTCGGCGGCGGCAGAGACGGAGGAAAAGCGAGATTGTCATACAACAGTTTGAGCTTCCTTTATTTTATATGAACAAGAGTTTCCAGTCATGTGCTTCACCAATACAACTCAACCAACCACCATTCATGGATCATGCATTGATTTAACATTAGCAAAGAATATCTCTTTGAAGTAATCAGAGGTGTCGTAAAGTACATTTCGCGTGTCTCTGGCTTCACTCATTGTAAAGCCACGTGTGTGGGTTCAAGTGACGTCGCATGGGTAATCGTTGTGGGCGTCGTTTACAGCTTCTTTCCAACCATCTTCGCAGGGTGGATTGGCGCGCATTTTTTTCTTTACGACACGAAATTTTCCTTGCAACAAAAGGCCAGCAGCTTCCCTGTAAATTTTTACAATACAAGCTTCGTCAAATCCAGGAAAAGCGCGTCCAATCGATTGCCACACCTGCAAAGCACCAAATCGCGAAATAAGAACGAAGCGATCCAACGATTGTTTGCGCACTAAGTGAACGTATCTCATTAAGTATCGGTGCGTGTATTTTCTTACATAGAACCGTTCCGTTTTCGCAACTTTTAAGTAACAGTTTTACACAATAGAACGCACCGGTGGCACGCACGCCCCGTACGTCCAGGGATCTTATCAGACTTTTCGGTCGACCAACCGGTCTATAATGAAATGTATTAGTTTTCTGAAGGGAACCCATCGGTCACACTAAGTTTTCGGTTAAAAAACATTTATGCATTCTCGGAGCTTAAGAAATCAATACGAATGCATCGATCTCATAAGCTAGGAAAATGCGTTCCACAGTTTGAGTCTCACAGCCATGCGGAGGTCGAGAATGCTTTGCGATTGCCGCATGGTATTTATTAGGCAAGCTTATATTCACCGGTTTCACGAGAAATGGGTTACATTGTCAAACTAGAGGCTTGGTACAGTTGCAACAGACACGTTCCAAAAAAGTAGATTCTCGCACTTGTTTTGGGATATCTTGTCGCTCAAGTCAGAAAGACACTCCAGTTTTAAGAGCGAAGATGTACAGCATCATTTTCGTGTCCGAAGTCACAATGACTTTCAGTGGAGATCAACTTTTATATAGCTGGTCTAGTCTCGAGTGCAGCGATAAGATAGAGCACAGCAGGCAACGTCATTTAGTTACAAGGATTCCATGTAACTTTGGGCAACATCATGTCGGAGCAGCTGCGCAGCAGTCCTGCATGTAGCGTGATTCTCGCGTTTTCCGCTCCACTCAGCTCAATCCGAATTCAACCAATTCCACGCGCGTAGGTTTATTAGATTCCAAGCGGCACATTAGCCCTTATCAGCCAGATTCCTGCACGTATAGAGAGCATTCCGCAACGAATTGCGGAGCGCGCGACGTGCACGTTGCCTCGCGGCGACCGCTCAGCGTCCCTGCGCGCGTTTTTCAAGCCAAGTATAGCCACTTAGGGAGATTGCCCAAGATTTGGCACCACCGGCAGTTAAAAACGCAGTGTCTAGAGTGTCGTCCGACGGCACTCTAGCTGATCGTTGCAGACATGGCTAGAGTGCCCGTCCGACGACATCTGAATATTTAACAATAGGCGAGCACTGCCGAAGAGTCTGTGGTTGTAGTTCTTCGAGTACTACAAAGCTTTTCGCTTTCCGGGAAGTTGATATTGAAAACTTCAAGAAAGAATTCCTTGGCAACATGCCAAGACTGGATGATGAAAGGAAGGAGCGGTTACAGCAACCAATAACAGTAAGAGAAGTTGAAGAAGCTATTGACAATTTAAACCCCGGGAAGTCGCCAGGGCCGGACGGTTTAAGTGCGGCATTCTACAAAGAATTTAAAAGTGAAATAGCTACAGTTCTAACTGCCGTTTTCAATGAAGCGTTTGATTTAAATGTCCTGCCACCTTCTTATGGATCCACTCACATGATATTATTCCAAAAACAGAGGATGGGGAAAAACTTAAACAAGTGACTTCATACAGGTCCATTTCACTAACGAATGTTGATTATAAAATTTTTATGAAAATATTAGCAAGTAGACTTCAGTGAGTGATCCATAAAATAGTAGGCTCTCATCAAACCTGCGGTATACGACGGAGATCTATATGTGCTAACATTCCCAAGGCCAGGTGCGTGCTTGAGTGTAGCGATGCCGCAAAAGTAGGTGTCGCGGTTCTTCAGCTGGATCTCGAGAAGGCTTTTGATTGTGTGTCACATGAAGTGTTGCTTTGTATACTGGATTATATCAATGTAGGTTCTGTTATCAAAGATGGGGTGGCTCTGGCGTACCGAAATTGCACTGCGCGGTTAGTGGTGAATAAGACATTGGGAGCGCCCATTGACGTGCAACGCTCGGTGCGCCAGGGATGCCCACTTAGCCCAGTATTGTTGTATTTACATTGAAACTTTGTGTTTGCGTATCCAAAATGACGTAGAGATTCGTGGATTCCGCCTCCTGGAGACCGAAGTGAAACTGCTGGCTTATGCGGATGACATTGCTGTGTTCTGTGAAAACAAAGAGAGCATTTATAGAGTAGTCCAGGTCACAAAACGGTTCAGTACCACAACCGGAAGCCTAGTAAATTGGGAAAATGTCTTGGTTTCTGGCATGGCGAATGGCAATCCACCCCCAGCGTTTTTGCCAACGTAGCCTGGACAACAACCCCAGTTAGGTATCTGGGAGCCCCCCTACAGTTTTATAGGGACAGCGAACCATATTGGCGAGAACAGAGAAAAGAAACTCGCGCGAAGGCGGACAAATGGAAAGGGGCTTATTTGTCCACGTTTGCTAGGGCGACCGTGTGTAATTTGTTCTTAGTATGTAAACGGTGGTATCTGATGCAGGTGTTGCACTGCTCACGCACAAACGTGCAAAAGTTGCATAGAGTGTTCGCTGTTTTTGTTTGGGCCTCGAATTGGGAGAGGTGCAGTCGTAACAACCTTTTTAGGCGTGTGAAAGATGGAGGAGTGGGGCTAGCGCATTTATTTGTGCGACAACTGTAAATAGATTTCTTTTTTGAGAGAAGTAAGGGACCCTTTTCTTCGTACAGTGTGTCAATTAAGGCTAGGCAGGGTTCTCCCCGATTTTGTGATTAGGACTGAATACATGACGGGAGGTACCTTTGGATATTTTAAGCAGGTCGTGGCCAGCGTAAAGTTTTTAAACGCAAGATTTTCAAAAGAGTATTTAAGTACGGTTGCGCGTAAGAAATTGTACCATGATATTGTCGATGTTGTGTTCCCTGTTCCCATGTACAGGGCTATGTACTTTGGAAGGCCCGGTAGCGATGTGCTTAAGAGGGTTAAAAGAATGCAGATTCAACCAGGGGTCAAATCCTTTATGTTTAGGTTACATACAGGAACATTATTAGTACGAACATTTATGGAAGAAAGGGGGTTATTCGTACCATGGGGGACAGATTGTTTTAGTTGTAAATCCCCGGGGACAATAGATCATGTATTTTTGCATTGTTGGGAGGGAGTATATTTTTGGGATGTGCTACAGAGGACATTACACAAAGATTTTCCACTAGATCCTCACGGTATACGTTTCCTTGCAATAGACAATGAGGATGGAGTGCCTTACGATTTAGTCATGGCACTGGGTCTCCATAGTATATGGCGCTCTGTACAGCAAGGTTGTACAATGATGTTGATGCGCGATGTGCAAGGGAGTATTTCAAAGAGAGCATCGGGCGATTTGTTGAAGTTATAAGTTCCACCAGGAACTACCTGATTGGCTGCCGCAAATAGAGCAACTAATCAATATGAGGGCATTTAAATGGACAAAGTCAGCCCTGTAGTGGCTGGCAACTCCACCTCTTGTATGTGTACATATTTGCAATGTTGAGATGTAATCTGTTGTGAATTGTCAAAGACAGGCAATAAATACAAAAAAAAGAGTCTGTGGTTGTAGTGCAGAAGATCCGCCTTAACTACTTGATCCTAAAGTCTGCGGTTCGAGACCGGCTTTTGCCTGGGTTGTTTTTTTTTCATTATTTATTTGATGTGTAGTTTTTATGCCTCAGGTTAGTTTTGGTGTTTTAAATGATTTCTTTGTGTGCGTTGCGTTAGGTTATGTTATGTTATGTTACGTTAGGTTGCCTAGCTTTACCTTTTCTAGAGCGATGTACTGCCAGATGCGGCAATTTTGTTATAAAACACCTGTGGACGTCGATATAGTGGAGTGATTATAATGCCGTCGGACGACACTCTAGACACGGCCAGTTAAAAAACCAAGAAGATGCCTACCGCTCGTGTGTACGTGCCTCGCGGTGACCGCGCAGCGTCCCCGGCGCACGTTTGTAAATCCACGCATACCCACTGGGGAGATTGGCAAGGATTAGCAAAAAAAAAAAAGAAATTCCGCGTTCGCCATAATCTCGGCAACACTTGCTCTGAACGAGAAAGAAATGCCATACAACACGTCCCTCCAAGCTGATGTCCAGTGATTATCACTTCAAAAAACTGAAAGAAGCTCACGCTCACATCAACAATGATGGAGTAAAGGCCCCTGCGGCCTCGAAGAAGAAGCACATGGGCTGAAATTTTGGACTTAAACGTTGGTAGTGGTCGTGAAGGTTGGGGACAGCTTCGCTACCTTGAAGTCTTGTGTGTTAGTGTGAGTTTCATTTTTTTAACTTGCCCGCCCAAAGCGCAAGTGCCTGAATGGAGGCTTGAAACTTCAGTGTTTCAGCTATAATTTCGGTTGTCCTTAGCTGAAATTATGGTCTCGTCTAAAAATGTGGCTGCACAGTTTGGTAATAAAACAAATAGTTGTAATTGCAACTGATTTGAGTTTGCAAACCCCAGTGCAAAATGAAGTTAGGGTAGCTGTTCCAGTGCCACATTTGGTGACTTTGAGGCGAATATTCCTGGTGGAAACAAAATATAAAAAGTCATGGGTGGGGGATTCCTTTCCCCGTGTAACGACTCCAAGTAGCCTAAGCAATTACTCCGCCATTTAGCGCCCCTTGCCTCGGCAGCTTTGTAGGATTTCACTTTGATTTGAGGTTGATTTTATGAATCATTTTACATAACTGATTTTAAGAGTAACCCCCTGCACAGTTCTAGGGCGACCGGTAGCAGCGCGCTTGCACGTGAGGGGCCGCAGCAACCCCTTACTGCATTCCGTTACAAGCTAAGAACCGCAAGGGAAGTTGCCACTGCGCCTCATCACTGCAACCGGCTGTTACTCCGCAAGACTAAAAGAGTATTACTGCGAGTATTTTTAGAAGCAAAGTATAACGCGAACAAAAAAAGGATAACTAGCGTACTTAATGTTCGAGCGAGTTTACACTTTTAGAGTAAAAATGGCTAAGAAAAGTAAATGTTCTCCCGCATTCAGCGCCATCACCTTTCAAAGGTCGTGCGCGTTGATGTCACGGGTTCGTACATTCGGCGTAGTTGCTGGATATATGCTTTTTTGCGGTTTTTAACTACTACAGGATCATGCGAATTGAATTATGGGAAATTGTAGGGAAGGGCAGGGATGAAAGCAACTCTTAATAAGTGAGAGTAAAATGAATGCCTAGTCGACGATGTGCTTTTGGAGGGCGAGTAGAGATAACGTCGTCTATATATTCGAGCGCCGCGGCAGTACAGCTACACTCGAGCATTTTACCTGGAGTCGTAGGGTGCAGTACCTGGCAGTCGGTGTCAAGATAAGTGCGCGCGTTGCGTCTGCAGCAAGGATGTCTGGCCTCGGCGCTAAAGACACAGCGAGGAGCGACAAAGCAGGTGGGTTAGAAGTTCCTCGTTCGGATCGCGATTTTAAGTGCAGAGCACTTTAGGACCATGTGTTGTCGTCATAGGTAACTGGCTGGGCGCGTAGCCACGGTCGTCACGTCGTAACCCAGAGGCTTCAAAAGCCAAGCGGGTTTATATAGCCATACATCTCCCCGTTGTTTAGCGCAAAGAAAACTGTAGGTACATTTCAGGCAAAATATACGTAATTAATGGGCAGCGCCCGCGTTCATTAGTTAGGAGCGCTCGTTCAATTGGTTATTACGATAGTAAGTGAAAAAAAATTGGCCGCGTATCTGCTCCTTTCGTTGCAAATGTCGTCAAAAGACGATAGTCTTTATCGGCTATTGCGGAGTAAATGCCTCCCTTCGCTTTGCCGCTCACCTCTCATGTTGCTCCTCTTGCGTCGCGCTCCTCCCAAGGTAAAGACGCCGAAGGTTGCTTAAATCATTTTAAATTTCCCGCGTTCCACTGCTCCAAACCGGGTGTCTCGATGCGAACGCTGCTGTACGGCGGAGACGCGCGTAATCGAGGCGCCCTACTTCAACGTTTATAGAACCGCGTTTCCCTACTCCACGTGCGTTGCAAGCAGAACGTGGAACCTATCTAGTGGAACCTTGCGTACTGTTGCCGGGTTGATTTTAAAATGGCGCAAGAAGCTATAGTGGCGCGGGCGACAGTAGGCGACGGCGAAGTGAATTCTTTTTCCAGTTGATGAAGAATTTAATTTCGCAAAAGCAAGCATGTTTGATTTTTTTATAAAGGAACACTGCAAATATCACTTCTGTATTGATTTACTGTCTCATATTTGCGTAATGTCTTGTTGTTCTTCAACAATGTTGACAAGTATGAACCTTACACCGGACATAGACGGTAGATTTAGCTGTGACTATATAAGACTATGGGCAGGCATTGTTTTGCTTTGGCCGGGTGGCTGAATCGAGTCACAGACAGACAGACGGACAGACATACAGACATACAGACAGACCAAAATTTCTGGGTTTAAGGAGCCCAAGAAGACTATCGTCTTTAAAAGTGGCACTTTAACACCGGAACATGTGGAAGGAAAAGCAAGCACAAAAAGAACAGAACTCCCGCTGGCGCAGTTTCAGGCAGCGGGCGCGCGAGCACAGCGAAGGCGTGAAATTTGATTTGTATTGGGTGGTAGCAGTGAGCGGATAACGGCACTACAGCCCATTATGGTGAATCACTGCTGTGCACTTCCGGCAGCTTACACATTGAGGGGAACGGATTTAATTTTTTCAATTCAACAGAGTTGGTTGATTGTAAAACCGGTCTCTTCGTATCGATCGCAGAAATTTGTAGCCGTTTCAAGTTATGCAACTTGCAACTCATGTCGCCAACGTCCCACACACTGGTTGCCTCTTCCTCCGGGATGCAGCATGGGTAAAAGCAGGGTCGCCATGCAGGTGCATTTAGATCACCAGAATCGTAGCGTTAGTTGATTTTCTTCGTAGCTTTAACGGCAGTTAAGCCGGTTTTCTCTCGAGTGTGTCCGCTCAAACACAATGCGCCTTGCGGCCGGGCCAGTTTTGCAGGAAAAGCTATCTATAAAACAAAGTACAATATTCTCACGCGCGTTCTTCGCCTCATTTAATTCGCTACTCGTGGGCCTATATGCCATTTGGCGTTCTCGGTTCACTACGTAACGTAGTATTTATTCCCGATTAATTTCCCCGTAACTAATTTATGTGCCGCTGCGGGATTCAATAAATCGATGCATACTTTTAAAATCATCTCTTGCGAAAATAGAACTCGAAATCATGCAACCCTTTCATACTAGTACACTGAAACCACCGAGAAGTCTCGTCAGTGTGATCGGCAAGAATGCAGTAAAAATAATAATTTTATTACCGGAGAGCGGGTGTTTTCACTCCAAAAAATATATGTTAATGTTTGTGCTACCAGCTGCGGCTCATCTAGCATTTCCCGTAAAAAACATGACATTGGGAAAGTTTGTTATTTTATGACACCTAAAAAAATTACCTGTGAAAGGAAATTTAGCCCTGTCAAATGAGTGTTCGTCGTTAGAAGTTAATGATTATTTTTTCCAGGTTACCTTTTGTTCCAGATTACACTAAATGTAGCCATAAATTCCCAAGCTTATTCCTGTTTTGCATGCTGTAATCGATTAGATTTGAAAAAGTTAATTTCTTCAGCGCACGAAAATATTTTTATAATAAATAAATATTCTATACGCGTTGCTGAACCAGACGCTTATCGTAAACTTTGTGAATTTCTTCATTAGAGGCATCTAATACTTGCCAATATATATTGGAGCAACATTGAATGAGCTGAAACGGAAACAGTGCATCCACGCATAAACGATCCGAATATTTATTTTATACTAACAAATCGACCGAAAAGAAACTGAAGGATAAAATCAAGTTGACGAAGGACAAAAACAACAGATTCTAAATCTGCAACCAAAACAAGCAAATGAAATAACTTGTAAGCCGATAAAAATGATT
Organism: Haemaphysalis longicornis; assembly: GCA_013339765.2. NCBI lineage: Eukaryota > Metazoa > Arthropoda > Arachnida > Ixodida > Ixodidae > Haemaphysalis > Haemaphysalis longicornis. Next base: position 26,323,717 of record CM023452.1, read on the forward strand.
TTTCGCATGCGGATTCCAGTTATGTTGAAATCACAATGGCGTTCAGTCTGTAAAACGCGCTTTTCTACCTAAAGTGATCGACCTTTCCTCTTTGACGCCCCTTATCAATAATGCCGCTCACATCAGTACAGGGCACTCTTCAACCGCTCTTCTGGCTATCGGAAACACTGGAAACGCTCAATTGGCAGCGGCGCTTGCTTTTCACCTCGACGAACTGTGTACTTGCGGGTGACTACAATTCGCATGACAAATAACCGATCGTGAAGGTGTAATAAATTTGAATTTGAATTTCCTTCTCCGCCCCAGGGCCGCGAACCCGTGGCCGTGCGAATACTTACTGAGTAGAATCAGCGAAGAGAGGTTATGATGGCAAGAAAAAGAATATAATAAACGAGCACAAAACAAAATGCAATTAAACAAAACCCTCATTCCGTAGGTGCAGACAGCAGAAATATGAAACAGACGCATAGAAGATATACGTTGTTGGCTAAGAATGGGCAGGTTGGGTGAGAGTTATGTACTGCCTCAATTCATCATATCATCATCATCATCAATTATTGGCTGCATCTAAGTTGACAAGAAGTGGTTCATCCGGCGGGTTTTACAATCGACATCGGCGAGTAAAAGAGTCACACGCATGAAAATATCTCGTTCATAAGACGCATTAGTGAAACATCCCATGTCGCAGATCGATGATACCGCATCTTGTTGGCCACCCATGTTGTTTGGAAACTACGCCACCACTCTCTCCACCCCCATACCTAACACCCCCTCTCTGTACCCCGTTCAGCTGTGAATGCCCGTTCCCCGGAGTACGCCGGTTTTAATGGCTTTCATTCGAGTATATAATTTTTACGGCTGCATACAGGCATGTTTTAGTGTGTGCGCTGCGAATTATTTACAGATAAACTTGGCCACCCAGTAGTTCAGATAGCAGATACGTTAAGTAATGTAAATGGCTTCAGGTTTCTTTCAGGATAAATACTTCGCCTAGTCCTCAATCACTCTGTTTCAACATTACCCGCCGGTAGCACAAATGCTCTATGCGCACTGCTAGTATTTCCCACCACATTATAATTTATGCACTATTTTGCCCTGCCATTCTCACAGAGAATATCTCTCACACTTATGAGCCACTGAGGCGACCACTGTTCATGTCAGGCTATGCAGGCGCATAGTATCGAATAACCGGCATTGTTGCGCACTGAGCGTGGTGCAAAAAAAATTCATGACTCTACATTAAGGTTCTTTGGAGGGTAGTTAACAAGTTTGGGAATTGGAATCGGAATTGTTCGTGTCCGCACAATTGGCGTGCATATTTTCTAGATGGCCATGTGTTCCCGCTCTGGGTATTTCAATTTGTCAGAGTGTATACTCCGTGTAAAACGTGAATGTTGTGTACTCCTCGACTGATTCCTTATGAGCACCAGCAGCTAAGATTAAAGGATAAGTTTAAGATGACGTCTCGGACTAAACTGTCTTGGGGAAAACGCGTGTACTCATGCGGCAGTCTACGAGGCGAACACGTATTCTTCCGCCCCTCAGGGGAATTATACAATGCCACAACGATCTCTTATCCCTGCGATGGACATGTTGATAAGTATCTTAGGGAAGTTTCCTTTTACTTGACAGGAGTTTTTGAATTTTATTTTGATTTCCGATATAAGCCCGTGCAGATTACACAGAGAGAGAGAGAGAGAGAGAGAGAGAGAGAGGTACATTGTACCCAGAGCGGGCGAACCCATTCGTGATTTTTTTACAGGTGATAATCTTTCGTAAGCTGCCTAAGCTCGTCCGTCTGTCAGTTCTTCGTATGAACTGATTGTTGTCTGGACGCTGTCGAGGAAGGACGCACTAAGTGATCTGTTGCAACAACATGCCCCCCCCCCCCCTTTTCCTTGTGACATATTATGGGCGAAGCACCTTACGGGCTCGGGATGTCGTCGTCTCCTGTCGTCGTCGTCATTTCATACAGTCACGGTACTAAAACACCGGGACACTCGTTTTCCAACCCCTCGAGCGGGAACTTTTCATCTCCATGGGAAAAACGCGTAATAAAAGATCACACCGGGACACTCATTCTCCAAGGCCACGCCCTAGAACGCTTCGCGCTTCAAACACACGAGACTTACAGCAAAGCTGTCTGTCTACCCCCCAACGGTTTCATCTCCATGGGCAAGATTGCCAAGGCGCCGAGAATACACTTATACACGGCATGCTTTGCTCCTCCCGAGGTTTCACGTTAGTAGAGATGGCCCGGAAATTCTTTTTTCTGGCGGCATTCTTTGGGCAGACGTTCTCTTATTAACATCAATCTCTCTCTTTTGATCATGTAAGGCGCTCATACGCCCTTTTATTTAAAGAGCATGTAAACGTGCCCACACAATTTTTATTTAAAGCGGATTGATAGTTTTTACGTTAGCGTAAAACTTAGAAAATCGCGCTTTGTGGCCTCCAACTTCGCTATGGATTCAAAGATTCAAATTCAAAGATTCAGAGACTCAAATTGTATTAGTTTAAAAAAAATTAGTTAAAAAAATCAACAATATACCGGTGAGAGTCCCAGAGTCACAGACATTAGTGGGACCATCGGTTCAGAGATACAATTCGACGGTAACATTTTTAGACGGTAAATGAACATTACCGTGAATTGCGGACATGTAAATGCACTGTTACATCACCAATCAAGCCCGAAACACACAACATAGCATCAAAAGAAACAGGTAACAAACGAGTCAGATAGGTCTAAAATAAAACGTACAGGTATCATAGAAGAGGATTAATTCTTAGGACATTTTTGAACAATGAAATTAACTAAAAGATTTAAGAGGTGAAGTAACTGATTCCAGAAACAAATTGCCTTGAATGCTGAAGTTCTTTTCCCGTAATTGGTTCAAGCTGGGGCTAACAGGAAATTTTTATTAGCTGCAAATCTGGTCCTATAATTATTCTGCCTTAGATCAGATGCAATAAACGGGATTGTAAGTTGATTATAAAGAAACTTGTGCAATAAAATTACAAGGTTAAACTGTAACAACATATTCGCGGGAAGGATATTGTAAGAGCACAGTAATGTGAAGGCGCTATACTGTGTGGAACTAGAAGTGAAAATCCGTATTTACTGATTTTGAATATTTTTAAGTGATGATAAGTGACAAGCATAAGTATTGCCCCACGAAACGATACCGTAACTAAAAATCATGCACTCCTCCGTCTAACGACGACGACGGTTGAACGCTAAGCTTTCTCCTGATAGATTTTTGGTTGGCCAATCGTACACTGCGAGTATGTGCTTCTCTGGAGGTACGCCCACTTTTCTAGAATACCCACAGCAACTCTCCGGTGTGGACTCCGTAGACATAACGTTTGGGTTTGGTGTGTACGGCGCGAAGCGGGAGCTACTGCTTGGCGTTCAATGAGCGTTTTTTCGAGTGTGTGCCTGTTTGAGGTGTTGAACCCCAAGATGTGATGTTGGGCCTAACTTCCTGAACCTCAAAATGTGAAAGTTAGGCCTAACGCCTTGTGGCTCACAGCCGTAGGGCACACAGAACAATGCTGTTTTCTTATGACGGATTCTTTGGTTATCGTCCGAGTGTCTCCAACCGCTTCGACCGTGTAAAAATGTAGCAATCGGATAGACGCCGGCTTCGTAACGGGAAGGACCCAGGTTCAATTCCTTCCACGGGAAGCGTTGGTTTCCTTCACTTTACCCACAATAATTCATCATCTTCAGTGAAAGTCCACTTTCCTGCAGAATGTATTGGCGTACAACGGCATTAGCAGAGACACTGAAGCTTTGCTTAATATTGTCACGAAGCCAAACATGACGCAGTTGTCTTGAAGGAAAAACAAGTTTATTGGAGCGTACTTGTGCTCCCCTAAAAAAAATTACACCATCTTCCCGTAGGGGAACCCTGAGTAGTATGCAAAGCAGCCATGGGGTCGATTCAAGTGCCCATTAGTTTTCAGTTCGTCGTTTCGGTTAGGTTGAGGTACGTAGCTACGTTATAATAATTTATTTATTTATTTATTATTTATTTATTTACAGAATACTGCAGGCCCAATTAAGGGCCCCAGCAGGAGGGGCAAGAATATAAAACTGCACACAACTGTAAATCAGCAACAACAACAAAAAGATGCAAAAAGATACATCATGGGTCATGGTTCAATACGATCAAGTGCTTCTACAGAGCCGGTTAACGACTGAGGTAGGCAGTTCTAGTCGTTTATGGTTCGAGAAAAGTACGAGTATTTGAAAATGTTTGTTCTGGCGAAATACGGTGTTAATGAATGAGTCTGCCGATGCCGGGTTTGTCTTGTCGTAAGCGGTTTTAGGTACAAATCACGGTTTACTGACAGCTTGTTGTTATTCAAAAGAAAAAGAAATTTGAGCCTGTGAATTTTACGACGTTTTTAAAGTGTGGGTATACTGTTTTCTTTCATAAGGTTTGTGGGGGAATCAGTTCTTCGGCACTTGGAGTAAATAAAACGGACCGCTTTGCGTTGGATTAGTTCAAGAGCCTCGATATTTCTTTTTGTGTATGGGTCCCAGACGATTGATGCATATTCCAACGAGGGTCGTATAACAGTCAAGTATGTTAGTTTTTTAACAGTAGAAGGAGCATGCTTCAGTTTGTGTCTCAAAAAACCAAGTTTACGGAAAGAGGACGCACAAACATTAGAGATGTGCTTATTCCAGCTGAGGTTGTTGGTTAGAGTGACACCAAGGTACTTATACTCAACAACCTCAGCTAGTGTCGGGGTACCACATTGATATTTAAATGGTAAAATAGTTTTTTGTTGCTTACTCGCATAAAGACGGTTTTGTCTGTGTTTAACCTCATCTTCCATTGCTCGCACTATGCAAAGATATTATGGAGGTTAGTGTTTAGCAAGAGCTGGTCGTCATGGGAAGTGATTTCATTAAACAGCACACAATCATCAGCAAACAGTCTGATCTGAACCGGCGCGGAAACAGTATGAACAATGTCATTAATATAAATTAAAAATAATAACGTTCCAAGAACACTCCCTTGGGGAACCCCAGAAGTTACAGGGAGCGGGTCAGAGCAATTGCCGGCAATGCTTACAAACTGAACACGGTCAGACAAGTAGGAAGAAATTCAGGAAATTATAAATTCAGGAAGGCCAATCGAATCCAGTTTTTAAATAAGCTGATCATAAGGAACAAGATCAAATGCCTTTGTGAAATCCAAAAAGATGACATCAACTTGACCTGCCTTATCTAAAATTTGTGAAAAACTGTGCACAACAGAGATTAATTGCGTTTCTGTGGAAAACCCTTTCCTCAAACCATGCTAAACATCCGAAAGTATGTTATTTTCATTAAGGAACGTTATAATAAATTTAGCTATAATGTGTTCAAGCACTTTGCAAGACGAAGACGTTATAAATTGGACGATAGTTTGGCACCAAATCTTTGTCACCCTTTTTGTGCACTGGAGCAATGCGTCCCGCTTTCCAATCACGAGGCAAGCGGCCGGAACGGATGGAAGCGCGGAAAAAGATTATAAGAAATTACGATAACATCTCGGCATATCGTCGTAAAAAAGTGTTGGGAATTTATCAGGACCGGTGGAAGTTTTAGTTTTCAAATTCAGGAGCAACGAAACAATACCGGGTAGAGATACAATATCTGGAACGTCGCCATTACTTCGACACACTCGGTACAGTGGCTCGTTAGAGGCGGTAAAAACGTTATGGAAGTACAAATTGAAATGAATGACAATCGTTTTCTTGTCGACAATAGTTGCTCCTTCGTGCGTTATTTGCTCAACACAATTGGTCTTTTTGCTCAAAAAGTTCCAAAATTTTTGTGGGGCAGACGTAATAAAGTTGGGTAGAGTATCCTGAAAGTATCTAGATTTAGCTATCCTCACAGCCTCGTTCAGTGTGTCCTGGGCAGAAAGAATAACGTTGCGTTTAAGCCGCTTTAGTTTTCTTTTCATGTCCAAGACGTTTCGCGTGATCCAAGGATTTGATTTGCGCGTTTTTTAAACTTTGCTAGGGATAAAATTATCTAGACAATGCAGGCATATTTTTTTAAATTTGTTCCACAATACTTCAGGGTCACTTCCCTCAAATCTGCTGAGGGAGAGATCGAGGTGGTCCAGAACACTCTCGTCATTTGCACGCGTAAAGTCTTTCCCAGTGATTGATTTGGCATTGTGCGTAGTGCAAACAGCGTGCACGGGACAAGAAAAATAAACCATGTCATGATCCGAAAGGCCAGGGTCGACCGTTACAGAAAAAAGTTCAATTTACAATTTGGTTTCCATGGTAACTACCACACTTTTCACTTACCGGAACTATGAAATGGGAAATTGCGTTGAGCCCATGGCTGTTTCGCATACTTTTGTTTGATACTTCCTCTTCCGTTTTACGACAGACATCAGCAGCACCAAACAAATTGAAACCGATGGCTAGTGTATCATTCGACCTCGTCCACCCCACGTCGCGGCGGCATATTACCCGCTCAGTTAAACAGGGGCCCTGGAAGAAGGGAACCTACCCTAGTTCAATCAAGACCTTTGATTTCAAATAAACGTTTCATCATCTCTCTCTCTCTGTTCTATACGGCATGACCAACGTTATGTACGATTACGCAATGCCTGCTCCTTCACAAAACGCGCAGTTGCCACGTCTCGCGGCTCACGAGTAGAGCTCTTACTCGTGGCTTGCTCCTCCGCCTGGCGTCTGGCTTGCTCTCTCCGTCGAAAGATGTAAGGCTCACGGAAGCGCTTCGAGCAGCCCTGAGCGGCCGTCAGGTGGGAGCCACCGCAGAGGGTGCACAGTGCCTCACAGATGTGGCTCTGTTGAGGTTTTCGGAGGCCGCACTGGTGGCCACACGTTGAGGTTCGGCTGTGGATCAATGTCAGGTTTCGTGGCGTAGGGTACACACGGGGACCGTCTTCTTGAACAGCGAACAGGGGTTTTCCGCGCCGAACAAGGTTACAAAGTACGGAACCTTGAGCCCGGCAAAGGTGAGTACCACCACATTAGATTGGCCAAGCCTGCGGCAGGAGTTTATTGGGCACTGGCTTTGGTCAAGGTTGGCAAGGATCTCGGCTTCGGAAAGCGCAGGGGCACTCCCGAATCAGTCCTTGGATAATCATCGGGCGCTAGTCCATACAGGGTGACGGCATGGGCAGTATCGGCGATCCTGAGTTGTTTCAGGTTGCTTAGAGCGTTGGCCGCATCTGAGGATGGTGTGATGATCGTGACTATATTTTGTGCGGCATCTAAACGAACCAGGTTAGCACGAGCCTGGCGCCAAGTGAAGTTTATCGTATTCATCAGAGGCAGGGAAATTTCGGCCATGTCTACGTTCGCGAGCTTGAGGCCGCCTTGTGGGCGCAAAACCAATTTAAAGTCATCGTGGGGCGGGAATCTGTGCCTGGGGGTGGCTTCGCGTATGAGCGGCGAAGGTGTGTTGAAGGCGCGGCGGTCAGGCCTACCTCATTGTTTGTCTTGCGCAGTCGCCTCCGCTGGGCCTTGGTAACGACGTCGATCAAGTCTGAATTGTTACCGAAGTAGGCTTCTGCATTGTCCCCTTCGCTGGAGACGTGCAACGTCGCTTTTTCGACCGCTTCGCTTGAGTTACAACTAGGGGAGTCGGCGGTGCGGAACCCGTCGGCAGGCGAGCCCGCAATGGAACGCAATCGGGCGAGGCCTAACCGCTGGTATTAGGGCTAGCGTGCTCGGCCAGGAAGGAGTCAGAAATTTGTTGAGAGTGCACAAGCTGGTTTCAAACAAGCGTGCATAGGGACAGTACGGAGAGATGAGTACGCTGACAGCGTCAAAGATTGGCGGGAAACCGAGTTTACCACAATTGAATGAAAAACTACACAGAACATGTGAAGCGCGTTCGCTCCATGCGGCTGCAGGTGGCGCCCCTCCTGGGAATACAGACGGTGCACTCTCCAAGCACATCTGCGGGTTTACCCCTGCATTCTCGCTGAATGCCACGTGATAGCGTCACGCGATCTTTAGCGCCACCGTGCGCTCCGCCCACGGCAGGTGCACGCGCCGTATGCGCGCCTTGCGCATGTGCTATGAGCTAGTAAAAATTAAAGGAAGCTCATTCCAACGTATGGCACCTCACTTGTCCTCCGTCTCTGCCGCGGATGATGTCACCTCCGTCGGCGGCGGCAGAGACGGAGGAAAAGCGAGATTGTCATACAACAGTTTGAGCTTCCTTTATTTTATATGAACAAGAGTTTCCAGTCATGTGCTTCACCAATACAACTCAACCAACCACCATTCATGGATCATGCATTGATTTAACATTAGCAAAGAATATCTCTTTGAAGTAATCAGAGGTGTCGTAAAGTACATTTCGCGTGTCTCTGGCTTCACTCATTGTAAAGCCACGTGTGTGGGTTCAAGTGACGTCGCATGGGTAATCGTTGTGGGCGTCGTTTACAGCTTCTTTCCAACCATCTTCGCAGGGTGGATTGGCGCGCATTTTTTTCTTTACGACACGAAATTTTCCTTGCAACAAAAGGCCAGCAGCTTCCCTGTAAATTTTTACAATACAAGCTTCGTCAAATCCAGGAAAAGCGCGTCCAATCGATTGCCACACCTGCAAAGCACCAAATCGCGAAATAAGAACGAAGCGATCCAACGATTGTTTGCGCACTAAGTGAACGTATCTCATTAAGTATCGGTGCGTGTATTTTCTTACATAGAACCGTTCCGTTTTCGCAACTTTTAAGTAACAGTTTTACACAATAGAACGCACCGGTGGCACGCACGCCCCGTACGTCCAGGGATCTTATCAGACTTTTCGGTCGACCAACCGGTCTATAATGAAATGTATTAGTTTTCTGAAGGGAACCCATCGGTCACACTAAGTTTTCGGTTAAAAAACATTTATGCATTCTCGGAGCTTAAGAAATCAATACGAATGCATCGATCTCATAAGCTAGGAAAATGCGTTCCACAGTTTGAGTCTCACAGCCATGCGGAGGTCGAGAATGCTTTGCGATTGCCGCATGGTATTTATTAGGCAAGCTTATATTCACCGGTTTCACGAGAAATGGGTTACATTGTCAAACTAGAGGCTTGGTACAGTTGCAACAGACACGTTCCAAAAAAGTAGATTCTCGCACTTGTTTTGGGATATCTTGTCGCTCAAGTCAGAAAGACACTCCAGTTTTAAGAGCGAAGATGTACAGCATCATTTTCGTGTCCGAAGTCACAATGACTTTCAGTGGAGATCAACTTTTATATAGCTGGTCTAGTCTCGAGTGCAGCGATAAGATAGAGCACAGCAGGCAACGTCATTTAGTTACAAGGATTCCATGTAACTTTGGGCAACATCATGTCGGAGCAGCTGCGCAGCAGTCCTGCATGTAGCGTGATTCTCGCGTTTTCCGCTCCACTCAGCTCAATCCGAATTCAACCAATTCCACGCGCGTAGGTTTATTAGATTCCAAGCGGCACATTAGCCCTTATCAGCCAGATTCCTGCACGTATAGAGAGCATTCCGCAACGAATTGCGGAGCGCGCGACGTGCACGTTGCCTCGCGGCGACCGCTCAGCGTCCCTGCGCGCGTTTTTCAAGCCAAGTATAGCCACTTAGGGAGATTGCCCAAGATTTGGCACCACCGGCAGTTAAAAACGCAGTGTCTAGAGTGTCGTCCGACGGCACTCTAGCTGATCGTTGCAGACATGGCTAGAGTGCCCGTCCGACGACATCTGAATATTTAACAATAGGCGAGCACTGCCGAAGAGTCTGTGGTTGTAGTTCTTCGAGTACTACAAAGCTTTTCGCTTTCCGGGAAGTTGATATTGAAAACTTCAAGAAAGAATTCCTTGGCAACATGCCAAGACTGGATGATGAAAGGAAGGAGCGGTTACAGCAGCCAATAACAGTAAGAGAAGTTGAAGAAGCTATTGACAATTTAAACCCGGGGAAGTCGCCAGGGCCGGACGGTTTAAGTGCGGCATTCTACAAAGAATTTAAAAGTGAAATAGCTACAGTTCTAACTGCCGTTTTCAATGAAGCGTTTGATTTAAATGTCCTGCCACCTTCTTATGGATCCACTCACATGATATTATTCCAAAAACAGAGGATGGGGAAAAACTTAAACAAGTGACTTCATACAGGTCCATTTCACTAACGAATGTTGATTATAAAATTTTTATGAAAATATTAGCAAGTAGACTTCAGTGAGTGATCCATAAAATAGTAGGCTCTCATCAAACCTGCGGTATACGACGGAGATCTATATGTGCTAACATTCCCAAGGCCAGGTGCGTGCTTGAGTGTAGCGATGCCGCAAAAGTAGGTGTCGCGGTTCTTCAGCTGGATCTCGAGAAGGCTTTTGATTGTGTGTCACATGAAGTGTTGCTTTGTATACTGGATTATATCAATGTAGGTTCTGTTATCAAAGATGGGGTGGCTCTGGCGTACCGAAATTGCACTGCGCGGTTAGTGGTGAATAAGACATTGGGAGCGCCCATTGACGTGCAACGCTCGGTGCGCCAGGGATGCCCACTTAGCCCAGTATTGTTGTATTTACATTGAAACTTTGTGTTTGCGTATCCAAAATGACGTAGAGATTCGTGGATTCCGCCTCCTGGAGACCGAAGTGAAACTGCTGGCTTATGCGGATGACATTGCTGTGTTCTGTGAAAACAAAGAGAGCATTTATAGAGTAGTCCAGGTCACAAAACGGTTCAGTACCACAACCGGAAGCCTAGTAAATTGGGAAAATGTCTTGGTTTCTGGCATGGCGAATGGCAATCCACCCCCAGCGTTTTTGCCAACGTAGCCTGGACAACAACCCCAGTTAGGTATCTGGGAGCCCCCCTACAGTTTTATAGGGACAGCGAACCATATTGGCGAGAACAGAGAAAAGAAACTCGCGCGAAGGCGGACAAATGGAAAGGGGCTTATTTGTCCACGTTTGCTAGGGCGACCGTGTGTAATTTGTTCTTAGTATGTAAACGGTGGTATCTGATGCAGGTGTTGCACTGCTCACGCACAAACGTGCAAAAGTTGCATAGAGTGTTCGCTGTTTTTGTTTGGGCCTCGAATTGGGAGAGGTGCAGTCGTAACAACCTTTTTAGGCGTGTGAAAGATGGAGGAGTGGGGCTAGCGCATTTATTTGTGCGACAACTGTAAATAGATTTCTTTTTTGAGAGAAGTAAGGGACCCTTTTCTTCGTACAGTGTGTCAATTAAGGCTAGGCAGGGTTCTCCCCGATTTTGTGATTAGGACTGAATACATGACGGGAGGTACCTTTGGATATTTTAAGCAGGTCGTGGCCAGCGTAAAGTTTTTAAACGCAAGATTTTCAAAAGAGTATTTAAGTACGGTTGCGCGTAAGAAATTGTACCATGATATTGTCGATGTTGTGTTCCCTGTTCCCATGTACAGGGCTATGTACTTTGGAAGGCCCGGTAGCGATGTGCTTAAGAGGGTTAAAAGAATGCAGATTCAACCAGGGGTCAAATCCTTTATGTTTAGGTTACATACAGGAACATTATTAGTACGAACATTTATGGAAGAAAGGGGGTTATTCGTACCATGGGGGACAGATTGTTTTAGTTGTAAATCCCCGGGGACAATAGATCATGTATTTTTGCATTGTTGGGAGGGAGTATATTTTTGGGATGTGCTACAGAGGACATTACACAAAGATTTTCCACTAGATCCTCACGGTATACGTTTCCTTGCAATAGACAATGAGGATGGAGTGCCTTACGATTTAGTCATGGCACTGGGTCTCCATAGTATATGGCGCTCTGTACAGCAAGGTTGTACAATGATGTTGATGCGCGATGTGCAAGGGAGTATTTCAAAGAGAGCATCGGGCGATTTGTTGAAGTTATAAGTTCCACCAGGAACTACCTGATTGGCTGCCGCAAATAGAGCAACTAATCAATATGAGGGCATTTAAATGGACAAAGTCAGCCCTGTAGTGGCTGGCAACTCCACCTCTTGTATGTGTACATATTTGCAATGTTGAGATGTAATCTGTTGTGAATTGTCAAAGACAGGCAATAAATACAAAAAAAAGAGTCTGTGGTTGTAGTGCAGAAGATCCGCCTTAACTACTTGATCCTAAAGTCTGCGGTTCGAGACCGGCTTTTGCCTGGGTTGTTTTTTTTTCATTATTTATTTGATGTGTAGTTTTTATGCCTCAGGTTAGTTTTGGTGTTTTAAATGATTTCTTTGTGTGCGTTGCGTTAGGTTATGTTATGTTATGTTACGTTAGGTTGCCTAGCTTTACCTTTTCTAGAGCGATGTACTGCCAGATGCGGCAATTTTGTTATAAAACACCTGTGGACGTCGATATAGTGGAGTGATTATAATGCCGTCGGACGACACTCTAGACACGGCCAGTTAAAAAACCAAGAAGATGCCTACCGCTCGTGTGTACGTGCCTCGCGGTGACCGCGCAGCGTCCCCGGCGCACGTTTGTAAATCCACGCATACCCACTGGGGAGATTGGCAAGGATTAGCAAAAAAAAAAAAGAAATTCCGCGTTCGCCATAATCTCGGCAACACTTGCTCTGAACGAGAAAGAAATGCCATACAACACGTCCCTCCAAGCTGATGTCCAGTGATTATCACTTCAAAAAACTGAAAGAAGCTCACGCTCACATCAACAATGATGGAGTAAAGGCCCCTGCGGCCTCGAAGAAGAAGCACATGGGCTGAAATTTTGGACTTAAACGTTGGTAGTGGTCGTGAAGGTTGGGGACAGCTTCGCTACCTTGAAGTCTTGTGTGTTAGTGTGAGTTTCATTTTTTTAACTTGCCCGCCCAAAGCGCAAGTGCCTGAATGGAGGCTTGAAACTTCAGTGTTTCAGCTATAATTTCGGTTGTCCTTAGCTGAAATTATGGTCTCGTCTAAAAATGTGGCTGCACAGTTTGGTAATAAAACAAATAGTTGTAATTGCAACTGATTTGAGTTTGCAAACCCCAGTGCAAAATGAAGTTAGGGTAGCTGTTCCAGTGCCACATTTGGTGACTTTGAGGCGAATATTCCTGGTGGAAACAAAATATAAAAAGTCATGGGTGGGGGATTCCTTTCCCCGTGTAACGACTCCAAGTAGCCTAAGCAATTACTCCGCCATTTAGCGCCCCTTGCCTCGGCAGCTTTGTAGGATTTCACTTTGATTTGAGGTTGATTTTATGAATCATTTTACATAACTGATTTTAAGAGTAACCCCCTGCACAGTTCTAGGGCGACCGGTAGCAGCGCGCTTGCACGTGAGGGGCCGCAGCAACCCCTTACTGCATTCCGTTACAAGCTAAGAACCGCAAGGGAAGTTGCCACTGCGCCTCATCACTGCAACCGGCTGTTACTCCGCAAGACTAAAAGAGTATTACTGCGAGTATTTTTAGAAGCAAAGTATAACGCGAACAAAAAAAGGATAACTAGCGTACTTAATGTTCGAGCGAGTTTACACTTTTAGAGTAAAAATGGCTAAGAAAAGTAAATGTTCTCCCGCATTCAGCGCCATCACCTTTCAAAGGTCGTGCGCGTTGATGTCACGGGTTCGTACATTCGGCGTAGTTGCTGGATATATGCTTTTTTGCGGTTTTTAACTACTATAGGATCATGCGAATTGAATTATGGGAAATTGTAGGGAAGGGCAGGGATGAAAGCAACTCTTAATAAGTGAGAGTAAAATGAATGCCTAGTCGACGATGTGCTTTTGGAGGGCGAGTAGAGATAACGTCGTCTATATATTCGAGCGCCGCGGCAGTACAGCTACACTCGAGCATTTTACCTGGAGTCGTAGGGTGCAGTACCTGGCAGTCGGTGTCAAGATAAGTGCGCGCGTTGCGTCTGCAGCAAGGATGTCTGGCCTCGGCGCTAAAGACACAGCGAGGAGCGACAAAGCAGGTGGGTTAGAAGTTCCTCGTTCGGATCGCGATTTTAAGTGCAGAGCACTTTAGGACCATGTGTTGTCGTCATAGGTAACTGGCTGGGCGCGTAGCCACGGTCGTCACGTCGTAACCCAGAGGCTTCAAAAGCCAAGCGGGTTTATATAGCCATACATCTCCCCGTTGTTTAGCGCAAAGAAAACTGTAGGTACATTTCAGGCAAAATATACGTAATTAATGGGCAGCGCCCGCGTTCATTAGTTAGGAGCGCTCGTTCAATTGGTTATTACGATAGTAAGTGAAAAAAAATTGGCCGCGTATCTGCTCCTTTCGTTGCAAATGTCGTCAAAAGACGATAGTCTTTATCGGCTATTGCGGAGTAAATGCCTCCCTTCGCTTTGCCGCTCACCTCTCATGTTGCTCCTCTTGCGTCGCGCTCCTCCCAAGGTAAAGACGCCGAAGGTTGCTTAAATCATTTTAAATTTCCCGCGTTCCACTGCTCCAAACCGGGTGTCTCGATGCGAACGCTGCTGTACGGCGGAGACGCGCGTAATCGAGGCGCCCTACTTCAACGTTTATAGAACCGCGTTTCCCTACTCCACGTGCGTTGCAAGCAGAACGTGGAACCTATCTAGTGGAACCTTGCGTACTGTTGCCGGGTTGATTTTAAAATGGCGCAAGAAGCTATAGTGGCGCGGGCGACAGTAGGCGACGGCGAAGTGAATTCTTTTTCCAGTTGATGAAGAATTTAATTTCGCAAAAGCAAGCATGTTTGATTTTTTTATAAAGGAACACTGCAAATATCACTTCTGTATTGATTTACTGTCTCATATTTGCGTAATGTCTTGTTGTTCTTCAACAATGTTGACAAGTATGAACCTTACACCGGACATAGACGGTAGATTTAGCTGTGACTATATAAGACTATGGGCAGGCATTGTTTTGCTTTGGCCGGGTGGCTGAATCGAGTCACAGACAGACAGACGGACAGACATACAGACATACAGACAGACCAAAATTTCTGGGTTTAAGGAGCCCAAGAAGACTATCGTCTTTAAAAGTGGCACTTTAACACCGGAACATGTGGAAGGAAAAGCAAGCACAAAAAGAACAGAACTCCCGCTGGCGCAGTTTCAGGCAGCGGGCGCGCGAGCACAGCGAAGGCGTGAAATTTGATTTGTATTGGGTGGTAGCAGTGAGCGGATAACGGCACTACAGCCCATTATGGTGAATCACTGCTGTGCACTTCCGGCAGCTTACACATTGAGGGGAACGGATTTAATTTTTTCAATTCAACAGAGTTGGTTGATTGTAAAACCGGTCTCTTCGTATCGATCGCAGAAATTTGTAGCCGTTTCAAGTTATGCAACTTGCAACTCATGTCGCCAACGTCCCACACACTGGTTGCCTCTTCCTCCGGGATGCAGCATGGGTAAAAGCAGGGTCGCCATGCAGGTGCATTTAGATCACCAGAATCGTAGCGTTAGTTGATTTTCTTCGTAGCTTTAACGGCAGTTAAGCCGGTTTTCTCTCGAGTGTGTCCGCTCAAACACAATGCGCCTTGCGGCCGGGCCAGTTTTGCAGGAAAAGCTATCTATAAAACAAAGTACAATATTCTCACGCGCGTTCTTCGCCTCATTTAATTCGCTACTCGTGGGCCTATATGCCATTTGGCGTTCTCGGTTCACTACGTAACGTAGTATTTATTCCCGATTAATTTCCCCGTAACTAATTTATGTGCCGCTGCGGGATTCAATAAATCGATGCATACTTTTAAAATCATCTCTTGCGAAAATAGAACTCGAAATCATGCAACCCTTTCATACTAGTACACTGAAACCACCGAGAAGTCTCGTCAGTGTGATCGGCAAGAATGCAGTAAAAATAATAATTTTATTACCGGAGAGCGGGTGTTTTCACTCCAAAAAATATATGTTAATGTTTGTGCTACCAGCTGCGGCTCATCTAGCATTTCCCGTAAAAAACATGACATTGGGAAAGTTTGTTATTTTATGACACCTAAAAAAATTACCTGTGAAAGGAAATTTAGCCCTGTCAAATGAGTGTTCGTCGTTAGAAGTTAATGATTATTTTTTCCAGGTTACCTTTTGTTCCAGATTACACTAAATGTAGCCATAAATTCCCAAGCTTATTCCTGTTTTGCATGCTGTAATCGATTAGATTTGAAAAAGTTAATTTCTTCAGCGCACGAAAATATTTTTATAATAAATAAATATTCTATACGCGTTGCTGAACCAGACGCTTATCGTAAACTTTGTGAATTTCTTCATTAGAGGCATCTAATACTTGCCAATATATATTGGAGCAACATTGAATGAGCTGAAACGGAAACAGTGCATCCACGCATAAACGATCCGAATATTTATTTTATACTAACAAATCGACCGAAAAGAAACTGAAGGATAAAATCAAGTTGACGAAGGACAAAAACAACAGATTCTAAATCTGCAACCAAAACAAGCAAATGAAATAACTTGTAAGCCGATAAAAATGATTTTTCGCATGCGGATTCCAGTTATGTTGAAATCACAATGGCGTTCAGTCTGTAAAACGCGCTTTTCTACCTAAAGTGATCGACCTTTCCTCTTTGACGCCCCTTATCAATAATGCCGCTCACATCAGTACAGGGCACTCTTCAACCGCTCTTCTGGCTATCGGAAACACTGGAAACGCTCAATTGGCAGCGGCGCTTGCTTTTCACCTCGACGAACTGTGTACTTGCGGGTGACTACAATTCGCATGACAAATAACCGATCGTGAAGGTGTAATAAATTTGAATTTGAATTTCCTTCTCCGCCCCAGGGCCGCGAACCCGTGGCCGTGCGAATACTTACTGAGTAGAATCAGCGAAGAGAGGTTATGATGGCAAGAAAAAGAATATAATAAACGAGCACAAAACAAAATGCAATTAAACAAAACCCTCATTCCGTAGGTGCAGACAGCAGAAATATGAAACAGACGCATAGAAGATATACGTTGTTGGCTAAGAATGGGCAGGTTGGGTGAGAGTTATGTACTGCCTCAATTCATCATATCATCATCATCATCAATTATTGGCTGCATCTAAGTTGACAAGAAGTGGTTCATCCGGCGGGTTTTACAATCGACATCGGCGAGTAAAAGAGTCACACGCATGAAAATATCTCGTTCATAAGACGCATTAGTGAAACATCCCATGTCGCAGATCGATGATACCGCATCTTGTTGGCCACCCATGTTGTTTGGAAACTACGCCACCACTCTCTCCACCCCCATACCTAACACCCCCTCTCTGTACCCCGTTCAGCTGTGAATGCCCGTTCCCCGGAGTACGCCGGTTTTAATGGCTTTCATTCGAGTATATAATTTTTACGGCTGCATACAGGCATGTTTTAGTGTGTGCGCTGCGAATTATTTACAGATAAACTTGGCCACCCAGTAGTTCAGATAGCAGATACGTTAAGTAATGTAAATGGCTTCAGGTTTCTTTCAGGATAAATACTTCGCCTAGTCCTCAATCACTCTGTTTCAACATTACCCGCCGGTAGCACAAATGCTCTATGCGCACTGCTAGTATTTCCCACCACATTATAATTTATGCACTATTTTGCCCTGCCATTCTCACAGAGAATATCTCTCACACTTATGAGCCACTGAGGCGACCACTGTTCATGTCAGGCTATGCAGGCGCATAGTATCGAATAACCGGCATTGTTGCGCACTGAGCGTGGTGCAAAAAAAATTCATGACTCTACATTAAGGTTCTTTGGAGGGTAGTTAACAAGTTTGGGAATTGGAATCGGAATTGTTCGTGTCCGCACAATTGGCGTGCATATTTTCTAGATGGCCATGTGTTCCCGCTCTGGGTATTTCAATTTGTCAGAGTGTATACTCCGTGTAAAACGTGAATGTTGTGTACTCCTCGACTGATTCCTTATGAGCACCAGCAGCTAAGATTAAAGGATAAGTTTAAGATGACGTCTCGGACTAAACTGTCTTGGGGAAAACGCGTGTACTCATGCGGCAGTCTACGAGGCGAACACGTATTCTTCCGCCCCTCAGGGGAATTATACAATGCCACAACGATCTCTTATCCCTGCGATGGACATGTTGATAAGTATCTTAGGGAAGTTTCCTTTTACTTGACAGGAGTTTTTGAATTTTATTTTGATTTCCGATATAAGCCCGTGCAGATTACACAGAGAGAGAGAGAGAGAGAGAGAGAGAGAGAGGTACATTGTACCCAGAGCGGGCGAACCCATTCGTGATTTTTTTACAGGTGATAATCTTTCGTAAGCTGCCTAAGCTCGTCCGTCTGTCAGTTCTTCGTATGAACTGATTGTTGTCTGGACGCTGTCGAGGAAGGACGCACTAAGTGATCCGACAGACGACAGGCTAGTCAACTTGCCCCTGCTTGCCCCGGCGCAGGGGGCAACCGAGACCGGCTTTCGATACATGGGGCCTATGGGGATTTTCGCAACTGTCTATATCAAGTAACTCTGCGTGACATGGCATTTTGTAGGGTGTCCCAATTCGCACGCCTTGTGTGAACAATTTTTATTTTTAGTCCGCACGCCGCGTGCCAACAAAAAATAAAAATTGTTCGCACGCCTTTGAGCCTTCGCCTGCTTCGCAACCAGCAACGTTGGCAACCAGCGCGGCTTGCGCTGTCCAGCGCTGTCCCCCGCTGTCCCCATGGAGGAAAGAATACTCAGGAGAGGCCCCTAGCACCCCAATGCATTGCAAAAATGGGGAAGGAAGTTACGTCATTTTTCTTGAGCCCATGGACAATGTTGCTTACTTGTTCACAACTGCGGCGGCCAAATTTGGGCAAATAGAACGAACAAATTTTTAAGGCGCTTGGTATGTGGTGCTTCGCTACGCTTGAAAACCAGCGCAGTCGCTACAAAAAACGTTTTTAGATTAGGCCAGTTTGAAAACTCTGCCGTCGGAGGCGTCTGCGTTCGCCATCCCGAGCCGGTTGCTATGACGACGACAAACGCTACTTTGCCAGGCTTAAGAGTGAAAAATCGTCCTTCTATCACAAAAACGAAGGCCGTTTTTCGACTGAAACTTTGGGTGAGAGTTAGAATGGGCAAATTGAAGGCGAAATCAACAGCTTAGAAGATGACATCGCACCGAGGAATTAGCGACGAAGCTGTTTTCGCTTCGAAGCGGGAGGGCAGGGTAAAGCCATGTTAGTCAAATCAAAACGGAGACAGCAAAGGATGATGGGATAGAGTGCTGGGTTTCCGTGGGCTCAAGTCATGGCGGGACTCGGCTTCACAAATGTGACGTCAGGGCCTCTCCTAACCTTTTCTTTCCTCTATGGCTGTCCCTTTCGAATCACTCTGGTCTGTATTGGCCATGGAGGAAAGCTTTTTTTTCCTCCATGGTATTGGCGGTGTGCACGACCACGGGCGGCGCTGCGGAGCGCGGCCTCCGTGACGTCGGCTTAGGGATTCCGCATTTGTCGTCTGCTTCACTCGGGCTCGCTCTCCCTGCTGTTTCTTTGCGCTCGGTTTCCGTCTGATGCTTGTCCGCACCAGATTTTGCGTGTGCGTAG
This sequence comes from Haemaphysalis longicornis, assembly GCA_013339765.2. Taxonomy (NCBI): domain Eukaryota; kingdom Metazoa; phylum Arthropoda; class Arachnida; order Ixodida; family Ixodidae; genus Haemaphysalis; species Haemaphysalis longicornis. The sequence continues at coordinate 26,343,155 of CM023452.1, forward strand.
GTTTTTATAATTAATAATCGACCTAAAATCGCATGCACTAGCTCAAGGGGTGAGTTAAATTTTATTTTTGATACCGCTACGGAAGAAGCATTGCCCGGGGTCGCCCCATTCCTTCGAAGCCGGTCCTGTGCGGAAGCAAAAAGTCGGAGCTATCGTTAGCTTCTGTATTAAGCAATCTTTTGAACAAAGGGAACAACCAGCTGCTAGTAACCCAAAACAGCGAAAATACAAGGCCAAAACAAATTGCAATCCTTCGGGGCTGTCGGCTTTGGCAAAAGGCATTAGGGTTCCGGTAATCATATGTGAGGTAAAGCAGTTTTTGCAACCTTGCCGAGCGCTCGAAAGTATTGTATCACATCACTTTATGTTGTCTTGGCATGAAAGTATGCCGACATGCACTATGGGCTTCGAAAACTGTAGGTTGAATTCCAAATAACCCATGGTGCTGGTTTTACACCAGGCTTGTAACCATTTCGGAGGTTTATTGAGCAAAACGAGTCACTCTACGGTAAAGGTACAGTGACACTATGTTTGTTCAAACCTGGGGGGATATTTCGGTACATTTCCCACGGCCATATCTCACCAATATTCAGATATGCGTTATAGGCAAACTGCACTCAAGAGGAGGAGGAGTAGCAGGAGGAGAGAACCCTCTATTTAATAGAAAAATAGAGCTGATTATTGGGTGTTTCACCCGTTTCCTTAAATTAGGGTGCACTGTCGGAAGATATGGGGAGTCGACTCAAGAGAGCCAACAAACCCCACCGAATCCACAGGGCACAGGTGACAAAGGGGGTGGCCGTCTGATGTGCGGCTTTCGCCGACCAGAGCGGCAAGAATGAGCAAGAGCCTTGAACGAAAACAGCACAAGACTTATATTCAGACAGGCAAGTTACAAACACAAGCACGAGGTAACGGATCGATAATGACAGACAACTTAGATGGAATTCAAATACAAGAAACAGTCCAATTAGACAAAGTGATACAAACAGGAGCGCTAACAAATGAAGATTACGAATCGGAGCAGTTAACTAAAAGAAAATGACAGTTCGATGCATATGAGAGACAGAGTCCCAGCATATTCACCGACCGGGCCGGCGATGCACCGCTGTCGGAGGCGAGCCCGGGTACCTGGGAAGCGTGGCTTCGCTGTAGGCCAGGCCGTCCGAGACGATCACGGTCATTCGAGGCCCGGGAGCACGTTGGAGTCCTCCAGGGGGCGGGTCGCCGATGGTGTGATGTACAAACTGGCAGGTGCAGTTGTCAATCACGACGTCCAAACGTAGCGGTTTGCTTAGGCGCGGCTTCTCTTTTTATAGGCGCGCCGGTGCGGAGAGGGAGAGCACAACACACAACGCGCCCGCCGCCGTGAGCGAATAACTTCCCTCTTCTCCATTCTAGAATGATCGACGCTCTTTAGCACTGGCAAGGCCACGCGCACCTCCTCGAAAGTACTGGAAGCTTCGACGAAACCGGAGCGGCGGAGGTTTTATTTTTGTTGTTTTCTTGCCGGCGAGCGGGGGCGACAGTCGGTTACTGCCTCTTCGTTCGCGAAAGTTCCAGCCTTGTCTCGGGGCGAATAAAACCCGGGACTGAATGAATCGGACGATGTAAGAAGAATTAGGAGCTGTACAATAAATAAAAAATTTTATACGGTACGTTTAGACGTCGTACGCTCGAGTTTGTGACAGGTGGGTCCTCAGTCCGGGACAAGAGAGTAAGAGTAATTTTCTTCAATTCATACAACACCCTCCCGAGTAGGCTAGGATTTGTTCTTTAAGCCTGAAGGCTTTGGGGAAACAATAAAGAACGGCTTGGACATATGCACCGGTTTGATTCCTGTAATATATGCACGTACAGCTATTTATTGCGTTCGTTAGCGAGAATATCAAGCCTTCAACACCGTAATCTTGTCATAATTGTTCGGGTTGAGAGGCAGCTCGTTATGATAACGATGGTTAGATAGAAATTCGGACACAAAAGCCGCCTTCGAGTACTCCGGACAACATTAATTGTCTGGGGCGCGATCGCGGTGGCGTATACCAAAAACCTTCTCATTGTATTTGCATGGGAATAAGCAATGCACGCTGCAGATATGCACCTTCTGCACGCAGCCATAACGAAAGCCAATTTGTGAAGAAGGAAATGCATGCCATGCAGCCTGAAGAAAATATCCACACGATCATTGTGAATCTCTCATACATCCCCAACCTACTAATAAGACGTTTGTGACGGCGCAGAAAAATTAATGCGTAGGGCACAGAAAAAAACATTAATCTGATACAAGTCGATGACAACGAAAGGAAAAGAAGACAGCCGCTTTATTTCCTGCTGTGCGATGCGCGTGTAGGGGCCCACTGCTTGGTACGTAGCATTAGACTGTTGAGTCTTCATAAGAGCATCTCAAAAATACTGTAGGGAAGCCTACGCATTTTAAACTTATCGAGGAGCTCTGAGCGCTGAACCTCGTGAATAAGCTAGAAATGACGAGTTACACACATCTTCTGACCGATGCTCTGAAGAAAGTCGTTCTCTGTATCCCCGTGTGTTCCCAAAATTGTAGGGGATACAGCTTGAAATTATTCGGATCTGTCAGAAGCTGGCAAAAATAACTGAATTACCAGAAATACGCTCTTTAATGCACTAAAGCATCAAAGCGGGCGATTTCTAGCACAGGCACTGCTGCCCTTCACAAGCGGAGTGTAGCAGACGACAGCGGCGCGAGTCCCTAAGCTGACGTAAGAGCCAGGGGGCGCCACTCAAACATCTCATCGCTCATGGAGGAAAAAAAAGCTTTTTTTTCCTCCATGTCATCGCTAATAGCCTCCTGCGCTGGAGTTTTGGCGACATGCAGCGCACCTAGCGCCGCGCCTCTGGGTAGTACAAAAGCAGACGACCCTCGCCCCCCTCCGTGTGTTTTCAATTACAAGCCAGAGTGAAGTTAATTGTGGAGCTATGTGGCGTGTTTAAATGACTGCATACTGTATGAAATAGCCCTTAAAGTAGTTGCAGAGGCTAAACAAAATAATATCCGCTAAAAGAAGCCGATTTGGGCGGCTTTCTTTGAGCGAGCTGTCGCGGTGGTCGCGGCGTGGGACAGTATCGCCAGGTTGGGTGGTTTAACTGTTTGACGACAGTTACAGTTTTTTCTTCTTGCGTGCGATCAACAAAGGAAAGTTCACGAGTAGCATAAACACGGAACGCTGCTCATCCTATATCCTGAGGTAACTGCAAAGGTTGCTTCAGCGGGAGCAAAGAAAGCGAACGCAAGAATTGCGCAGCCGACTCAGCTGACACTGCTGGCCTGGCACCGCCTTTTAAACGAGAGGAAATTTTGTTTCGTATTTTCGCAAACTAAATTATTCTTGCGTAACGTTTTACGCCGCACGATTTACGAACGGCAGGGTACATGTATACTATTTAGTAGGTGTGGCAATAGCGCCAAATAAACAAATTAAGCGTTAAAAGGGCGCAAAACATGCACCAAATCACACGCCCGCTGCCTGCAGAGATGTGACTTCTATAACATCACATAACACAGCCGCATACACGGCGCGGGGCCCCCAATATTTACATACGATCATCACTGACTGTGTTGGTTTTCTAGTGCAGGGGTCGTCGATCTGAACGCCGACACGCCAGTTTTGACTTAAAATGGAGTTAGACAGCGAGACAAGAACAGAGAATTGGCGTACCCCCAGTTGAATTGACCCCCCATCTTCACACTTCGCCAGATTATTGTCAAATATTATTAGAAAATTTGCTGATTTTTTTCCCCTTTACATTCAAAGCCTCCCACCTGATTTGCCGTCCACCCTCCGCCGTGTCGGCTGCATGGAACTCGGCCGTTGCTGACCCCGATTCTATGCTATTAACTGCGAACTGGGAATGTATGCTGCAAGAGCGTAATTAAGTAAAGTGAGAGCAAACAAGGAAAGCGAGCGGCCTCTTCGCCCGACCACGTTGTTTTACGGCCACTAATTGCGGAATCGCAAAACAGATTTCACGCTTCTGAAGGTCGCGGCATTTTGCCATGAGACACGCAACAACACGGCAAGCTAATGCTGCACCATGTATTCGTAACGGCGACGCAAACGAGCACTGTTTAATGAAAGTGCACGCATAGTGTGCAGGTACGTAGAAGAGCGGCGCACCGCAGCAGGCGAGCCTGCGGTCCGCCGGACTCGCTGGGTTTTTAAAGCGCGGTCAAATGCTGCGTCACTCTTCTTTTTTTATCGGCTGTTTTTGAGAAGTCTTTGCCACCTAGAGTATTAGTTTAAACTAGAAATTTCACTAAAAAATTTTACTTCGTACGACCATCGATCGGTGAACCTTCGAGTAGCAGACGCCGTCACGGTCCCGGCACTTTCGTCGGCTGTACGCGCGTTTAGCGCTGCAAAGCTTTTCCCCCTAATGCCAAGTTGATCGCTGAAAGATCGGACGCGTCGGGATGAGCTGGTGACCACGTCGCAAAATAATCGGGAGCGTCGAGCTCATTTTGCTTCTATCAACACGGGATCCTATGGGACCCGGGCGCGTATTCCCAAACCATATCCCGTAGGGCCCAGGCCGACCACACCTCCTAAGCAGGGGCGCAGCCAATGGGTTAAAAAAATTGCAATTTTTAACCTCCTTGGACGCAGCACCGTGAAGTCTCTACCTATATGTGCGCGACTTCATGCGATGTGGACTTTTTTCCCCCTCCCCTCGTTTCGGCTGCTTTGCGAGCGGCCGATGGTTTCGCTCCGTTTGCGGGGCTGGCCTGCGGCGCTGGGGAAGCTGACGCACATGTGATAGAAGTTAACCTTTTGTACCTGAGCCCCTGATCTCTCCGCGCTCTTCTTGCGCGCCTGCAAGTTGACGCTGACCTCCGATCGTGTTCCTAGATAAGCGCTCGGCTCGGTGCTCGAAGTGCGCGCGCGCAGATGGACGCTTTCACGTACATGTGGCAATTATACAAGTCCCGGAAAGCAAACACTCTCATAAAAATGAAGACAAAAATTTGTTTTGATCTTTTATGATCGCGCTTCTTCGAGGCGGCCGATGGTTTCGCTCCTAGCACAAGCCTGGCGTACGCGCTGGGAAGATGAAGCTCGCTCTCCGCGCTCTCTTGTGCGCCGTCAGTCGCTCGTCTCCCATGCTGTTCCTAGTTAAGCTAGCGCTCGGCGCGTTGCTCAAAGTGCGCGCGCGGATGGATGCTTTTGCACGTACATATGTAGTTATTGTTTACGTTCCGGAAGGCAAGCACTCCCAATAAAGTGAAGGCAAAAATGTTTTTTTTTGGTCTTGGGTGGTCCTTTGGACTCCCTACCGAAGCGCAGAACGTTTGCTCTCATTCGGTCGAAAGCACACGCGTACGTGGGTCGCTCGTCTGCTGCGAACATCCGTGAGCGTTTTATTCGCCATACTCGTCTGTGCCTCGCACTCGTGCAGAACTACCCATCACAGGGTTAGTTCTCATAATTGTGTTCGCCACGCGCGTGCCCCGCGCATTCACGCGATGGTCGCGAAGCTTATAACTTCTGCTTCATGGAAAAAGCACGAGCAGCCGCTCGAGGTCGTCAGAGATGACCTCGCGTCAACAAATCATGAGTCTGTGTTTCGCGCGAACCTGTCTGCCCAAGTAGCAGTCAACGCCTTCATGGACACGTAGAGCGGGTGCACCAACACAACCTGGATTGTCCAAAAGGTCCAGAAACGGGGCGAAAGGTATGTTTTTCGATACGAAGCGTTGTATACGCGAGGCGGGGTTTTGCAACTTGTGTTGTACTATTTATATTTTTATTCCTGCTATTTTTGTTTATACATTTGTATACTTTTTTGCGTGTGTGTGGCTTACAGTTGAGGCGCGAGCTGTGACACAATGCTGGCGAATTAAAAGGCCAGACACTACAGAAATCTATATATGTGGTAGCTAAAAATGCGTCGCAGGAAACAGACACAAACTGCTCATCTATACCCATCAGTGGATTTCTAAAAGTGACAATTTTTTGCCGCTATTTGGACTCCGAGATCACTATCGAAAAAATAGTGCGCCAAGGAGATAACTTTTTTACTTAGTTTTATCTCTGCTGCGACTACCGTGACTTCAAGCTCACGGGCAACTACTCATTAGTCCCAGCGAAAATAATATACGTATCTGAGTGAGTGTAACACTGTATTAAATGAGAGGCCATGGGGCCCTGGGGGAGTAAGGATGAGGAGAAAAAGGGGGAAAGGGCATAATCGCAAAATGAACACATTAAAGTGAGTCAGTGGCAGCAAAACGCACAGTTCACACTTAAATGTACAGTTCACACTGTAGACAATGCGGTTCACACTGAAAACAGTGCACGCTGCAGACAGTTCACATTGTATACCGAACGGGGAAGTCGGCCAGGCTGCTACACCAATTTGTAGAGTCTGTTTTCAAGGGCGTACTCGGTAATTGCTTCTAGTGCGGTGTGATCGTCACGGACCCGACTAACATGTTCCTGTTCAGTCGCAGGGGCGGGACCTAGAGTTAAAAGCTGGTGGCGATTACGGTCGAATAATGGACAGAGCCAAATTAAGTGGTAACGATTTGGTGTGCCTTCCCGATTACAGGGGGGGCATCAGCCCATTCGGATCCTGCTGGAGCTGTCTATTTATAAATAACGTATCTTATGCAGCAAAATCTCTGTGTGCATGAAGCACAAATTGTTAAAAATAACTAATCGACATTGGCAACAGTGTGAGTGGTAGCACGCATGATTACTGATATCAAACTCGGCCTGATGGCTTCAGTGAAGAGACTGTGGTCAATAGCCCTGTACAGAAGACATATATCAAACTCCTCGAGTACTTCAGTAGCTGTACAATCCAACTATTACTTAGCCCTTGGTTGGTATATATTTTCGATATTGTTTCCCTAAATTGTTATGACCAGCAGTGCAAATTATGCAGAATTTATGACCGAGTGTAAAACGTGTACGTTTGAGCTGGTGTCTTTCTTATCAACGTATCACCCTTGCAAGAACGATTCACCCCTTTTCCATTGCTGTTAACAAAATGTCAATGTTTTCCTTAGATAATGCAATAAAGAATAATGCAATGAAGTTAATGTTAACGAAATTCAATGTAATAGTGCTTATGAAAGTGCCAAAATGTAGCAGCTCATGCAGCTGTAATATTTCGCAAGAGTAGGACAGTTTGTAAATGTAGTCATGGGTAATTGGCTGCCTTTCCTGTAATCCTTACCTGCAGCACCGAATCGTGTTTTGAGGTGTGTATATAGTGAAAGAGCACCCAACTCAATTGTATACCCTTCTGTGTGCTGTAGGATGAGCTTTGAATGAGGGTGTTTGCTTTCCGGAACGTGTATAATTGCCACATGCGCGTGAAAGCGTCCATCCGCGCGCGCGCACTTCGAGCACCGAGTCGAGCGCTTATCTAGGAACACGATCGGGGGTCAGCGTCAACTTGCAGGTGCGCAAGAAGAGCGCGGATAGATCAGGGGCTCAGGTACAAAAGGTTAGCTTCTGCCACATGTGCGTCAGCTTCCCCAGCGCCGCAGGGCCCGCCCCCCCACGGAGCGAAACCGTCGGCCGCCTGCCAAGCAGCCGAAACGAGGGGAGGGGGGAAAAAAAATCCACCTCGCATGAAGTCGCGCACATATAGGTAGAGACGTCACGGTGCTGCGTCCAAGGAGGTTAAAAAATTGCAATTTTTTTAACCCCATTGGCTGCGCCCCTGCTTAGGGGTGTGGTCGGCCTGGGCCCCTACGGAATATGGTTTGGGAATACGCGACCCGGGCAGCTTTGTACTACCCGGAAGTACTGCCCGGAAGCCGCTTGCGCTGCGCCCCCTGGGCAGCGCAGGAGGCCTATTGGCATACCTCAAGCTTAGCATTGTCAAGCCGCCCGCATAGCTGTTGGCTAATCTGTGTTAGTAAGTAGCTCAATAGTTTGTTAGTTGCAGCAATAAATTTGATAAACACGTTGGTAAACATGTTGGATCCGCGGGGCCACACGTCGAGTTGTTCTTGGTTGAATGCTTGAATTGTGTTTCGGGAGTTCAGTGTTGAAGCTGACTGAGCTCCGCCGTTTATTTTTTCTATTTGAAATTCCGGTAGGCATTCTGATGTTGCTCCAACGGGAAAATCTCTGCCCCTGTAGTTTTTCTGGGCTCTATCATATGCGACCGATGAGCAGTTCTCGGAGAACCATCGTGTTCAGCGGTTAAGTGCTGCTCATTTAAATATGCATATTTCTAGAAATCGAGCGCTTGATACTTTATGTGAGTACAGTTGCACGTCGAAGATACTGCGGTTAGGAAAAGCGGTGGCACATATTGATTTTACATTGTGAGTGTTTTGTTTACCATATGTCTTTTTAGAGACCGAAATGGGGGGCGGAAATTTTTTCAGAACATGAATTTCTCAACGTTTTAAAGCCACAATTAGGTAGGAATAAATAGAAGGAACTTTGGAATGTGAAAGATGTATCAAAATTTTGTGGCTTTGGTGTCAGCTTGCTAATGCAATATTATTGTGTTGGTAGGAAATATTTTTAGCAATAGAGGTTAGAATTTGGCATGTTGTTTTCGCCAAGGAAGCACCGCTGTCGTCTCATTGCGTTAATATGGTAGAACCAACTGGAGCTAATGATTTACTCACAGCTAATACTTTATGCACAGGACCATTAGATTTGTGGATATCTACAAAGGGATAGGGGAAATTGTAAACCAGCAGTGTAAGTTTTAGTGTAACCAGTATTAACTACACGGACAATAATGGTATATTGTCTTTAGCAGCAAAGAGCAAACAGGTTCGCGACGTGCATTCTCTTTTTCCGTCTTTGTTGAAATGTTTGAAATTGAGATGTGACAGGCGCACCTTAAGTTTGGTTTTCTAGTCTTCTTACCTAATTTGCATGTATTGCAAGTGCCTGGCGCAGAATTTTGATGCAATACTGCACTAAGCGCTTTTTTTTGTGCTACATGCACATTTGCGATGAGATGGTGAGGCAGGAAGTGCTGCAACAAATCCAGTCTAGTTACGACTTTAGGCCCCCTATTGTACCTGATGCTGCCGGTCGCACAACCTTCCATGTGCCCTATAGGCGACACCATGGAAGGCAGTGGCATAGGGTACCAGCAGCCAGATCTCATTGTGGTGTCCTACCCAATGTCTACACCTGTCATTAGCGGTTGACCCAACTACCACGTGTCTATCAAACCGTGAAAATTTGGCCCTTGCTCAAGCTTCATATTCATGATGATTCTTCCTTGACGGCGTTGACCAGCTGTACTGCACTGCACTACCTTGTCAACTAGGGACAACTGCATCCCCAACTCTTCCAAGCCTTCCTTCTCCTTTACCACAATGGGTGCACCCAATCTCAGAAGTAGAGTGAACTAGAATAGGGGAGTGGCCCGAGCGGGCGGAGACGGCGTTGCTTTTGGCGTGCCGCGCGCCGTCGACGACCGCTAGGGTGGCTAGGGGCGCTGGTGCACGATCTCGCAGCCGGTCAGCCGCGCCCGCGCTGTCGCCGCAGGGCCGCAGCCCTCAGACCGGACGAAACGTAGAACTTGGAAGGCGGTTTGGTGCACGTGCGTTCGGTGGAATCGGTGCGGAGGTTCTTACGTGTTTTTCAAAACAATGAGAGAGTGCATTTCGTCAAGGACCCGCATGTGAGGAAGATGGCGAAAAGGCAGGACTGATGCCACTGTTTTGCCCAGGCTGTCACACCGGTTATCAGGGACTCTCCAAAGGCAGTCTTTGGTTCGCCGCCCCAAGAGACGAAGAGGTTCGAAAAAAGAGAAAGCGCAATTTGCGCCGGCAGGAGAGAGAGACAAAACTTTTTATATCGAGCTTTTAGGTGGGGTGGTTCCCTCATTTCAGGTAACCATGTGCCGTCCCGGCTCGACTGGCCCTCTCGACCAGCAGAAGTTGATCTTGAGGGAGGAGCTGGACAGCAGTATCTCCCACTGCTCAGGAGCAGGGGAAGGGAAAAGGAGGTGGGAGGGTCTGGGTTCTTGACGCACTCCCATATTATGTGTCATAGAGTGCCTGGTTGAGTACAGAATTTCATTGTGCGTCGAATTGTGTGGGAAATAACAGATGCATCCTGACTGGATGGGGAAACGTATTTGTCACTATTAGGACAAGCCCTCACAGAATCGTCAGCTGCAGTGTGCGAGCTTCACTTTGTGTACAGACCGTCCTGCACAGATTTGTGCTAAGCATGGAGAACGCGTTCACCTGAATGCTTCTGTCTTCTTGAGCTTCATTTTGATAGCATCCTTGACATTTTGATTGTGGTGAAGGCTAAGCAGCAGTGTGAACTTGGGTGCAGTGATCATTGTAAGGCTGTTGCGGGCAGATGTGCGTTTAACCTCACGACCCGCATTCACTTCTACATCAAAAGCATCAACAGAAACAATGCAAAAAGACGGCAATCTGCAAAGTATGCTAAACTAGGTAAATGCCAGTAGTACTGGCCCAAATCTGCGAAATAAACTGTGACAGCTTGAGCTGAAAGGTAATCTGTTCTATCTCGTCACTGTATGTATATTATAAAAATTGCAATCGGGTTTGAAAAAGGTGAAGCTGGGCCATTAGCTGTACACAACTTTGCTTAACATCGTAGCATTGCATGTAAGAGTAACAAATAGTACTGTTTAACAATGTAACAGAAATAACTACAAAATAATTTTCTATTTCACCCTGATAGCACCTCTGATCTCTGGAAAATAGTAAAGACTCCATACCATATTGGCAAGCAAGCAGCAGTTAGTTTCGTTTTTGTGCTATGCGGCGGGTCTAAACTTCCTTTAGGAGATTGGGGGGTGAGGGGGGGGGGGGGGTCAACGCGCTATTGCGCACATGCGCGGATAATACATCAGAGTTGACTGCAACACCCCGGCTAAAAAAAATGTCGCTTTTAAAATGCTGCTATAACGAGCAATTACTTGTTTTTAGAACCGCGATGCTCTGCCTGTGCAGGGACTAACAGTCCATGCTGAACACCTGTCAGTTCGCGAAAAGTAAGTAATTATCGTTCGTCAGGCAATATTCGGCGTGTTGCGGAGAACACAAGTGACAGTTCATTGACATTCAGAAGCGCCCGCGCCAGATATAAAGGCTCGAGGTGAATTAAAATAGCGGATAGCGGACTAAGGTGCCTGCAACCAGAACGGCTGACCACATCGAGGCCACACTTCTTGTGCTCGACCTGGAGCAGCAGTAAGTAAAGCAAAAATCACGTTTGGCCGTTTAGAATCTTGCTTAGCTTCTGAATGCCTTTGAAAGCCGAAAGAGAACGCGAGAACAGGACAGAGCAAGGCCAGACGCGTAGTCCCTCACTGCGCCAGTCCAGCTGCGAAAGGCGCAGTCGCACCACCTCGCGGTGTCGACGCCAACCGGAGTGGCTCAGCGCCGCCGCTCGGGACACTCCCTTATTCTAGTTCACTCTATCAGAAGGCTTCACCTTTCTATCGTTACATGCTTTTGGGTATATAGCCAATTTAATCTTCTATTCCCCATTCCCAAGTTTGCACCTTGCACCTCCACATTGTTTCTAAAAAAAACATTCCAATTATCAAAATTTTCTTTAATGTAATTTTTTTGCATTGTGATTTGAAAAGATGGGTTTCAGCTTGGAATTAACTTAAAAATGTGAACAAAAAACTGCTATGAAGGGCAGCTCTGCCTCAATGCCTGCCAGACACCAAACAAAAAGGGAGCAGTACGTTTGCATTACATATGCATAGTTACAAGCATTAGCCAGTGCATCATGATGATCATTGTCGTTCTTGTCATTGTCTGAAGCCATTGTGCAGTCAAAGAGAAAATCGGACTCACTCTCGGAGACACATTCGATGTGTTAAGCAGACGTCGCTGCCCAACGTATTGCAAAAAAGCTGCTTTTTTTCTAGAGACAATGCCACCACCATCATTCCTCATGTTTGACACCATTCTTGCTACATTTGCCAACCAGGTTTTTTTTTTCAAAGTTCTGAAGGGCCCTTGGTACTAGAACTGATTACTGACCGTAAAATCACCTTTGGTGCCGAGAAGCACAGCATTGGCCGCAACGAGTGAGGCTCGCGATTAACTTTCATGACTTCTTTAAAAGGTATTCCTTATAGCTGCTTCTAGTGACAGCTGCAAGGTAGCTACAACAAGGGTTAGGTCACATGTGCTGCCTCACGGTGGGAAAATTGCATGAGGCCCAGCCCATGTTGGTTACAGAGCAGCACCTCAGAGAATTCATCCACAGTGTGTCGTCAGTTCCTGAAGCTGAGACTTCGCGTTTATGAGAACTTTATTAACAACTGCACATTACACCACTCAGGAAGCCAGCCCTGCGTTCCACACAGCACCATGTCGCCTACGGGGTGCCGTTCAGCAAGTGCCTTGCCATGGTGGAGCTGGTGAAGGGGGTAGAGCTATTCCAGGATCTGGTCCACTGTGCCACGTCACCAGTGTCAAGCTGGACCAGAGGCTACTGCAGCTGAAGGCGGCAGTGTGGAAAGTAGGGAAAAGTGCTCCAAGTCTCATTGCTGAATGGATGGCCTACCAGCACACCGCGCTGTCTGGAGATGCCATGCCAACTGGCTGAGAGGCAGGGATGAGCTGGATCGCGCATTGGCTCGGAGGTTTACCCACACGTCGCAAGCTCTGGGGTACCTTCCAAGCTGTCCAGAGGCCCTCAAAGCAACTGGAACCACTGGAGGTGATGTGGTTGGCCCCAGTCATTTTGGACTGTTTGGGAAGCAGCAATAAGTCTGTTTTGGAGAGAAAAAATAAGGGAGTTGTTGCAGCCAAAGATTATTTCGAACCAATAAAAACAACCACAGGAGCATTATATATACCGTCCAACCCACTTATAACATCATTGGACATAACAAAAAAGTCACAGCACGATCAACTTCGCTATATGTTGTATGGTAAAATAAACCGCTTAATTATTAAACTTATTCTTATTATTGGTTATAACAATTGAGTCTGACGGTACGAGCCTATGTCCAATATTTGGAGATCTGTTAAAGATCATGGTGCATTGTGTGTGTGACCAGACTGCCCACCATTTCTCTGTTGCGATGCCGGATTTCAGCCTACCGACTCAAGCAGTGCTTTCACATTTATGTGGCATTAATGTGCACGTTTTTCTTGGTTAGGGAATCCGGTGGAGGAGCAGGAGAATCAGGGTGCATTGTTCTGTCCTGTCGTTTAAGGTCGAGTAGACGTGCACAGTAGCAGACGTACTGTGGGATTTCTACAATCTCCCACTCCTCTGCGGGACTTCCAACCAAGGCACACATGCATTTGTGCACCAATACCGCAGTACTTCAAAATGACGACCATTATTTTAGAGAACCTGTTGTCAGTTCAGCCACAGTCAGATAGCTGCTTAACATAAATGCACCAATTGAAAAATCTCTCCTATTACCCGCTCAAAGACCAGAAAGGCTGAATCGGGCAACTGCAGCGTACAGTCAATCGAACTAAGATGGCCACTCGTTGCCCATAGCTTCTTCTCCCACACCACAATCCTCTATTGCTTCAATAAAAGTTTACAACACTCTATCTGTATGTCTAATCTTTGCCCTTAGAAATATATAGCTTGCCTTTATCTCTAAAGTCCCAGCTAAAGTCATGGTCACCATGCAGCAATGAGAAACTGAAGCCTGTTCTGAGTAGCTGTGCGGTCCCTGCAGTTTATAACGCAAACCACACTTTTTTCAGCATGCAAGTTTGATAGGAAGGAATGCCCCAAGGACGAAATTACACCTCTGCCGAAAAATCGCACCTCAAAAATATTTTAAAACACTCAGTAGCTTCTTGTGAATGGATTAATTGAGGGCGGTGAATTAGCTGTTTTTCAAAACTAGCCACAACGATGGCCCTAGTTCGTTCGCTGAAGCAAACGTCGACAGGGACAGCCTGTATATGAAGAAAATTCAACCATCGCGAAGAACAGCAGCCTAATGAATTTAAATATATGCATTACACAAGAAAACGAAATCTCTAAAGGGAAAAAAATATGAGCGCCCATACGCAAAATGTTCAGCTAAACCACTTAAGCTGTCCAAGCAACAGGGTCAAAAACACCGATCTTTACCTAAAATGTGCATGCATGCAGGGCAACAATTAGAGTATTTATGGAAGAAAATGAGCAGGTCAACTAGTGCAAAAGCTCTGGCAAGTTGATCTTTGTGTCGGTAGGTGGGAGGGGCAGAAAATTAAAGACTTTTAAAGGTACAGCAGACATGCCCGCAAAATTTCTTAAGGATACGTCAGACATACCCAGCTTTCTCGCTCAAAATTCCGACCTCTCAGGAACCCAGCAAAACCACTTCAAGAAAGTGATATTTGGCATAAAGCAAGAAGTCACGTGACGATGAAAACAGTAAAATAATTGTCCATGATTCTGAATACTCTTGTGTAATTCACGGTCAAATCTTACTCCATATGCATTAATATGGGATAGTTTCCATGGCTCAGGAACCTAGTCGCACAACGTGCGAGACTTGAAACTTTGCACAAAGCAAGTCTTGCCCCCCCAATGTTTGCTGCGCAAAAAAATTTACATTTTGCTAAATAACTACAGAGTAATCACTGTTGAAAGGACTGCCATGAGTGGGAAAGCTGCATGCAAAATTTTTAAAGGTAGTTGGAGCACCAGGTTGAACTCAGATGCATTCGAATCTTCACAAGTTTTCCTTAGTGTGTGCATGCCCGTGGATAGCATTTGTAATAGCTATACTTAATGCCCGCTTCACAATTCACGTAGTGAGAGCAGTCGGTCTTGATTTTTACACAACTGGCCAAACCGCTATTGCTCACTGAAGCTGAGGATGACGTAGCCATCGCAACAGTTATGTCCAACCATCTCTCTTTATTAATAACAGTGGCTCAGGCTAGTCAGTGAATGGAAGCGGTTTTGCCAGTTGGGTAAAATCATGGCAGACAGCTCTTGCTTTGTATTGTGAAATGGGCGTACGGTAGCAGCTTGGAGTTCCACCCGGAATAAGCCACAGCCAGTCCAATCATCAGTAATAACAATAATTAATAATTAACAGGGACCCTGGCTAGTCAGTGAAGAGACGCATTTGGCAGTTTGAGTGAATATCAAGAAACACTGCTGTTGCTGTTGCGAAGCGGGCATGGGGTAGCGGTTAGGAGTCCCGTTTGGACTGAGCTAGCGTTAGTCCAATCATTTTTACTGTTGAACCTCATTATAATGAACACTAATATAGCAAATTATCGGCTATAACGAACTAAATACAAACTTTGGTTGGTCACGTATCATTTCAGTGCCGGAAAGTGGAACTGCAAGAAGCTGCACGCGATAATCGCTTGTATGATGAAGTCCTTCTTCAATAAATAATAATGCAGGCCTGTTCTGTCAAATGATCTTTGCCCTGTTGCAATTTCTCGTTCTCCATGTTTGGGTCCATTTAGTTTGAAATGCCACAAAGAGACAGCTAAGGATTAACTCGTTTACAGTAAGTTCAAAGCCTAGAATAATGCGTTTTTGTGACTAATATTTTTCCACTAGCCAGATCAACAATTCGTTAGAGCCAAGTTTTACCTCTACCATTACAACGCCTATAGGTACAATAAACTAATTTACTGCCACGAAACTACTTTGTTATAATGAGGTTCGACTGTAATTATTAGTATTGAATAATAATTAGCAGTGATTATGGCTTGTCAGTGCGCCGAAAGGGCTTGGCCGGTAGAGTAAAAGCAAGGAAGATTGCTCCCACCATGAGTTGCGTTTCCTCTAGACAGAACTTGACTGACAGCTGGCGTTCTGTCTGGACAGAACTGTATGGAAGCATCGACTTGTACAAGATGATCACGTGGCATTAGAACAATTATGACCATGCCGGTGTATCAAGTGGCGTAAAGCTCCTGGATCAGCTCGCTAAGGTGGCAACAATTAGTGGTTGATAATCGAAGAGGTCGAAAGCAGTCCAGTGCCCAACACAAATTTAAAAAAAATTACGGGTACGTCCGAGTACCTTTAGATACAGCAAAAATAAAAAAAAGTGATAATAGAAGAGGCTAATCAGTACAAACAGCATTCAGTGCTGTGCTCATGCGCATATTTGCGGATCAGCCCGCAGGTACAGTTTTGAGAGGAGAGGGGAAGGGCGCTTGTCTAGGGTCCCATCCTGCAGACCTATCAAAAAGTCTGTTTTTACGCAATGATCTACAGTTATAATAATGCCCTCTAATGAGAAATATACAGGGTGTTGCAGTATCAGTTTATATGTTGCAACACCCTGCAACATACATGAAAGGGTTGCCCACACATGAAAAAAAAGTTTTCAGCAAAACCACTGCCATTATCTTAAAAATTTTTGTACTAATATTACATTTCAGCTGGGGGGCTAGATGGTGCATATCGCCTGATAAAAAACACCATACAAAACAATAACATTTCAGATCACACACCACGAAGCGATCACATTTCATATTAGTTACGAAACAGGCCAGGCAACAGGACCATTGTTTACTTGGCGCCGAAAAGGCACTTTTGAAAGTGCAACGAGGATGATAAACGCCGGACATCAGTATGCTAGAAACGCTCAAAAGTGGCCATTTTGCGTGTTTTTTTAATTCCTTTTTTTACTGTCTCACTTGCCTCCAATCCCAAAATGACGCATTTTTAGGTGGCGTTGACATAACTTGCGTAGGTAGCCGATTTGCCCACCGCGTCAAGCTGGCACATGCGCGGAGAAAACGACACTCCCTGGGCACGTAACACGAACGCACACTTGAGACGACGCAAACCTTCGCGGGACAACAAACATCGGTACCGTTCGCCGTCGTCACAAATTCACCGCCAAACTAAACAGATCTCTGAGCACTGCTTGAATGTATCACAAGTAGCGTTCAATGCCGTAACAAAGGCGCCGATACAATCAACTAGTACTTACACGTTGAGGCTAACCACAAATAATTCTTATTTCCTCCCTGTAGCACCTGTAGCAGCACAAACACGAGGTCTCCCACATTTCTACAGAGTCGTCTGCTGGACGGCTGGCTGAACAGTGAACAGGCTGGACGTGTATTGCTCCCCTCCATTTCAGTTGCGTGCGAAATTGTTCCCACGCAGCGTGCGAACCCAAAATAAAAATTGTCCCCATGGGGCGTGCGAATTGGGACACCCATTTTTGTCCCACCGCTGCCGGTCACGACGCGCGCGCCCAAAACTGCTAAGAACTAGAATACTTCGGTAGTGGTAGAGATGCGTCGCTCAGTGGCTCAGGAGCGACCGGATCTTTTGAGCCGCTCTTTTTGAAGAGCAGGTGAGCCGTGGCTCAGTAAAAGTACAGTGAACTAGTTCGCTGTAGTAAAAGTGAGCGGCGGTTTTTTGGAGAGAGGGAGCCCCTTCTCGCGCGCTCAGTGATCCATGTCGAACGGGGGGAGCCCATAGAGTTTCATACAATGATTGTATGAAACTCTATGGGGTGAGCCCCAGCAGAGCCAACCATGGAGCAAGAAGAGCCAACTTAGCCGAAGAGCCCGCTCTTTGGTGCGAGTTTCGTGTCATCTATTGCTACTATGAAGCTCGCTACGTTTCAACCGACACCTCAACACGTACTCTTGTTTTAGAAAGGGTTGCAAATACGTGTAAACATGCATTCCAACGTTTATTTTTTTTTGCCAAATAAAGGTAGGCCTAAAAAGGGAATGACTGAAAGACGTTTACTTTTGTACTACTTGTTGTCTTCTTTTTTATTCCGTATTTCGCGGTTTGCATTGTAGTCAGGGGAACCACGTTCGGAGAGTGCCCAGTGGAGCAGGTGCTATCCGAGGACGAGAACTCCAGCCCGGAAAATCCAAACGACAACATCGAGCACTCCGACTACGAATTCCGACACAGCCCGAGACTCCGGGCCAGTGCGAAGCGACCAAGGCACTCAAAAACTTCTCCGCCGTGAAAAGAGTGGCCCGGAGGCAGGGTGTTCTGGAAAAAATAGTCGACGCCATGCAAACAGACCGGCAGCCAAACGGTGCTCCGGAGCAGTTCGGTCAGCTTTTGGCTTCGTACATTAGGCGACTGCCAGAACCCAGCTGGGTCAGCTGGGGCCCTTCCAGATGGAAGTGTGCGCTGTATACAAAAGGTTTTACGGTGGTCCCAATACAAACTAAAATGAAAACATAGGCAATAAACTTTCTTTGCTCTTTATTTATTGATTTATGGTGTTTTCGTTCAATACGCGTCCACAGTAGCGGACGGAACAAAAGAAATCACACTGCTCAGAGCCAGGAAAAAATGTCTCCGCTCTCAAATGCAGAGTGGGGGGAATAAGTTAAAAAAATTTAAAAGGAGCACTGACACAAAAATTTTTATGTTACACTTTTATTGCTTTTATCGATGCTTAATGGCAAACAGCACTTCAAATACTTCAGCGCGCGATAGTTAATTACATTGAACGGCCTGAAAATCGTTTGTTTCAAATCCCGCGCTTTCATCCCGAACGGCGCATATGAACGGCGCCTGACCTCACCGCTTTGTGCGGACGTCACCGGCGCCCGCTTGAGAGGGTGTTGCGCCCGCTCGCCGCTCGTGGGGCCACGCGCATGAAGTGACGTAGAGCTTTTGACGAGCGCTGGCCGCGTCACTTCTTTTGGCTCTCCCTGGATGATGCCACGCTGATGTCCATTTGCTGAGTGCCGCTCCGCGCGCTGCTCCGTCGGCGCGATAAATGAGATCCAATTTAACTATGTTCTTCGCGTCGCAGTCCCCTCATATTTCACCCAGGGTATTCTGCTGAGTGAAGGAAGCGAACTGTGCAATAATATTAACGCCGAAAATTGATGTCAGTGCTCCTTTAAGCTATGACAGCCAGTTCAGATTGTTGCGAGGAAAGCTTTGGTCGCGGCGCATGCGGGGGCCGGGAATTTCCACATGCGCGCTCTCTCCTGCCACGGGCCTGCACCCCTGGATTCCTTTGCCATTGAAAAATGCACACATTTTCTCTCGTATGGCAGCCCCGTATGCATTCCTGCGTCCACGGCGTGGACGAAAGCCAAACAGGGTTGTATCTCCTATCACGTCCTTGTTTCCTTCGGGAGCACGCACCACATCTTGGGAGAGGAAATTGTGCAGTACACATGCGGCGTCCACGATGGCTTTTGCTCTATCTGGTTCGGCATTGATCATGTTCAGCAGACACCTGAACCGGCTGGACAATATGCCGAAGGCATTTTCAACAACGCGGCGAGCTCTGAACAGCCTGTAAGAAAAAAAAAAATCAGATAACACAATTTGTTGTGCCACCAAATTTTAAGTCTGTAAAAAGCCTGCTGTAGGCTTTCTCTTTATGCAAGGACCCTCAACACGAAGTGCTGGGTACAGCAAGCGCTTAATATATATTTTAATTCGCTTCTAAAAAGTACCTAAATGCTCTTCTGGAGATCGGGACCCATCGCTAGCGCCACTAACCATGACGTCAGTGAATTGCCAGAATAACAAAGTTTGTGACGTCATACCACGTTAGCGACTTGAGCGACGTCAACGTGAACTCCAGTTACCACAGTTTGTTTGGTCGCTTGGTCGCATCAGACACACTAGGCCGATACGACGGCGACGCCGACAAGTCGCCAAACCATCTGCCAACTGCAGAATTGCCAGGGGTTTATGCAGAATTTCGTTTTTTTGGGGGGGGGGGGGTGTCGGTGGGATGTTTTGGGGGGGGGTGTTGTATAAATCCCTAGGCAGGGTGCTTGTGGTTGCGGAATCTTTTTGGGGAGTGTCGGAGTTCTTGGGGGGGGGGGTGTAGGGGGGTGGGTATAAATCCCTGCGAATTGCCAGACCGCGTTGTCACACTACGCTGACGGCGACACAAACAAGTCTGCCGATTGAAAGTCGCCGTAGTGTACTGACTCGCCGACCGAAGACGCCAACAAAAACGATCGCCGGGAATCGACCGAGAAGCGATAACTGCGCCCGACAGCATTCGTGCCGCAATAAATGCGGCTCTATTTTGTTAGTTTCTGGAGTGTAATAAACTTAGTAAGCGTCCATGAAGCCCATACAAATCAACACTAGCGCTAATGCGGATCGTATTTTGGCGTTCGACGCCTCGGCCCTGCTCTTCGGCAACGCCGCTACCCGGAGCTGCAAAACTGCATATGCGTGCTGTGATCGGCTCGCCTGTAGAAAATATACAGTTTTCGTGCAGAAGAAGAGTTACTTGGGGTTAATGTGGGTAATAGAGGATCAATTATCGGCCAAGTTTTTTAACGTAAAACGTAAAACCAAAGTACGGCAAGCACTATCCCTACAGTGCAAAATCGCAGTGGCAGCCGGGCACTTATTATTTTGCGAGCGCTTTCGCGAAGGGCAGAGTTGATGACAATAAGCTATTGTGGGGGCTTCGCGGAACCTTGCTGCGCAAGCGCTAGTTTAAGAATAGCCAAGAATTCTTTAAATTAGCTAGTAAACACCGACGTCGCCGACGTACTAAAAGGATGGGCGTCCATCTAGTACAACTGCTATTTCGCAGTGGGACATTATTGTGCGGTGGCGTAGTGGTCTCGCGCGTCGCGCCCGCTCCGTCAAACGTTGCGGGTTCAATTCGGCGACAGGGGAAGCTTTTTTTTTAGCGCTTTTTTAAGGGCATGGTTTGCATATCCAATTGCATGTCTATGGCAGACAAAGAGTCCGTGTCGGAGCTGTCGCGGCTTGACGTGACCAGTCGGCGTGTTTACTTCCGATGTGGAGAACGTTGTGTGCGGAGCAGACGCCGCTGTAAAGTCGCAGCGTACCACAGCGCCGCATGGTAGACACACGTGGCAGAGCGTCCTCGCAACACTGTGACGTCCTGCTTGAATCCGGCGCCCTGAAACCGAAACAGAAACCTGTCACATGATCGTTGCGATAATAAATGTTTTAATTCAGAATATGTGTATGTCAGAGTAGTATCTGCTTTCTAAAGTAATACAAAACGTTGCAAACAAAGAATGCACAAGCAACAAATTTGGTGGCACAACACCTTTAAAACTTTCAGCGAACGCTATAGAGTGCGCTGTATTTTATTGCTCGAAGAGTTAGGCAGAGTTTAAACTGTTGTCGCAACTGTCGTAATTCTTTAAATAATGACGTCATTTGACGTCTCAGCCAACCGAACACGTGAAAAGCCGTTTTTTTTACGTCCATAGCGCACGATATGGCTTTTACGACCGTAGTCTCACATAGAGCGAAATTTCGCTCTGCTTTAAATTTTTGTTGCTGTGCCTTCAAAATCAACTCAAAACGAGTTCTATATAATTACATCAATATGCAAATCACGAACAAGTCTATGGCCACCTTTTGCACTTCCTCAAATAAAATGGGACAATAAACCACTCTAAATTATGCGTTAATAGGCATTTGGCGCTGACAAATTTTACCTGTAGTTGAACACCCTCTTGTCCCCCGTGAGGCTCGTCCCGCCGAAAGGGTTCATCATGTTCCCTTCGATTGGGGAAAGCATCGTCGGCGACGTACACTGGTGGGAAACAATATGTCCGGGGCAAAAGCAACTTTCGCCTCGTTGGGCAGGCCGGCTTTCTTGTTGAGGACCGCCTCTTGGAACGGCGTCGTCGGCCAAGCACCGGCAACCCCTTGCGACCATGGAGCTCCAACATCTGTGTAAATGAACTTGTAGTGGCGGTCCACCACGGCCAAAAGAATTGTGCTAAATGACTTTTTGTAATTTATGTACATTGATCCTGATTTCGGCGTTTTTATTACTATATGTGTTTCCCGTCCAGTGCTCCAATGCAGTTGGGAAAATTCCAACTTCTTTCAAACTCGTTCAGTAATTTGGACCCATCTTTCATGCGTGTTCGGCATCTGCAGGTGCTCATCGTTCGAGTTCAAGATAAATCTCCCTGCAAGTCTCGTGAACAATGTCAGTGACAGTGGAGTGGCAAATGCTGACTGCCTGCTTAGAGAGAAGTGATCCTCCCCTGTTATAGAAGAAAAAAATGTATAAGAAAAACAGGGACAGATCGTCAATAAACCCACCCAGCCACCGTATGACAACAGCCTGGAGAGGCAAATCGCGCGTTCCTAGTTATACCCCCCTCCCTGTTACGTGAACTGTCACTGGCCATAACAAGACGTACGCAGCACAGCTGCAAAGGCTACCCACAGGTTCCAGGTGGTGTACACATGAAGGAGAAATAAAACAAGCGTAGTACTTACCAGTGGTAAGGTAACGCAGGGTCCCTTGCAAACGAGTCCTCGGATGGATTGACCTCCGCATAACCGCGTTCTGCCGAGCTATTCTGGGGCCAACTCGACAAAGGATGCTGCTCGAACAGTCATGGTTAAGTCGGCGCAGACGGCGGTACTCCATCAGGATCACTGATGAGACTTCTTTGGACAACTGGTTCTATATTCCCAGGTATTTCCGGACCAGCCAGTCCTTCACCCAACAACTCCGTTTTGTAGCACATGGCTCCTCCTCGTCCACTCCGAAAGCAACACAGCCATTGCAGCCAAACGACGCTTTCGATTCTCCTCCATCGTGCAGGTGCTGCTGTTATAAAGTTTGCCGGGCGAGGGCAGCGTTGATTATATCGCGAAGTGCGTTCCTTTTGGTTTTAGGGGGAGTGAGGGCGTTCCCGCCGCCCTTTGTACGTGTCGGCTTAAGTGGCTCGTGCAGCCGCCGGTCGCTTTGTTCGCATTCCTGGAGTACGGGAACGGGTACTTCGAGCGGTCGGTGAAAGCGGAAATGGATTCCGGGAGGCGGACAGCGTGCACAGCGAGCTGCACGTGCGGTTGTAAGGACGGACGGCGCGGGCCGCGGGCGTCTTCCTCGGATCGGGTGCACGGACGCTCCGCAGTCGTTTCGCGATGTCTGAGGTGGTAAAACTGAAAGCCAAGCAAACCCCTCATATTGTTGCATGGTCAGCTGCCACGACATTAACAAGAAGGCGGAAGAAAAGAATCCATCGTTAAATTCAACGAATTCCCGGCGAAAGCGCGCCAAAAGGAAAGACGGTAAGCATGGATCACTGTTGTTCGAAAGGTGAAATAAGTTGGCCCATTTTTGTTTGTATGGTGCACTTTCAGTTTACATTTCCCAGATTTGAAAATGCGAACTGGTGTTCTAACGAGTCCTCCTCTCTACTATTTTTTTAAATGTGTGCTGCCCATGATTGTTTTCCTCTATAAAAAATTAACTTGATTTTGTTTAGCTGGTGCTGTTCGATATCGTTCAGATATGGCACAATAGGTTCACATTTTGCATGGGCGAAAAATAAAAATAGTTTCTAGCAATTTGACTGGCTGTAGTAGCTCCGTTCATTCTTAATATTATAATTTGTGTTCTCGACGGGACTGCGTGTTGTTCGTTTTTTGGTTTCTCCCATCATTTACAAATACTGGTAATTAAAATAGTTATACACCAAATTCTGCGTATTAATAGTAATTAAAAGTTATACACCACAAGCTGTTCTGTTGTTTCCGCGAACGGTCACTCTAACCCATAGTTGTACTCCAAAGCGGGTGACAAACATTGCGAACAAAAATTCCACCAGGGAAAACTGAAATGGAAATGCGGCGCAGTGTAGGACACTCCTTAATTAGCCTGTGCCTTTTTAATGCGTTTTTCTAAGATGCAGCTGATTGTTTCAAGATAAGAAATAACCTATTAACCATAATCAATCACGTTTATCTTACATTTCTTGGAAGCCTCAGTGTTGCTGCAGTACATAAAATCCGATTGTCCGAAGCGCGAACACGCGAAGGAAGTAACAAACAAGAGAAAACTACGCTGTGACAAACTGAACAGCTGTCGCCTTGCAGACGAAAAGACAGCAGCCGACGACCACCGAACAACGCGCTTCCCCCCTTGAAATTGTCGGGGCAGTCTGCCGGTCGAGCGGCGGGTAGCAGACGGCGTGTCCGTAGCAGACAAGACAAACGCCGACAAAAATGAACTCACTATATACTCTACGTTTAAACCGAACTTTCTGGACATGTGCTGACGCGTACGGTTTCATAAGTCGAAAG
Source organism: Haemaphysalis longicornis (assembly GCA_013339765.2). NCBI lineage: Eukaryota > Metazoa > Arthropoda > Arachnida > Ixodida > Ixodidae > Haemaphysalis > Haemaphysalis longicornis. Next base: position 26,367,151 of record CM023452.1, read on the forward strand.
AAGATTTTACCCAGCCCGCTTCCTAGCGCGAGAAATGCAGCACGCACGCAGGGAAAAACGCACGTGCCGAAGCGGCGGCAGCACCCGCGTACTCCTGCGGAAGGGAGAGTTCAGCGCCATCCGGCGATCATTCCGGAGCCTATACGCCTCGAGTTTCGCGATCGCTGCGCCGCTTGCCGCCGGTTCTCCGCGGCGTTGACGGGATTTGCGCTGCGTGGCTGATAGGGGTTGGTGCAGTGTTCTGGTTCTGTTTTGCTTCTGTTCGCCTTTCCGCGCCCTAAAAACATGTTATGGTGACGTCTATAGCAAAGAGTACGTTTAGGTCACTTAAACAGCTGCGTCTTCGTAGAGTACGCGAGCGTCTGCAAGAGCTACCCGGGGACGCGGTTCTGCGCGCTTCGTCGCCGCTCTTCCGGGCGTTGGCGACGGTAGCAACATATCACCCCTGTCATCTCCAAATACGTCAAGCACAAATGAATTCTGCTGTCGCCTCGTTTAGACCTGATACTGGCACAGTGAGAGGTTGCAACTTCATTTTGCAGCGTGGACAACGAATGCGGCTTCGCTTCGAATATATACGTCGCAGAAAAATATCTTTCGGGGATTTGATTACCTAATCCCGGACAATAACTTGTGCCTTTTATGAGAATATAAACCATGCGAAAATGTTAAGTATATTCCAAGCATGTGCGTCGTTAAATATGTGCCCACACACGCCTTATAGCAAGAACCAAGGCAAGTTAATGGAATCGCGGGAAAATAAATACTGTGCAAGTGCGGAAGAAACAAAATAGCTCTAACGGAAATGAAAAAAAATACAGTGCAGCTTCTGACATGCTAAAGACGTTCGTCGAAACTTAAGCCAGGTAGGGCTCACCAGACCAACTATACGCGAAATGCACTGATCTTTTCGCCAGACATCGGTGGGGGGAGGGTAGGGGTACGCTGTGCACAAATGCGGAGCGTAATCAAGCAATGAATGTTTTAGTAATCACACACACCAATCTCGCGTTCACTTTCCTTTTGTTTTTCGACTTCAACGAACAGCTGATCGTACGGCGGACGCAGTTTTAGAAGTATACAGTGTAGGCAGTTCAACAAGCGATGAAAGGTGTCGTTTGAAGAGTGTGGCATGCGATAGGCCCTCTGATTTCAGTTTCTGCTTTATTCTGCAGGCTCCCTGTGCCATATGAAGATATTTCGAAGAAGCAATTATCGCGGACGCGGATTATATTCAAAGCCGATCTCCGCGCTGTTCGCAGAGGATATATGTAGCAGATGAATGTTTGCGGCGCTCACCTCACGACAAGACGACTCTGTCGTGTGCTGATCCCCGAATATAATTATGCATTGTCGATCGTACTTTTGTTGAATATTCCCGAAATTAACACAGACTGGCTTGTAAACGGTGGTGATCAATATCTGAGGTATAATATTGGCAAACGTAACTGGCGTGCTGTCAGGCATGAGTGCTCCGCTGATTATGTAAGCGCACAAAACTGATTTACATCGTAGTGTATAGCCGTAGCATGAACATCTGACGAACCGGTGGTTACGGAGACACTGCTAGTAAATTCAGGGCAGTGTAACTACAATCGGCTCCATGATACGCCGGTTCCGCGACGCTGGCCTGTCACGCACACCTGGCGCTTATACAGACCGAATATACCACACTATGATCACGTCAGAAACATTCACACTCACGTAAACACACCCCATGTGCGAACAGAGTGTCTGCTCCACATAAACATGAACTTCAAACGCCCGCAAACGGTAAATCTCGGTCGTCAACGTGCCGCAAAAGCAGCGGTGACAGTAGGGAGCGGGACGCGGACTCCCGCGGCTGCTTTCGAAACGGGCCGCTAGGGGGATTTCAGTGGCGCCCCTACAGGCCGCGCTCGAGGCATATACTGCTGTCGGGAAAACAGGGAGAAGCCAGAAGCTCGCCTTGGCGTTCGGGGGCGCTACGGGCGAACGAGAGCAAGGAAGAAAAAAAAAAAACCGGTCCAGCAGGGTGCCTCGCCGAGAATCCCCTGTTTCCTCCGCGCTGTCGTCGGCTAATCACTCCACGTAGCTCCGCACGTGTGGATGCGCCGCCAAGACGGATAATCCGGTCACGTGCTGTTGACGTCTCTTCTAAGTTGACGGGTCTTCTGAGCCGATCTCGGTTGAGAGACCACGGCGGCGGCGGTGGTGAATGACAGATGGGGAGGCCGCAATGGCAGCAAGGAACGAACTGCGTCTGCATTTCGCGTCATCTAAATATTCCAATTGTAAACAGATCGACTGACAATGGGTAAGTATTGTATATAACCTTATTTATTATGATTGAAACTTTCATTTCAGCTGGGAGTGTCATGGGAAGAGTCTGTAGGTCGTAAAATAGCCGGGCACTTGATGCGCACCAGGGTGAGAAAGGTATGGTGCCTAAAGCACGCTTGTTCAGTAGAACCAGAGGTTCGAGGTGTGTTCTTAATGTAAATTCCCATGATTCGCAACAGTAAGTTAGGTAACAGCGGAACAGGGTAAAATAAATGTGTTTTATTATAAGACGGCTAAAATAAGTGCTAACGGTCCGTAATATAAAGCATATAGATGCAAGTTTCGAACAAACTCTTCCACTGTGGGCTTTCCAATCTAATTTTCTTTATTTATTTTATTTATTTCGTTTATTTATTTTTGTGTATTTAGATGGATACAATTCTATGGCTCTGGGATTACGATTGGTGGTGCCGAATGTGTAGCCTGGTAAAAGAACAGGGTGATCAAACCCTTACCGCAAAAGAAGTTTTCTGATGTTACTCGAACCATGGACCTTAAAAAGAACAGACACGCGCCACCGCGCTATCAAAAGAGACACTGTAGAGTGTCACAGGATTAGGTATACTTATCCGGGTCGTCATCGGGTGTTGTCGCTTCTCTGTAGTTTCGTTCATATTTGTGAATTTCGGCCGTTATAATGCTTGTTGCAGGCGCAGTGATCTTGCAGACAAGGAATATGCTAGCACTACAAGCGAGTTATCCGAGCCTCCCTTATTTAACTGAAGAAAACCCATCGCAGATCATCTCCGATATCTTCCCCGCAAGCCACGTAGCCACGAAAGAAATTGAATGCGCCGATAGAATTCTGGCATTGATAACGCTTGCTCTTCGCGCACGGATCTTACAGACTGGACACATCATGGTAATACTACAAGCGATGTCACTCCTGCCGTGTGAGGCGGAGCAAACCCGGTAAAATGAGTGCGGGCAGTAGAGAAAATCTATGAGTCTATCTTTTCGTAAAGTTTGTGGGGATGCTGCAAGGGGGTACCAGAAGGCGAATGAAGCAGCCGTTCAAAAGGTAGCCGCAATTGTCACCAGTCTTGCATTTGTTTCTGCCCCTGTGTTTCCACTGTACTCGGTTGACGACTTGCTGCAGATGATTCCAACACTGCCTAACAAATATTTACTTATTTTCTGTATCCCAGAAATAAGCAGTGCGTTGAACGGTACTGTTGTTGTAGTGGGCAGGTGTGTAGAGAAGTGTGAGCCATTCAACGTGCAGGGCGAAAAAAATCCCCGCACCTCCCCGAGGGGGATTGTGAGGATGCAGAAATGCATTGGGTTGCACCGATGAGTGTGATGCGATTAATTGGCGAAGAGAGAGGCGAGAGGTGAGCGTAATCATTTATTTTTTTTCTTTCCCACACCCGTTCATTTCCGCTACGTTATAGAGAAAGCGGTCTTCGAGACCGCGTTGAACGCAACCGCAACTGCAGAGGGATCGTTCACGTCCAAAGTGGTCGGGAATCGTTCGAACTCACCGTCAGCATCATCGACGTTCGTCTTCCTGCGGTTCCTCTCGTTCGCCGCCGTCATCGAAGTGATCGAGCCGACTCCAATCGACCCGAACGTTGGATGGCGCGATACAGCGGGGTGTGTTCCAGGTGCTTTGAGCCAAGCCAGGATGTTGCCGCGCTTCACCAACCCGCGCTTGTACGTTGCCGGGACTCATCCAGCCTCCGCTTGATGTGAACGTCGAACGCAAACGTCCTCGGGTACCATGCGAGGAAGGCACCGCACAAACCTTCGATACGTCGATGGGCACGTTCACCGCCTGTCCCTTGATTCCAAACTGCCCGTTGCCTTCGAGTCAGCGCCTGATGCTCATGAAGGGGAGTCGAGGCGCGATGAGCCGCTCTTCGACCGGGTTCAGATCGGGAAGATGCGCCGGCCGAGGAGGATAACGGTAGCCAAAACTCACGCAGCCCTCCTCTTCGCAGCTTTGTCTTCTTCTCCTTCTTCTTCAGCGGTTCCCCTACGGGAAGATGACGATGGTGGTTGAACGCGAAGCTATCTCGTGATGGATTGTTTGATTGGCCAATCCCTAGGAGCATCATGCCACAATCATCATCAGACGCGCTGCGCACGCCAGCCAAGGGACGCACGACAACCCCCGACTATAATGCATTTCTGCATAAAATTCGAAGTGCCTTCCACTGCCGCGGCTGAAGGAACACGGCTGCTTATTTAGCATATTGAACTTGAAAGTCGAACTAAATCAGGTAACCGCAGATGTAAACAGGGAGAGTCTAATCACATGGCAGATATCAGTTCACAGTCTCGCAGCAGGCGCCCTGTACGAGAAACCTACGCATGTTAGAAACATATTGACTGATGGCCTTGAAGAAATAACATCCCCAAAAGTCGGTGAACTTAAGGAACGCCTTCGCCTAGGCTCACTTCGTGCATGGGCGCTACTGCTTCAGGAAGCGAATGGCCTACCCCGTAACCCCTTTTTTACCGGCTATGCGTCTCCAACAATCATTGACCACCGTAACGCCCCACCAACGCCACGGGGTAAAGCGGTGGTATATGTCCTCACGCGCCTTCCCCAGCAAGCCATTGACCTTCAAAGCTGGTGCTCCCCGTGGCAAGAAACTGTTGCGGTGAAAGTTCAACTACGTCACTGTGCAGTGATCCTCGTATCCTGATATGTGCGTCCTCACAGTGGTTATGCCCCGCGGGCTCGGTTTGGGTGGATTTCGCATATACGAGCACAACATCCCGGTTGTCCCATCCTCATCGGCGGTTGACTTTAATGCTCCGCACCCAGCCTGGGGCTATAACATGGCGAAGTGCGCGAGGTTCAGATCTCCTCAAGATCATGGAGAATGCGCGCTTCACTCTACTTAATGACACGACCCAGTCAACTCACCGCTCCACGTCTACTCGTTATGCCTCCACCATTCGCCAGACCTAGCTTGGTGGCTTGGTCCAACGGCCGTTACTTGGTGGCGGGAGCCAGACTGCTGGGTTAGCGACCATCATCCCATTTACCTCGATATTTCATCTTCGCCCTCTCGTCGCCTACTTCGTAAATGCCATATTATCAAGTGGGACGAGTTTCGGAAGTCGATTAGGCAGATATCAGCATTCAAAGAGGAACCTTTATCATCCATACAAAAGGCTCTTGAAGATTCCACAACTGTAAACTGGGTTGACGAGAGCCGCCCTAACCCTGATTTGCGCCTCCTTCAGCTGTGGGCGCAGCGCCGCCAGGCAGAAGTGTTTGCTTGTCGCAATCCCAACTCTCCGACTTGCCAAATCCGCCTTAAACAGCTCACAGCCGCGGCTCGTCGCCATGAACGCCGGCTGTCCCGCCAGCGCTGGCTTGACATGTGCGCTTCGTTAGGGCCTCAGTCTGGACTACGATCCCCAGATCCTGCTGCGTCAGCGTTCCTTACGTCCAACCAGACTTCTTTGCAATTTGCAGATACGCTGGTCCATACTTTATACTCCGATTTTGACTTGGACCCGGCCATCATGCCCCCTCCGTTCACTCTTCCGTCCGGTGCTGGTACGCCGCCATCGGAAGCAGCAACCGAGGGCATACTCTCACCATTTACAACTGCGGAACTAACCGCTGCCATTGACACGGGGGCACTCCGCAAAGCTCCTGGCCCCGCCGGAGTAACATTTAAATCTTTCAAGAAGCTCGACCATTCTTCTCTGGAGGGACTCCTAGAGGCGTACAACCGGGTTTGGCTCACGTGTACAATCCCCCCGGCCTGGCTTCAAGCGGATGTTATCAGTATCCCGAAACCCGGTAAACCGAGTACAGACATCCGCAACCTCCGACCAATAGCGCTTACGGCGACCATTTGGAAGCTGTTGGAACGGATGATTGCCACACGCCTTCAGTGGTGGCTCGACGAGCACCATCTATACCACCCATGCCAAATTAGATTTCGCCCCCACCTTAGTGCAGAGGATGGTCTGGGCCACCTCTCCGAGATGATCCTTATTGGCGGCCGATCCCACCGTGTTCGCTCTGTGCTGGGCATGGACGTTCACAAGCGTACGACCCACCTTGGCCAAGCCGCCGTCATTGCGGTACTTCATCTCCTTTCACCTGCCATCCCGCCTATGTGATTTCATTCCTTCTACCTACGAAAACGCACCTTCTCCATACGTATCAACGGATCTCCCATCAGGTTCCTTCCAGCCCCGCCGTGGTGTGCCTCAGGGATCTGTCTTGGCCCCCTTGCTTTTTAACATGGCCATACCTCTTGCCTGGCGACTTGGTGCTGTTCCACACATCTATAGTATCATCTATGCAGACGACATCATGGTATGGTCTGTTCATTTGGACCTTCACGTCCAAAGTGTCCGCCTGCAACACAGCTCTAGATGAAGCCAATTCTTGGTGCATGTATCTTGGCCTCACGCTTTCGCCTAACAAAACAGCCCTTCTCAACCGGGGCCACGCATGGGGACCGTCGGGGGTTGGCAACCTCCCCAATCCGGTCTTTCGGTTCAAGGCACGCCTATACCAACAGCATCTACCCTGCGGGTGTTGGGCTTGGATATTACGGCCACCGGTTCTGCAAAACCTTGGATTCGCTCTGCAAAGCATCAAGCTTCACAATCGCTGCATCTGTTCCGTCGCATGTCTCAAAAAGCCGGCGGTGCGGCCTCAAGATGGTCCGCATGCTTGTCCGAGCCATTCTTCAGCCTCGCATAGTTTATCAAGCGCAATTCCACTTCTTACAACTCAGACTGGGCACTACTCGAATCAATAAACAATTCGGCTATGCGAGCTATAACTGGTCTTCCCAGCCCTCACCCCCGTTCCTATTCTGCAACAGGAAGCGCAAGCTCAACACGTTTGATGAGCTAGTGCATCAGCGTCGACAAGCCCCGCCCCTCCAAAAACAAGCCCTTGACCCTGATTCCGCCGCTCTTGCAGCGTACATGACCGGTTCACCAGCCCACACCACTATCAAACACCAATATACGGCCCCCATGGAAGTTCCACCAATTAACGGATACACGACCTGTTGCCCGTATTCATCCCCGGACAGTTGGTGTGCTCCGGTTCCGCCTTCTATGGAGATTGGTAGCCCTTCGTCTACGCTGATGTTTGTCGACGCCAGTGCTTCGATACCTTACTTCATACGGCTCTACTCTGCCCGACTGTGGCTCCCGATCCAGTGACCTGCACTTACATAACAACGGAGAAGTGGGCATCAACGCAGGCAGAACTCCTTGCAGTGCGGGATGCTCTGCTACACACATCGTTGCTAATCAACCACGCTTCACCACAGTGTACAATTTACACTGATTCGTCGGCAAGCTGTTCGAGAGCTTCGTAAAACTCTCACGTCCAACGAACTTCTGCTAGAAATCCAGGACATAATGGACACTTATCCATGTCGTGTGCGCCGTGTCATGGCGCCAATGGAATAGCCACCCCGCAATGCAGGCTGCAGATGCCGGAGCACACCCCGTGCGTGTGCACTATCCAGCTCCTCTTGCACCTTCGTCAAACGGGTGTTCGCCTTGCCAGTGCAAAGAACGTCCTACGGCGCACCGCGCGCGCTCTCATACCCCCGCGCGGTACAGATCTCCCTGGCGGGTTTTCTCGCCAAGATGAGGTCCTGCTCAGACGTCTTCGCCTGGGAGTCGCCCTCACGCCAGCTGTGACGAGGTCCTGGCCTCCTCAATACCATGCCCCGTTCAACTCCACCTGCCCCTTTTGCCCCGCTCCAGTTGACCAGGCTACAGCAGAGCACCTGGTGTGGAGTTTGCCCTGCTCTGCGAAGGCCTCCGCGCTGTGCACTCGCCACCTGCGACCCGCGCCCCGGACGTCCGCCAGACTTCATGGCGTGGATACAAGGACCACATCATGGCCCCCTGCTCCGATTCCTTCGGGAATCCGGGGTGTATCTATACATTTAATTTCCTCTTATGCTTAATAGCAAACTTCCGCAATAAAAAAATAACATCCTGCCTACTTGCCCTCGATGATATCTGTATAGCTTATTCAGTTTATTATTCACAAAAAAAGGCTGCAGCAACAAGAAACTGTGCTTGCTGTGTAATGAGTGAAGGCATATCTTGAAAAGACGTGTGGCTACTCAGAAGAACAACGTCTACATCCCCCCATCTATAGCGCACGTTGGTGGATACGCGGCCATGTGCGTTGATACGCAACAAAATACTTGAAAGTGAATAGTGCAGCTGTATATGATACCCTTCAATAAAAAAGATGAAGGTATATGAAAAACTTTATTCTTTGCGCCGGTGACGTTGACAGTAGCCTCACCCCACTTCTTTCATTGATTAAGGTATGAGCAGTGGTTTCAAATAAGCAAATTCCTATTGGACTGTGTAAAGTTTAAACTTGGTGTTATTTATGTTTGTGTAAGCTCCATAACATTCACTAAGCCACAAGGTATGCAAATTTCAAAGAACATGATAAAAATTTTTTTATTTTTGTTCTGTTACAAACGTAGTGGAAATCCCTGACTGATGTTTTTGCGTCGTTTAGATGTGATATAGATAAATGGTCCTCAGTTGACTTGTCACTGAGTTGACTCAATGATAGACGTAATGGTCAAACAGATAGTCCACGAACCAACACATGTGCCGGTTGACGGCTTGGGGTGGGCGCCGGAACGCCTCCGAGTGTGGCGAGGTTAGTGAAGGGGGTAACAGACTGAAGAAGTAGAGGACCCAAGAACGGACGCAGTAATCATTAAGAAGCAAAGGAATGTCTCAAACACTAAAATTTGCATAAGCAAGTTGCACTAAGGGTGCATGAAGCACAGCAACGCTAATGAAAGAACATGTACACAGAATTATGCATTCAGAAGGCACAACCAACAAACGGGGCAAACACACGCCACGCATGCACGCACGCATGCACACATAACAGGCACGCATGCACGACGCACACACGCACACAAACACACACTGACACACACCACACGCACACACTACAAACATACGCACACACACGCACGGACACACACACACACAACACAGCCATTCGACAAGCAGTTACGGGGCAGTTGGCAGTTACGGGGCGAGAATCACAGTAACACCCCAAAGAACACGTATCAAAAACACGTTAAAAATTTCCCCACCTTTCCCCGAGGGAGAATGTGAAAGTGCGAATCACGGTTGGGGCCGCGCGGCGCTTGCGCTCGGCCCCGCAGCACGCTCGCCCATCATCCTTCCATCGGTAGTATCACGTGTACACCACGCAGTTATCAAGCCTATAACGCCGCTGAGTCGCCAACGCACCCGCTGACGACGTAGTTTGAGCGAAGATAAAGGCCGTCACTAACACTGATATCAGCGTCGCGTCCGTGGCTTGGTCGTAGAGCGTCCGCTGCGGCCGCAAAGTTCGGATCGAAACCTGGCGCCGGATGGAATAAGAGGAGCACTGCGGACCGACGACGCCGTGGATGGTCGCTAAAGTGCATCGATTAAAATGGCAGCCTCCACTCCGTGGATGATGCCCGAGGTGCGGAGTACGGGGACTCGAAAGACATCCAAGTTGCGCCCCGAGTGACATCCGATTCCCCACCGACCGTCATTCGATTTGAGTCGTGAGTTGCACCTTGATTAGTCCCTAAATGAAACTGCTGACTCACGGCTCAAATCGAGTTCGCTTGATTTTAACTTGATGGTGGTGTGCGCATGGATGGACGTGGACGGACATTGGGAGGTTCCTAAGGTACTCCGCACCATTACAGGGGAGGGAGTAAGCCGTTTGACTCTCGGCTACTAACTCACGGTCGTACCCCAAGTGGTCGACGACTGACCACTAACTCTGTCCTGGTCTACCAGACACAGGCTCGAATCCTGCCTGTGCCTGTGTGATTTTTTGATATTGTAAATGCTATGTGCACGGACGCGGACGGACATTGTGCGGTCCTAAGGTACTCCGCTCCTAAAAGATGTGGGTGACTTACACATTCCAATTCAAGACTAAGCCCTCACTCCACATAGCCAAGTAGGCTACTGTTGAAGACAACTACAAAGTGCGGTTCTTCTGTGCCCATTCCTCATTGCAAAATATACAGTAATCGTTGATTCTGCATTGCACGCACATTCTACTCACATTATTTCAAACTTGAACCCCGAGGGTAGGTTTGAATGTTCAAAAGTGGTCATACATATAAGAGCAGGCAAGAAGACAGCGAACGTTATGTTTGGGCATGGAATAAATCACCTTTGCAAAGCATTTCTGTACCTCAATTACATAAACAACTTAGCACCAAGTGAAAAGTCCACAACTGCATTATTTGCTATCTACTGCTCAAGTAGACTCTCAAGACAAGAAGAAGCTGCTATATAAGAAGAGGGGGGATTTTTGTAATAATTCAAGTGCGTCAGAATTGAGTGTTTAAAAATGACCAAACTCTGAATACAGCCTCATCTAAACAGTGAGTACGGATAAATGGTCTACCCTAAGCTCATTATTGATTTGAAAAGATTGTTTGCCCGTAAATCATTTCTTTTTGAGGTCTTGATGTACGTGTATTTAAGTTGTAGTACTGCTGTAGTGATACACGGACACAAATGGTGCTAAGTAGCACATATTTTTCGGTGTAACTAAGTAAAAAGTATGAATCAACTGAATGACTCAGTTCGAATCACGTTGCCATAAATACATGGAATGAATATCCGCAGGCTAAACAAGTTTAAATTTTGTTTAAAGAAACAAAAATTACAAGTAACGGGTTTGTAGTGTACTGTATCTCGAAAACGTTGTTACTTACATATTTTCTCCTATTGTAACAACTTCCTTCTAACATCAAAAGCTTTCTATATGAACTGCTCCTGCAGTACACGTGTGCACAATATAGGTGTATCAACTGCTTGTCCCCACCTTTAAATGAACAGTAGATAGATGTCTGCAAGGCATGCTTACAGTTTTTCGAAGCAAATTGAGTGAGTGCCTGCAGTAGATTCACATATCTGTGTTGCAGACAACGATTAGGAGGAACAGATACGGTCGCTCGGTACGTTTATGTTTTGTCCAAAAAAAATATTGTGCCTCACTTTGGCTCTACCTTTTAGGAATATTGAATATGTTGCCAATAAATATTCTAAGAACGCCATAATGAAGTGGAATTTACAAGGCAAGTTAATATGATACCATAAATCAATATGAGAAATTATGTTGTGTAGGGAGGCGTTAAATCCCCTCCGTCGGGTATGTGCTGTTGAATCCCCATCATCATCATCGTGTACATAATCATGTGAATAAAGCACAGAACCCCGTTCCAGTCAGCCATGACACCGAACCCTCCTGCCTCCGCCTGCCATAACATTTATTACCGACAAACCCGGGAAGAAGAGAAGGGACTGATAGGGAGAGCAGCAGGGATGCCAGTGGCTTCGGGAAAGTCAGAACCGGAACCGTTCACCGCCGACTTACCCTGAGCCACCTGGAACCATGACTGACAGCGACCGCATAACGGCGACCGACTTCCTCAAAGGCACCGACACCAACCCTGGCGTTCCTACCGCTGGCCTCGAGGAACATGTGACTAACCAGACATGACCGACACCGGCCGCGGCCATCCCCGGTGCACCAACAAAAACCGACCGCAACTTGCCCGCCAACGCAGACAAGCCCCGTACCGTGCACCGTCCATGCTTGGCACGAACGCTACAGCTGGCTTGGAGCAAGCTGGTGAGCTGGACGCCCTGCGTTCGTTGCGAAACCATATCCGTACCTACTTTAAGAGAATTTTTACCAGTAGCGACCAACTGTTGATTGCAGAATATTGCGACCTGACGAAGCTGAAAGCTAACTTGGAGAACCTGCACCACATCAGAAAAAATTTTATCGAATTGGATTCTGTATGTATTTAATTTGATTGAAGTGGAAATTGAGCAGGAGACCCAGGAGGCGGATCGATACACGCTCAAATTTTTTAGAGCAAACGCCTACCCCAAACATTGGTTACGGTGCCTCAGAACCAAGGAACATTTAAACATAAAATATATATTATTTTCCGAAATGGCGGCCTTTCTAGAAACGCCCAGAGACTTGTACTCATTCACCGAAAGCGTGCTAAAGGCTGTCAAAGACGACGACCAGAACTTATCTGCCGTGGAGGTTGGAGAAACGCAAACAGTCGCTATCGAATTGAACGTAGTGCAAGCTTCTGAAGAAAGGTGCATTGAGCGGGCACCAGATCAGTTTGAGTAACTCTTCGTCCCAGAGTTCATGTACGGCGAAGGCTCGCCTGAATATCTTGAAGCCGTACCTAAGCACGCATGCGACTACTTTTCAGCTGCTATTGCGTTTCAAGAAGGTCGGCTTGATAGCGTAGGCCCAGAAGGCGTGGCATGCGTAAAGGCTGTCCACACAGACGTGGCAACGTATAAGCAATGCTTGTATAAGAGAAAGCTTCGTCGACGTGTAACCTCCAGTCAGCAGAATGTTGCCAACACCTTTACAGTGACAAACAGTGAACGCAGACATTGAGCACCGTTAACTGCAGATACAGCCGACGTCTATCACTGAACATAACCGACCGTACACTCAGGTTCAAGACTCAGAGGAAATTTCGGAAAACAGCATTTGCTCCTGCCAGAGACGTTCACCATCAGTGCCGACCTCGAGGAAATGTTCAGTCTGGCCTTTTCAATGCCAATACAAACAGTCTGTTGTTCGTCTCATCGTTACAACACTCAGCCCTGCTGAAGCTGCGACGACGGTTAAAGCACCGCTAGAAGTGAAAGTGATGACCACACCTGAGGGCCGTTGGAAGGAGAAACATTACGGACAGAAAACCAAAGTATTTTAAAACTACGTACTAATGGTGCCTTGGTGACTAATGGAGGGAGTGAAATATTGGGGCAAGACACGACCAACGATATTTCACTCGGGCTGCCCGAACAGAAGACGACAAAGCCGCCGACAACTGTGAACGTTAACGAAGACGTCAGTGAAGAACCAACATAACATATTTTACCACCGTGTGGCTGGCTTTGCAATACGTAGCGGCAGAATCATAGGACAGCCGAGCAAAGGAGCAGCGTCGGAAGGCCCTCGGCAAGAAAAGTGACCCTTGTGCTTCCCTTTGACAAGTACGCAATCCGCGCGCTGAGCGTGAAGCCGCGACACAGCGCGCCCATTTCTGAGGCATGTCAAGTGCTGTGCTTCAGAGCAAACCCGTTGGAGGAGCTACGACTCAGGCGTTTCCAATTGCTGCAGGATTCGCTGGGCTAGACTTCCTCAATAAAGAGCTTGCTAAGGGCGGCTACAACAGCCTGCAACACCAGAACACCATCGGTACCCAGCGCCAACAGAAAGAGCGTCGAACTGCGAGCGAGAGTGGTTCCTCAGGGCGTTGCCACTATGTAGTTGTTCGTGGCAGGCGCATATCGCGGCGGCGGGAGTCTGTTGAATTCCCTCCGTCGGGTATGTGTTGTTGAACCCCCATGCATCGTGCACACAATCATGTGATTAAAGCGCACCCATGACACCGAACCCTACTGCCTATCTCCTCCTGCCCAAACAGGGAGGTATTAATATAAAGTAAAATGTTCATGGTGTACTTTTTGGTTGTCTAAACAACGTATAGCTCTTTCATGGTGCAAAACGGCTGCCGTGCGCTTGGTGTGCGCTATGTTGCGTTTTTTATGACAACGTATTCCGCAATATTCGTGGATTTCCTGAAGCATGAATTGCATACTTTGTGCAGCATGCTACATTTGTCAGCAGATTGATGGACATGTTGTATATGATGTGTGATGGTATACAATACACGCTCATCATCATATTCATTATCACCATCATAATGATCATCATCCTACTCAGGTCCACTGCAGGACGAAGGCCTCTCCCATATACCACGAACTGCTCCTGTACTGTGCTAATGGACCGGCCGCGACGGCCACTTTTCTGATGGAGGCGAAAAGCAAAACCGCCCGTGTGTACGAGATTTCGGCGCACGGTAAAGATCCCCAGGTGGCCAAAGTTAATCCGGAGCCCTCCACTACGACGCGCCTCATCGCCTGCGTTGCGTCGGCGCTTTAAACCCTACAATCAATCTACTGTGCTTATGGAGTCTACGCGTTACTCCCGATTTTTTCTTCCCTCCATTGGAGCTATGGCCTTCCAATTCTTTTGTACCCATGTCCATGTATCCACCCTGTTCCTATTATTGTGCACCGGTTTTCGCTTCGTCTTATTGTATGGCCAGCCCAAGTCCTTTTTCTTGTTGTTTATTTGAACTATTATATCGTCAACACTAGGGTGTCGTCTCATCCAGGTGGCTTGTTTCTTGTCAGTGAGTGTCACTACTGTGGCATGTTTATTACTGATTACATTAGATATATTAGTATTTATTTTAAGTTCTACGGGCGTGCTTCCTGCTTGTAGTTGGTTAAGCATTCTTTGGATGTATATTGTCCACAAATAAATGGCTCAAGTATTCCCCCTTTGTCCTTAATCCTATGTTTTTCCAGTCACGCTTTGCTGTTAAGTGTAGTTGCGTGTCAAGAGTGTCTAATTGTATTTGTCGTATCAAGCTGCTTGTGATGTCGTTTACACTTGAAGCTGAAGTTTCACAGGTACTCAGAGGTTTGCTCAGCTAATGGAGCGAAAACGGTTAGTTGTAAGGAGTTTTTACTTATAAAAGCGCGTAACGCTTCCTCTTCACAGGATACTTTATGTTGCCTAATTGTATTTCTGTAGTGGGATGAACTGGACACTTGTTCAAAGCATTTTGATAGTGCATTAGTCTGGTCTTGAAGTCTGTCCCCTGCTCTGGTGACCAGGTACAGGGTGTATGTCTGTTGTCCTTACCCTTTTTGTATTCGTGTGCAGACTTCTTGTTGGTGGGTGTGTAAATTAATGGATGTCAAGAATGTACACGAACTCTCCCATTTTTCTTCACGGCGTGCACGCTTTACTCTAGCGCTTTCATGTTGGCGAACAATATTAGGTTATCCAACGGGTGGTGTCGCCGAAGGAAACCTCGCCCCTTTATTTTGGCATTTAGCGCCGGATTACCGTCAGTCGTGGGTCACATCAGGAGCACTGAAATAAAATCAGGCTAGAGGAAGGTTTCATATGATGGCTGATTTATTTACCCAATTTTTTACACCAAAAAATACCTTGGCTCTTAATTTAGGAAGCTGGCAATAAAGGCCACTCGAAAAAAATATATGTCCGAACCTAATGTTTTTTTTTTTATTTTATTATCCGTCTTGAAGAAACGAATGCCGGCACTCTTGGGCAGTCGGCAAAGAAATACAAATACCACGGCGACCAGCCGTGTTAACGGGATAATCTGATAGGTAAATAGAGACACGTCATAATTAACGCGTTCATGCCTCCATACCGTTTATTAATGCCATCTTCGTCAATAGATAACCCGACTTGCAAGATTTCTATAATTTAATGGTTGTTGGATGCAGAATATTTTGAACTAATTTTCCTCACAAAAAAGGTGTCCAGGTAATATTATAAAACATAATGTAAAAGTCCATCTCAAGCAACAAGTTAAAATTTTATTAATTTTTGCAATAAGAACTGCCTTTCTGTTTGAAACACTTCTACGAAACAACATTATAAAATTGCTTTTCAACAAAACAAGGAATTATAAAAATTACGGATAACTTTTTAAAATAAAATGCCGAAGAAATAATTACTTACAAGGCACTTATTTTTGTTATTTGTTACTGTGTGTAATTTTTTTTGCATACCCAGTATGGAACCGTTATTAGCTCCCTTCAAACCAGTAACTTGATTGAACGGAGTTCCTTAACCTCAGCATGAAGCCATGTCCCCTTTTTCTATTATGTCAACCTAAACCGCGCACAGGCACAGGCACAACGCACCACAAACAAGCACTATTCCGCGCCCTCTAATGCAATTTTTCCAATTTGGAATTAAACTTTATGCACTGCACTTTCTCTACTGGCCTAGCTTTCCTTGATTCTAACACACCTTCTGCGGGAAGATTGTTAAGAAATAAAGAAGCGCAGGCGGGGGAAGCAGTAGCAGAAGAGGGAGAGGAGGGTCGGAGGCGCACACGGCGTTTCTAGTCCACTCCCCGACCATTTTGGATGCCAAACGCTGGTATTCTTTCGCTACACATTTTCTGGTGCCATAAAAACCGGAAAACGAGGCACGAGCGTACTCACGTTTAGATGACGCAGTGGCGCATAGGCACGCGAGGCCTAAATACATTCGCACTGCTTTACCCTGGAAAGCCTTGCCCTCGACCGCTGCCCCTTTCGGCTCGTGCCAAGCTGCCTTCGTCCGCTAGGTATTATAAACCCCAGCGTCTTGCTTCACCGACTGGTGCAATGGATTCTCTCACATTCGCCGAGATGTCCTGCGAGCGGCCGTTCCCAGGATGAGTGTGCTTGACGCCTTGCTTGGAGTCGCGCAGGCAACGGGCATAGATGGACAGAATCTCCTCGACCTCATCTTGCATGAACAGGTGAGCCTGTACAAGCTCGACGCTGAAGTTGAGGAGATCCTGACGAATGAAGAATTTGATGCGGACATTTTTGACAAGATCGAATACGACAAGCGTATCTCGCCTTTAGAACGCACGTTCGCTTCTCCGTAAGCCAAGCCTCATCCGGAAGCCCCGTCCTCAACCTCAGGCGACCTTTTTTAGTACCGACAGCGCAACTTCGACTATCTACTTGATTCCGACGGAGGCCCGGTGGACGGTTTCTGAGGAGGCCTTGCGAACAATCGTCCCAAGTGACATGCCGCCCGTCCGGGCAATGACTAGTACGTGGGTAGTAGAAAAGGACCAAGACGATAGAAGGCACTGCGGCCTTTGGGGATGCCAAGAAAGACCCCGAGGTGCTCAGTCAGGGTCTTGCTGCTTCCGTGACTGCCCTTTTGGAGAAGCCTCAAGGACCTTCCCCGAGGGAGAAGCCTCAAAGACCTTCCCGGAACCTCGGCGTCGCTGACACGTCTATCGTTTCTTCTGATACGGCTCAGCGTCCCTGCCGGGACTCTAGCCTCGCCGAAAAAACCTTCTGCTTTGGAGACATGTCAGTGGGCTCCAGGAGGACGCGGTGTCGCAGACGGCAGTCCTACTTCGATGACGCACAACGGCCCTTCCGCAAGCCCTAGCATCGCCGACTTGATTTCTGCTCCAGAGACGTCTGAACGGCCCGGCCGCGACCCTAGCGTTGAGGATGCGACTATATTTTTGAGGCGTCCGAGCTGCGCTGTTGCCACCCATTTGCTGCCCACGAGACTGTCGTAGTGCTAACATCCCAGCAGCCCTCATGCAACTCGAAGAATATTTCAGTGGGCCCGGATGCGGAATGTGGCTCGTGCAGAAGGCGATGCCGCTTCAGACGACGGCGAAGGACCGGCCTTCTCAGCAGCTTTGGGAGCGAGCTTTTGCGCCAATGGCGACCTGCGGCCACGCGCACCCAGCTCTGGTTGAGAGGCCTTCACCCGGCCAGGCAGGCGGGCTGCTTCGATTGTGATGGCCCCTTTGCCAAGTACGAGCCGATTCTCACCGCGTCTGTTGGCCTTGTGCACGAGTGCGACGAGAGCGAAGTCTCCTTCTACACCAAGGGGAACGACATGCATTTTCAACATATCGATTTGTTCGTAGAGGCAGGACCAGATATCAGCTCATTGAGAGTGCCACTGCCCTCGCCGTATGCCCTCTGTCAACGTGACTGGCAGCAAAGGCTGTCCTGCCGGCCTGCCTAGAGGCGAACAGCCTAGAGCACGGCCGCTCTTGCATAGTTTTCAGTTCAGTCTCCAGTTTGATCGCAATAGGTCATTTTGACCCTCCATAACCAGGAATCTCTTGTTGCCAGTGAGCTGGGCATGAACTCGTCCTGTCTAACCTGGTTCCCAAGGCTTCTCGCAGAGAAGGATGGGACGCGACTACAACTTCCAACTGCATGCCTTAGAAAAATATATCGCAGAAACAGTCACATCACTTGCGGCGTTTCCTTTTTGCTTGTTTTTATGTGCATATGTGTCAGTGTCTGTGCGTGCATGCGTGCGCGCTCGTGTGTGTGTGTTTGCGTGTGCGCGCAGGTGAAGCAGACAAAGCCACTAGCGATAAAAACATAATTTGGCAATTGAGATCATACAACTTCTCGTCTACCTCGTCTACAATACTTCATGCAAAGACGGATGAGTCGAAATCATATTGTGAACACCAAGTTCTTAGCAACACGAGACTGGTCTTGCAGCTTTACATACGAAGAAATAAAAAGGTTTCCCTGGCTACGGTGAACAGGTTCTGCCGCATACAATTTGGTAATTAGGCATAAACGTTTGTGTAAAACACGGCAGTAAAAATTTGCTTTATAGGTGCCGGCAGTGATTTTTTCAAGAGGAGGAAGCTGTATTGTTGTGAAAAGATAAAACATATATATCATCAAATAAAAAAAAACTCCCTACTTTACGAAAAAAATGCTGACAACCACTTATTCTGTCATCTGAACCTAAGAGAGAAAGTACAATTTTTCCACAGCCCATACCTCATATCGAGGGGGAAGGAGGGCAACGACCCCCTTGCTCTTCCCTGCCACTTATATAAACCCGCATGCAGGAAGTCAGAATTTGTTTTGCACCTTCTATTATGCTAGAATGTTTTTTTTCAGAAAAAAAAACTTGTTTGTTTGATATTCTTGTATCAAGTTTCAGTCACTTCCTACATTTGCAGATGTTTGGCGGAAATTTTAGACAGTTCTCGGACTGGGATGATGAGACGAAGCTCACCAGTGGGTCTAAAATTCGAGCAACAAAGACCACACCAGACCTGCCAGCGTCCGCTGCTGCAGCTGATCCAGAACAAATGTAAGATACAGTAGGGCTTGCGTGCTGATCTGTGTTTCTTTAATGTGCACCATTTGAAGCTCCTGATCTTTAATTAGCTTATTGTGACAGAAGCATGGGCATTGGAAGGATTTCGGCGTTAAAGGGACAAATTCAACTAAATTCGTTGTTGAGTGAGTTGCTTCATACCTGAACGAAAAAAAATCGAGCTGAACAGACAGGGACGAAAGAAAAGATACGACAGACACCGGTGCCAACTTCTGTTTATTCAAAGCCTACAACGCTTATTTATGCTCGACTTGTATAGAAGAAATGAAATAACAGAACGAATAGTTCAACTATAACAAAATGAATACAATACGAACGCATAGCAGTGAGGCATTGCATAGCAGCAGTGATGGCTGCGGCTGACAACCCCTTTTGTCTTGTTGTTCGGTGGCTGCAAATCATTTGAACGTGCCCTGCGGCCTCTGCGGATCGACTGCAACTCGCTCCTGGGACCGAAGCACGTCCTTTGTTTGACTCGTCACCCTGTGCCGATCATGGTTGGCCACCTTGCGCCACACTGAAACCCTACTATGCAGAAGTCAGTGTGACATCGTTATCAAGGCAGAAGGACCATATAACCAGCTGACGGAACCATTTCCCCTTCTGTGGGCATTGGATAGCAGCAGTGATGCCGGCATTTGAAAACCCTTTTGTCTTTTTGTTCAGGTTGGTCCCGCACCACCTCTTTTTTCAAAACGCTCAAACAACCTTTGTGTGCTGCTGTTCCCATGCCCACGTGTTCTTTCCTGCAGCATTGCGGAGTGTAAAATGTTGCTGGTCATCGGAGACGCTGAGCTCAACCCTAGCCCCCAAAACTAGATCCTACCAAACAAAACAGTGACGTTATTCAAGAACTAACAAAACACCTTGACGAACGGTATGACACGCTCATTAAACCCATTGACAAAGTGACACAAAACCAAAAGTTACCTGAGTCCAAAGTGTTAGATTTGACAACTCGGTTAACTGATATAGAAAACAGGGTCGATTAGTTTAAGGAATTGCAAGACGGCCCTCATGTGCAGGAAATGGTAGCCACAGCTGTTCGAAATGAACAAGCTTCTCTCCAAGGGCACCTGACTGAGTATGAGGATCGGTCTCGTCGCGAGAACTTGATTTTCTACGGAATTGGAGATTCAGCGTCAGAAACATGGGCCGATAGCGAAGAAAAGGTCCGGTCGATTCTTACCTCTACGTTAAAGTTGCTGCTACCTCACGAGGCTATTGCGCGTGCTCAGAGGCTGGAAACATTCCGCTGGAAACGTTCCCACCGGATACAACTCGACCCGTGATAGTACTTTTCAGTTCTTTCAAAGCTAAATACACTGTTATGTCCAGACGTCTAAGTTTCCTGGCACAGAATCAGCAATGAGCCAGGATTTCTGCTAGGTTACACTCGCACCACCCGGAAAAAGCTAATCGACTTCGCCAACGCGACTGGTCGAAAATTTCTCTGAAATACAATAAAGTGGATATTGGCAATAAATCTACACCTAGTGCGCATCCTCAGGCCACGTGTGCTAAATAGAAACGAACGCAGGTGACCCCTCAAATCGTCCTAATCACGATGATTAGGTGGGCTCGCTAGCTGTGCTAACGCGCAGCTTAATCCGTTTGCCTTCATCATGCAGGTACTCACCGTGTCTTCAATGTTGTTCCTGCTGGCTCTCATGCCTGGCTTCATCGGACCATCACCAATTCGCGCCCTCTTTCACAATGGCATTTCAAAGTGGCTTCCTGCTACAATCGCACCGCATCCAGCAAAAGCGCCACAACTGAAAACCTTGAACCTCGACCACATGTGGACTACACCATCAAAACAGACATCATCTACAGCCACAACTATAAAACAACCACCCCTGTCCGCGCCGCACCCTGGGCTCGGTAGCTGTGTTAACGCGCAGTCTAATCCGTTTGCCTTCATCATGCAGGTCAGTAACAGAAGTGCTATTCTTGCTAAGAAATCGAGTATAATTTTTTGTTCAGCTGCCGAGGCCAAGGTGCTGCGTTGTGATCATTGCCGAATGTACGCAGGTCATATGCTCATTGATGCTTTGGCGGGTGATATCGAAACTAACCCCGGGCCTCCCACTGCTGAAGACTTGCTTACCGAACTGCAAAAGCTATCTGACGGCCAGAATAAAATTCTTTCCGACGTTCATGATATTAACAACCAAGCAAAAACGACCAGACATAACAATAACAGATATGTGCAAACGAATCAATGAACTTTAAAAACCTTGCACTGCCCTTTCATAATGCGTACAGAGCGAGATGGCCTAAATACGCCCACAATCGAAACGACAACAGAATCTGTAGGCTGGAATCCCGTGTAGACTACAGCGAGAACCGTTCGCGACGAACAAATCTTATATTTATGGAATTCCAGACACTACTAGAACTGAAACGTTTTCAGACTAGCAAGGAATCATCATTCGTCACTGCTGTGACACACTCAACCTAACAATTCCTCCCTCAGAAATTGGTGGTGCGCACCGCCTCGGGAGTTTTTCAGAAGACTGCATTCGACCCATAATTGTACGGTTTCAATAAATTAAGACCAAAGAACTTATTCTTTTTAACGGCTGCAAATTCAAGGAGACAACTTCAGCGTGGGCGAGGACTTCTCCGCTGCCTTACGTCATGCCCGCAAACACCTAATACTTTTTGCAAGATCGAAGTCAACAGCTTTCCACTGTGCGTTAAAAACCTTTTTCTCGCAACTAATCGCTGCATCTTTGACGAGTCACCGCAGTTGGCGAAGGAATTAAAATAACAATCATCCCGTCTTCGACAAAAGCCAACCTCCCCCAAAATTGTCCCCAAATCAGCCTTTTCATTTTCCGTGATCTTCACTAACATTCGAAATATCATTTCGAAATGTGAACTTATTTCTAATCTGGCTGTGTCATCCAAAACCGACCTGCTTATATGAACCGAAACATGGTTAAGTCTTTGATGCTAAGTGTTTCTCAGGAGCAACAATTCAAGCATATTTCTTATTTTTCGCACTTTGTGGTTTTTTCAATGTTTAACACCATCTATCGACAGACAAAGGATCCCGGACCTTCAAAAATTAAGGAAGAGGGAACAGCACGCATTTCCGTGCGCTAAAATATTGTTTACGCGTGTTAACTCACACCGAATGCGGGTGGCTTAATGGGCAAGTGACAGGTAACCGAAATTGTGCAATTTCGTTGTTATTACAAATGATAGCAATACAAACTTTACGTTATTATCTTTACTTGAACCATAAATCATTCTGATCAAGGTAGCTCTATTGTTCAAGCGATATACGGGCAGACAGTGCCAAGTGTTTCCCAGTGCCCACTGGGCCCTTCTGTCCGCCTTAATGAACCAAATTTTTTCTGAGTTCGTATTTGTGATGTTGGAAGTCCTTTTAGACCATAAAATCTTCTCACACGCTTAAGCAAAATAATAAAGTCTCTGATCAAGAGGTCTTAGCCTATTTGCATAATTTTCAACTATTTAGGAAGGCTCGGAAAGATAAGAGGGGAACAGGGGTTCTTATTGCTATAAGCCAGATAATATGCTTCTTGTTAGTTACCATGTCATATGACCTTGAAAGAATTTGTATCCTGTGCTCTGCTACGCCCCAGTCAATTATACTTGGCGTCTGTTGTAGGCCCCCAATAGCTGTCCTGGCTTTCTTAACAACCTTAATGACGTATTAAAAGAAGTTACGAAAGAGTATCCCAATGCCCTCGTAGTTCTGATCGGTGATTTTAATTTTCTGGTTATTAATTACCTTAACCAAGACACGCCGTCACAAGCCCAAGGTGAAGCAGAGGCTTTCTTAGACGTTTGTTTAAATTTTAACCTTCCACAAATGGTAGTTGCACCATCCCGCGTAACTTAAGAGTGTGAAAATATTTTAGACCTAATACTAACCAGTCATCGTGAGAGCATGCTCTAGATTACGTATCTCCTCGAAATAAGCGACCAGAAAGTTACTCATGCCGACTTATTTAAATCTTTAATTCGTCAAAACACCCAAAAAACAATTCGGCTTTACTACAAGGGAAATTACGGAGCAATGCCATCGGAGCCTAACGTATTCTTATCTAGTTTGGAATTTAATTTCAATTCCTGGTCTATTGAAGAAAACTGGACATTGTTTAAGCACAAGGTCAGTGAATTGTCTGACAGAGTTATACCGAAATCCCTTTTCAGCGCAAACTGCCAAAAGCCTTGGTTCGCTACCACTCCCTAAAGAATAGAAAAAAACAAGAAGAAACGCCTGTTTCGGTTGGCAAAAAGACAGGAAGGCCCGCAAAAGTGGCACAGATATTACGCAGTTCAAAAAGCAGATTGATGTGCAGTACAAGACACAAATAATTCTTTTTTCAACAGTGACTTACCAAACACGCTGACTAACAACAAAAAAATTTTGGCAGGTTTTTACTTCCTGCATGCCATCCCAGTTACTCTTACCAGAGAATCTTGTCACGTAATCACCGATAGTGAATGCGCTACCATGTCCAACATTGCTTTCTCATACGTGTTTCCCAAAAAAGGGACGTGTCATTCATAGTATCACCCACTTAATAGAATGTGCTACGCCAACCGTATCATTTGCTACTATTAGAATTTTGTGCTTAATTGACAAGTTAAAACCTTCCTCCTCTTTTGGTATTGACGAAATCCACTCGAAGAGTCTTAAGAATACAATATATGTTTCTACATCTTTTCTATGCTTGCTCTTCTTACTCTTCTCACATTCACTTTTAAGAGAACATCTACAGAACATCCAATTTTTCTCTCAGGTAACAAAAACTCGCCATGAAACTGTCGTCCCATATCCCTAACCAGCGTGCCCTGTAAAATCACGGAACACTTCATCTACACGTATATCGTACACTTTCTCGATTCAATCGGCTTTTTTCATCCCGCGCAGCACGATTATCGCAGGGGTTTCTTTTGTGAAACCCAACTGGCCTCATTTGTTTATGAATTGCATGCTAACCTGCACTGTAATTTACAAACCGATGCCGTATTTTTAGATTTTGCCAAAGCGTTCGACAAAATACCCATTATCGACTGTCATGAAAACTTTGCCAGTGAAATCTTCACCCTAACATACTAAATTGGATTCACGAATTCCTCACAAACCGCTCCTAGTCTGTTAATAAGAACAACCTCACCTCTAATCCTCTTCCAGTAACGCCCGGAGTACACCAATGTTCGGTTCTTGGTCCCGTTTTATTCCTCATATACGTAAATGACTTGCCCTCAAACCTAACCTGTAAAATCCACCTGTTCGCTGATGACTACGTTATATATGACACTGTTACTGACATTTCAAAACAGTCATACCTACAAGCCAACCTAAACTGCCTGAACGAATGGTACGAGCGCTGCCCCATTGAACTAAACCCCAATAAATGTAAAGTTGTTTCATTCCAACGTCGCCGTATGCCGCTTGTGTATCCGTACACAGTTAATTCCATCCCCTTAGAAAATGTTCACTTAAACAAGTATTTGGGTGTCACTCTAGTATCGATCTTTCATGAATCGTACACGTTACTAACTTCATTTCACTGCAAATAAAACACTGGGTTTTTTTAAACGCTATTTACGCCTCGCTCCACAGCACGTAAAATTACAAGCATGCAAATCCCTTTGTCGACCGAAACTAGAATACGCATCGCCTATTTGGGACCCTCAACAATCTTATCTTACACATGCCATCGAATCACTTCAAAACCGGGCCGCTAGATTTATTCACTGTTCATACTCTCCCACTGTCAGCGTATCTGGATTGAAAGGATAATCTGGTTTAACTGATCTAGCCCTTCGCTGTCGTATTGCCAGCCTTTGTTCTACAAAATTTTTCATTATCTCTTGCATGCCCCACCTTGCGTCGTTCCCGCAACACGTATATCTCACCGCACGAGCCACTCGCTTCAAGTTGCTCAGCCGCGTACCCGGAACTCCACTTTTTCTGCCTTGACTGGAACGGCCTTCCCAGCGAAATCGCAACAATTACCTGCCCATCACACTTCATAGAAAACATCAATACGTGTTTTCTACGTGAAATCCTTGGCTTCCATGTTTGTCACTTTTGTTACCCACCCCTTATGTAGTACCCCTAACGGATCTTTAAGGAAATAAAATGAAATGTAATGAAATGATCCTGTCATCTTCGGCCGATCTTCCCCATTGTAGCTAGATGCCAATACAAGTTGTAATATCTCTAATCCAGACTATTCTTTTTTGCTTTGTAATATTAGAAGTGTTATCGACAAGCGTGACGCCCTGTCTCCGTTAGTAAACACGTGCCTATCTCATGTGGTAGCTTTGACAGAAACCTGGCTTTCGTCAAATGTTGAAAACCGTGAGATCCTATAGCGCGACAAAAAATTTTCCTTTTTAGGTGTCACCGTTGCTCGCGTTCCGGTGGCAGTGCCTTGATCGCTGTTCCAGATGAATTCATGTCTTTTAAAATTTCCTTTGCATGTTTTCTTGAATTGGTGTGCGTGCG
This sequence comes from Haemaphysalis longicornis, assembly GCA_013339765.2. Lineage (NCBI taxonomy): Eukaryota > Metazoa > Arthropoda > Arachnida > Ixodida > Ixodidae > Haemaphysalis > Haemaphysalis longicornis. The sequence goes on from CM023452.1 coordinate 26,392,791, forward strand.
AATCCGCGGAAGTCACTAAGATATCATTGTTTGTGCACGTTATCGCCCTCCAAATGTGCCATGTGGTTTTTACAACGATTTTCATGACGTTTTAAGCAACTTGCACATGAGGTTTCCCGCCACACCAGTTCTAATCCTGAGTCATTTTAACTTTCATGATATCACGTAGAGCAGCTCCCATTTATCACTCGGCTCTGGCTCCCTTCTGAAAGCGCCTGTTTCCTTAACACATGCGCGCAATCCAATTTAATGCAGCTTGTTATGTGCCCCACTCGCATTACACATTCAAGCGCTTCAACTTTATATTTGGCATGCCTCAGTGATCACGAAGCAATCATTTTCAACCTCCCCTGCACGTCGACCCATAAACTAAAAAGTGAAAAGCGATTCAGGGACTACAATAGAGCTGATTACGGAGCCTTTAACAAGGAACTTGAACATTTCACTTCCGCTTTTCTAGAAAACTTTCCCCTAAGATCTGCCAATGATAACTGGATGGTGTTCTAATATAAACTCGCATAACTTGCCCTAAGAAAATCCCACGACGCAAAATTCCTAGTAACAGTCAATCACCCTGGTTTACGCCAACATTGAAACGCTTGTTCTACAAAAAGAACGGTATTTACCGCCATGCCAAGCGTTCCAATTCTTCTGAAAGATGGGAGGTTCACAAAATGTAACTGACGAATACGGGCATGTTTTATCCGCGGCAATAAGAGTCTCTTTTTCAGTTGCACATTATATCAATACGGAAAAACAATTACCACAAAATTTTGGCAGGTTGTAGACGGGGGCGACAAGGAAGAGATTGAATTTACTACCAAAACGGGCGAAGTAATTTCCAGTGAGCACGTTTGTGTCGCCCTTAACCATGCGTTTTTTTCTTTCTTTGTGAGCCTTACTCCGGCCGCCCTTCCAGGCGTTCAAGCTCACGACTTCATTGTGATGAATTCTGTACATGTTTAGTGGGTGGGCATACGAAAATTAATCAAAAATTTTAAAATATCGTCCTTCACCGACATTGATGGCATTTCTCCTAAATGTTTGGAAAAAAAATACTGAATGTTATTCCTCTGTAATGTCGAGACTTTTCCCGCAGTCATTAGAAGAGGGCATTCTCCGAGAGGTCTGGAAGGTTGGAAAGGTGGTTCCGTTGTTAAATCGGAAAACGCTCATAGTCCCGGGAATTATCGCCGCATTTCACTAACAGGTGTCCCATGCAAACTTCTTGGACATGTCAATTACACTCACGTGGGAAGTTTCCTTGAAAGTAACGCTTTCTTTAGTCTTCACCAACACGGGTTTAGACAGTCATATTCATTTGAGACATGGATTCTGGCCTTCGCTAACGATTTTATTCTCTGCCGCAGATGGTTCACCTACTGTTGATTGTATCTTCATAGATTTTCCAAATGCCTTCGATACCGTCTGCCCCAAGTTACTTCTTTTTAAACTAAACAGCTAAACATTGATGCTAACGTCTTAGAGTGGATTGAATGTTTTTTGTCGAACCGCCCGAAGTTTGTAACTGCTAATGACCACTGGTTAACGACTAGCCCTGTAACGTCCGGAATTCCACAAGGTTCAGTTCTAGGTCCATTACTGTTTATTATTTACATCAACGACTTACGGAATGCCATTTCTTCATTTATGAAATCATTTCCTGATCAATGTGTAATGTACCAAGAAATCAGCAATAACGCAGATCATCTTACCCTTCAGATAGACCTGGATCCCAATTAATCATGATACGACGGATGGCTAATGAAGGAAACTGTTAATAAATGCAAGGCCGTGAGAAGTTCCGGTTGTATTTCTCAGAATTTACCATGTGACTATACAAAAAGTAATCTCAATCTGGTTTCGTCCTACGAGTACCTTGTCGTGTATTTTTCTAACAATCTCTCTTGGAACACACATGTAGACTACCTTACAAGTAACGCGAATCGCACTTTACGTTATCTGCACAGCAGCTTTTCTTTGGCTCCGACTAACTTTTATCTAATGCTTTATCAAACGTTATTCAGACCTAAACTCGAGTACGCGTCATCAGTCTGGCATCCTCATACTAAGTGCCTTGCTGACAGCATCGAGGTGATACAAAATCGCTCTGGTGGTTTTAGTTTGTCAAACTTCTAACGTACGTCCAGTGTTACTTCGAGGAAAGCCAATCTTCACTTACCCGCTGTCTTAGTGCGGCGTAAAATATCTCGCCTTTGTCTGTTCCATCAGATTTTCTATTGTAGCCCGTCTCTTAGCAACAATATTTTCCACCGCTCATCATACATTTCTTCACGCAGCGACCATCAGTTCAAAGTGGGCGTTCCCAGCGCCCGCACCAATTTGTACTTCGAACTATTCATCCCGAAATCTGCAAATTAGTGGAACACCTTCAGCCACTATCACTGCTATCACGGATATCTCATTGTTTAAAAACGTCCTCGGTAACCATTTTTGTAAATTCGCCATTTCAATAACCCTGTGTTTTCTCTGGTTAGTTTTTTTTTGTGTGTGCGTCATTGAAGGAGGCATTCATGTGAAATTGTTGCTTACAACTACCCTGTGTGGGTTTCACATGACGCACTCTTTTTGTGGTTTTTATACTGCCATTGTGTGCAAATAATTTATATATGAGCGGCGTTTCCTCTTTGCCGTATGATGTATAGCCGCGAGTAAATAAAGTCTTGCACGAGTCTTACGAGTAAATAAATAAATAAACAAGTGCAAGAGGGGGCGGGGAGGGTGACAATCGCTGGTATGCATAAGTGCAACATTGGTGAAAGAATAACAAGATAATAGTGCGTGCCGGAAGTTAGCAAACCAAAAGTGCCCATGCGTAAGTTAACAGACCAAATTGCGCGCACTCAAGCGCATGCAGGGCACCTAGCACACCACTTCAAGCACTGCTGTGGGTGTGAGCCATTACTGGATAAGACATACTTTCTAAAAAAAGCAAAGAACAAAACGGAATATGTATTAACCGGAGACTGTCTTTATAAAGAGCAGGCGACAGGTGCGTGAGCACGCCATCACTAGAATCAAGGGGCCGTGCAAACCCAAGTTTGGTTCATTCGAAGGATTGCCCTGTTAGAATCATACTGACAGCATTTTAAACATGAACTTAGCACAAATAAGATATCAATTTAGGAAAAAAGGGAATGTCAGTGTGATTCACTACGTGATTTCCAATGCTAACACATATGACTCGTATGCACAGCAGTGCGATTGGCTGAGGCTGGGAAAGGTAGGCGAGATTTAGGCAAGGCTTATAAGCTTAACGATCTGTTCTTGCTTAAGTGTAATGCAAACTTACTTCGATAATCACATTACAGCTTGGAAAATGCCTTGTCAAGGATCCGTTGGCGGTGAGTGCAACGGACGCGCCAGTGTAGAATTATACCATAACTTCAGCAGTCTTGACAAGTCTGACATACAGCAGCAGTAGGAGAAAACGCCTACCAAATATCGGTACTCCGCCTTGTTCAAGGCTTCCGCAATATTTATTTGGATGAAGCATTGCAGAAAAACCCTTGTCACACAACATATCAAAGTTTGCTGAAATTTCCAGAACGATAGAACTGTGTGACCGAAGGAACATTCCGTTACACCTAGAAAAGTTCGGCCAACCGCAACGGTACACTTCGTAGTATAATTCAGCTACCAATTTCAAACGCTCCTCAAAGAATATTCTTAGAATAGCGTGATGGGCCAGAGGACAGTAAGCTCAACAAAGTCACATTCGCGAGTCCATCTACTTGATTATAAATCCCCATGTAAAAGTATGACAAAGCATTCAAAGTGAATATTATTTTCTGCAATAATGCTCAACATATTGGCATACAACTCATACAAGAACGCTTAGATGTACTTATAATTTTACCCAAAAAGCAAACATTTGCGGCACGTTTCAAAATAATACGCTATTTAACCAATTGCGCGTAATTACTTAAAACGTAAATAGCATTTGTGAATACTTGTGTATAATATTTTTATAATAAATGAAGAACGACCGGGAAACGCATAAAATGTGATGATCTAGTCACCTGTACGTGTTACCGGAAAGTAGGCTGAGCTCCTTGGATTATTTGGCTGCGCCAACTGCAAAGTTTTCGGAACGTTGTATGTGTGTTATGTCAGTAAAAGTTTTACGCTACAATGTGCGCATGTATAATTCAATCTATTAGAGCGTAATTCTTGTGGCGGACCGTTTAACACCTTAACAGCAGCTGTAATCCTGAAGCGTTGGCCTAAAGCAACCTTTTGATGCGTTGCTTTGGCCAACGCCTACGGATATCTGCAGGCCTCAGAACGTAAAGTTACATGAGTACGTTTGCCAACCCGATTTTGATTAAGGATATTGTAACGTTGCCGAAGATTACGCAGTTGTCAACAAGAAAAACAATTTTATTGGAGCGAGCTTGTGCTCCCCTAACAACTCAAAGAATACAAGGCGGCGATACAGCAATCAACAAAATGCCATGCGTAAGCTGGTGTCAGCGATTCGAATGCCATGGCGTCTGATATGCAGGCTTTTATCTCTCGGCGCGAGTGTTTCTGGAACCGTCGATTTACATCCAGAACATTGTAGATCAAAGAAGCTCATTCTGGGGTAGTGACGTTAGGGCGAGACAGTCTGCTTACCTGAATGTGATAGCCCGTGCGGCATAAAAATAAAGAATGGAAGACGCGCCTCGCTTGGGGCTCAAATAACACAGCCGGGCATGGCAGGGCAGCAAAAACAAACAATAAACTTATACATGGTTCGCGGCAATATGATGATTGTACTTTCATGGAGCAAGGCCAAGACGGGGGAAAGACTGCAAAAAGCAAAGCTTGAACAAGTGTATAAATTCGTTTGTAATTATTAGCCGGGTGACCGCAACCTACGTCACAAAGGAAACATGGTTTTAGGTTTCTATATTACGCACAGAAACATGCAATTTACGCATGTATAGGATTAAGGCATCCCCCAATAGATATTTACAAGGCAGAATTCCCACAAACTTTAACAGCGTTTTTCAGGACAAATGTTTCAGTTGCAAGAAAAATAGCGGACAAACCTTGTGCTGTGGGAAAGTAATTTTCATTTTTTTATTAAATACGCCAGAAGCGTACCAGAATATTGAACAAGTTAAATAAAACGTGGGTTATCTGGACACTAGCAAAAAGGCTTCTAATAAACAAATGACCATACAGCTCCACTTAAATATTGCGTGGTTGAAGTTTATTTCATTCTTCCACGCAGCCGATATTTCTTTGGTAACAACAAATGTTCCTCGTCCACTGAAGTAGGCGAGTAAGAGTACAGAGGATATTTACAATGGGTCCACAGCTACCATCATCCTCCAAATGGAGATCAGTAAAATACCTACAAAAAAGGGCGTCAGACAACAAGACAATATCTCTCCAGTGTTATTCCCAGCATGTTTACGAGAAGTATTCAGAACATTGTATTGGAAACAGGCGGGAGTAAGAGTTAGTGAAGAATACCTCAGTAACCTCAGATTTGCTGATGACGTTGCCTTGCTGAGTAACTCGGGGAACGAATTGCAAAGCATGCTTACCACACTGGTCAAACAGAATAGAACCTTGTGCCTGAAAAAAAAATATGCAGAAAACTAAAGTAGTGATCAATAACCTCGGGACAGCACATCGGTTTGAGATAGGTGGCGAGGCACTGGAAGTGGTAAGCGAATTTTTCTACTTAGGCCAAGTTGTGACTCCGGATCCCATTCATGAGGCAGAGATAATGAGAAGGATAAGAATGAGGTGGAGTGCATTGGGCAGGTATTCTCAGATAATGAATGGCAGCCTACCATTGTCCCTGAAGAAGAAAGTGCATGACAGCTGCATCATACTGGTACTCACCTACGGGGCAGAAACATTGAGGCTAAGAGGGTTCAACGTAAATTGAGAACGACTCAGAGAGCAAGGGAACGGAACATGATAGGTGTAACATTAAGGAAAAATAAGAGAGCGGTATGGGTCAGGCAACAAACGCGGTAAGGACATATGTTACAGTGTGTCAGTTAGCCAAAGAACGAAATGTCAGTATATAGCCCCAAGCATTGCGGACGTGTGCTAAGGGTCAGCTGGGAAGAAGAAGAGGTTCGGGCTATGTCGAACGCGGTGCTGGCTTCCCTGTGCGTGCGTGTGTGAAATACACCTTCATTTTCACATATTCCTCTCCGTAACATCTTGGTGGAGGTTGCCCGACATCCCTTACCTCTCGTCTTGGCGCTGAAATGCTCGTGGCTTCGTGTCTCTTCATCACGTTACTCCGCAGCGGGTGTCATATTCACCCTGCCACCATGGCTCCGCCCAGGGAGTCGGTGAATGAGAATAGCTGACGACGCCTTTCACTTGCAAATATGCAAGGACTGTGTGACAGTCGATGGTATCCTGAAGGAATGCCGGCGCTTCGAGCATGCGAAGAGCCGGCGCATCACGCAGCAGTTCCAACGGCTGCCCAACACCGCTGCGACGTCTTGCGACGCACCAGCCCCTCAGTCGTTTTCGCCCGCGCCTTCTTGCCGTGGACGCCCCTAGAGCACACCGTCAAAAAGATAGTACGCCAAGAACTTGTAGCGACAGCTCCTGCCGAAGCCTGTTCCAGCCATTTCGCTCATTCAAGCTGTCGTTCGTGACGAAATTACCAACATAGGCTTCCAGCCAGTATGCGCCGTAACTCCTGCTCTCCGCCGCAGTTACGCCCCACTCGGACCACGCAATGTGTACGGCCCTACGCGCTATCGAAACCACGCTTAATGGAGAACACCGGATGACAGGCCGATTTGTTTCACGTGCAGGCGTGTTGGGCACGTGTGCGCTACTGTCGGAACCGCTGATCCTCCAGGAGTACCTTTTGGGACGACTCCCGCCGCAACGATGGACACCGCCCAACCTACTATCGCTCGCAGCCCCACCTTGAGACCCAATTACCAGCAGATGCTCCACCGGAGACTACAACCTCCCAAAGCCGTCACCCGTCTCGCTCTCCGAAACCTCATCGACTTTCGCCGCACCCCTCTCGCCGTTCATCTCCGGGAAACGAGCTGATGTAGCCCCTGGATGTGACGCTGCATCAACGTCCGAACACGCATATCCTCTCTCGACGTTGCCGACTGAAGGCACTTTGTTAGCAGTTGAAATTGATGGCGTCCCTGTTAATGCCCTAATCGACACTGGTGCCCACATCTCCGTCATGAGTGCACAGCTGCGCTCTCGTCTACGCAAGGTACTCATCCCTGCCCTTTCGCACGTTCGCGTTGCTGACGGAGGAACTTCGGCTGTCGCGGCTATATGCACCGCCCGAGTGAGCATAGCTGACCACCCCGTCACTGTTATGTTCTTTGTTCTGGACAAATGCCCCCATGACGTCATTCTCGGCCGTGATTTCCTCTCAGACCATTCCGCACTAATCGACTGTTCGACGGGTCTGCTTCGACTTGAGCTCCCACTTTCCTCCGACGACCACGCCCCACCTTCCCTCTACTTACGCTTTGATGAGCACATTCGCCTGCCGCCTCAAGCCGCTACTTATGTCCCTCTCTCTTCAAGCATGCCCGCCCCCGATGGAGACTACGTCGTTGTGCCTGTCCTTGACGTTCTACTCACCCGAAACGTTGCCCTTCACCATACTATTGTCTCCATACAGCAGAAACATGTCTCCTTGCCTTTCCCGAACTTCGCACTCCAGACCCAGGTTCTTCCTCAAGGAATGACTGTCCCTACTCTTTGTCCGGTATCCGATTTTCATATTTCTGCTTTTACCGTAGACCCCATATCCCATTCGCCCGCTTCGCCCGCTACACCTCCGCCCACCACTAAATTCGACGCTATGATTAGCCCTGACCTTTCCCCAGATCAGGTACACCTTCTGCGTGAGCTCTTGGCTTCGTATGGTGACATCTTCGACTTGGACAATCTAGTGCTGGGTCGAACTAGCCTCGTCACTCATCGAATCCACACCGGTGACGCCATCCCCATCCACAGGCGCCCGTATCGGGTATCTCGCGCTGAACGGGACGTCATCAACGCCGAAGTTGACAAGATGCTCTCCAAGAATATTATCGAGCCTTCTGCAGCCCCTGGGCCTCACCAGTGGTGCTGGTAAAAAAGAAAGACGGCACCTGGCGACTCTGCGTTGATTACCGGCATCTTAATTATATTACAAAAAAAGACGTCTACCCCCTACCCAGGATTGACGATGCTCTCGACTCTTTACACAGTGCTAAATATTTCTCTTCTATTGACCTTCAATCTGGCTACTGGCAGATAGCTGCTGATGAGTTGGACCGAGAGAAGACCGCTTTAGTCACACCAGATGGGTTTACCAGTTCAAAGTAATGCCGTTCGGACTATGCAATGCTCCTGCAACGTTCGAGCGAATGATGGACTCTCTTCTTCGCGGTTTCAATAGGTCAACATTCTTCTGCTACCTGGACTATGTGATAGTGTTTTCCCCCTCTTATGAAACGCATCTTCAGCACCTTTCAGACATCCTCATAATATTTCGACGTGCGGGCCTCCAGCTGAACTAAAAAAAATGTCGCTTTGGTCGCCGCCAGATAACCATCCTTGGCCATCTTGTTGGTAATAACGGGGTTTAACCCGACCCAGAAAAAGTACCCGCAGTCAAGCAATTCCCCGAGCCTCGCTCGTCCAAGGACGTCCGCAGTTTTATTGGCCTATACTTCCGGCGTTTTATACGGGGGTTTGCTGACATTGCGCGCCCTCTGACAGACCTTCTTAAAAAGGACGCTAAGTTCCATTTGGGTGCATCTCAAGCAGAAGCGTTTGCTAAATTATTATCCGCGCTCCTCATCCTGGCCCACTTCGATCCCACTGCCACCACCGAAGTCCGGACTGACGCTAGCGGAATGGCATTAGCGCTATCCTCGCTCAGCGAAAGAATGGTAGAGACCGTGTTGTTGCATACACCAGCCGCATCCTGATGTCCGCTGAGCAGAACTACCCCATCAATGAACACACCCTCTGGACATGCCCAAACATACAAATCACCCTGAGATCTTCCCTGCAACCAATTCCTGCCACAAAGCGCCCCACATGCTGGGAGGCATGGGTCACACCCCCTAAGGAGCTTGAAGAGCTCTATTGGACCACGCTGGTGCACCATGTTAAAAACACGCTAGGACTATAGATAGCCAGGAGTATAGTCCCTGAAACCTAACCAAGAAACCGAGCAGTCCTTTGGACAGAGGCTTCAAAATAAAGTTTATCTCTCTCTCTCTCTACTCAATCATAGAAAGGGAGGACATCAGGGGTCTAGTTGGTCATGTGTAGTCTAATCAGGAAAGTCCCTAACCTGTGCAAAAGAATGAAGACGGGATCAAGAAAAACAAGTGGCGTAAATCATAATTTTTTCCTTGATTTTGTGGCTGTTGTGATGCTCACTAACCCAAGTTCAGGCGATTCACCCCTTTAGGTGCTTCCGAATATCTGCGTATCAACATAAAGTTTAGGTGTTGTTATTGTTTACGCCGTCGTTATCGGGTTCAAGTGGCACACCCAATTCAGTTCAAAAAGCAATCTCAAACGTTTACAAAGCGCCACGGGAATACTTGGTTGAGACAAAAAGGCATTTAGCCTTTTGTTTTTGCTCGTACCTTCTGCGCGTTGTTGTTTCTAACGGCAATCGTTCGGTTGTGTGGGCGGCAACAGTTGTTGCATATAGTCTTATTGATTGCGTCAGCATACACAAGAAGAATTCATGGCAAGTAGCAAGTCTTGCTGCCATTTGAAATGTTTCTCAACTGCTTGTCAGTAGTTTTGAGACTCTAGAACTTTCATTTTGTGCGAATAATGTGATCACGTGTGGCAGCGCTAGTCGAATGCTCTTCTGAAGCATCGGTGTGACCGGAATGATCAAATGAGTGAAGAAAGTGACCTGCGTTTTGTGGTGCTTTTTTTTTGCCATAATAAAGGTGCACCTGATTGAGCGGCGGAGAAGGATCAGCGGTTTGCTCAAGCACCGCATTACGCCTGACCTAGTTCAGCGCATAACCATACGAAATGCCATGGAAAAAGGAAATAAATCTTACTGCAAAGAAAAGTATAACAGGACGATAATTGACGTAGCCTAATAAAGTGGAATGAAAAACAACGAAGTAACAAAAAAAAAGACGTGTAATATACACTACTTTTAGCCGAATTCGTAAAAAATAAAATTAACGATCAATTCAAGTATCACCACACGTTTAGTCATTAGTAAGAAATTTGTAGAATATAATGAAAATTGCAGAATTTTTCTGAAAACCTACCACCTTTGAAGTAAAAGTTATGCTCCTATACGGCTATTTAGAAGAATAGAATGGTAACAAAAATATTCATGTGGTGGCTGATTGCCTCTGCCCGTTGTTTCTTTAACTGGATCACTCACCTTGAGGCTACAATACAGTATTATAGGAGGAGGAGCCCAATTGAGTGCAAGCAAAAGAAGGTTATCACCAGCCGGTGGTGTTCACGTGATGGGCTGCGGGTGTCTACAGTGAAGGCTTCGACGTCACACAATCTTTAGCATACTTCAGGTGTGCACATCGTAATCTTTTTCCGCGGCCATAGTGTCCTTTCGAATGCCCATGCAGCCACCCCCACATAAGCCTCTCTCCCACCCTACCGGAATTTGAATACTGACGTCTTCTGTTCCCGGACTTGCTTCCGCTCAAGCTCAGCCGTTAACACATGCGAAATAATTAACCAACGTTTAGGTGTAAAACACTTTCCTGAAAAATGATTGTAAAACGTATTTGTGAGGTGACGCACGCAAAATTCGAATGACCTTGTCAAAAGGGCAAAGTGCCTTGGCATAGACAAACCATGTTGACAGTAGAGGACAGCTCCACTTGGTTCCTTCTTGTTATCTGAAGTAACATGTAGGTCGCCTAGATAAGTGCATCATACAAATATTTTATTTTTTTGATGTTTCAATAACATTGGTGAGCAGGGTATATTTATATTAAATGACTACTTGTATTTCACCTGCAGTGTTTCGCCACCTAATATTATCATCGGCATATGCGGACAGGTGAATATTTTAGTCCATTTAATGCGACGTGGGAATGTTTAAGATTTGAAAAAATCAGCGCGATCTGAGCGCAGGAGAGACAGCGGCCGCGACTGTCAGTTCAATCAAAGTTTAGCATGAACCTCCGCCTGGGGTGCACAGAATGAAGCCCACACAGGGGTAGGTGCAGCTATAATGCCAACCTTTCCAGAACGATTATTGTCTAGTGAGCTGTTTTGCTAAATGGGAGAATACCCTGTAAATTACGTAGTATCAGAGAATGGGGGGTGAGCGTCTGACAGTTGGTAGACTGGAGAACAGCGTGCAGCTTTATACTATAGATGAACTTATAAACAATTATTTTATTTACAAGAAGTTGCAAGAATTGAGCGCATATTTATTTTTCCAATGTTTTAAAATTTGGTAGTGTAATCAGAAAATGTGTTTTGTTTTAGTTTTTTCTCACAAAATGACAAACTACTTCACTTACTGTGCAACGTTTTAGAGAACATTTATTATATGGTGGTAGTAAAAATTAGTAATTTTTTTAATTTCTGTAGTTCTCTGTCAGTTGAAATTACCCGCTGTAATGCCAGTTATGTTTAGTTGGGGCATGTAAACACGCCGCGTATAATATTTGAGATAACCTTGTGTATAAAACGTTTACAAATCGCACCAACACCCACCAAAACAAATGTAACGCGACAACATAAGAAAAATGTTCTGTGAACACAAGCTCGACGTTTTGAGTTCTTGAAATCGCATCGCCATCCCAAACTGCTGCCCACACTTTTTAAGTTCGTAACAACATTTCCCAGAGCAGTAAACATTCTTTTCATGCCTCAGCATGTCAAGTCAACTTGTCAACTGGAAATGTTTCACTGTAGCTAGCTATTCTGGGGGATCCAGTTTCTAGACTTATAGCCCTGTTTTTACATGAATGTTTTTTCTCACTTCTGCTGACGTTTGATCGTACCCCTTGATAGAAATTGAATGATGCGGATTAACGCGAGTTAAAGCTGGCTTAAGCTGTGGTGAAAAACAAAACACAAAAATCCGCCCTCAGCAAGACGTCATCTAATTCAAATTTAACTGTGTACTGCATACTCCCTGACACAGAATAAAAAATAGTTCCGGGAAGCTTCTACTCACCAACAAAAGCTGAATGGCGAAGCCGTTTTAAATGAGCATTGCCAGACACATTCTTACTTTTCAAAATCATTGCTAATTTTTATTGTTGCGTTTAGAAATCATCATGACTTGCCACGCAGAGGTTGTCGTCTTTTTGCGGCGAGTGGGGGATGCAAAGTCATCCTCAGCATGGCAGACCAGCTCTTCCTCATCGACTTGAGGCAGCGATGGCGCGATTTGCAAGTGGTCTTGGGAAGGATGGGCACACTTGCAGCCATCTCTCCAAATATTCATATTGGCTTCAAAGCAGTGCGGTGGCCACGGGGACCTCTTCCAAATAGGAGGTCCTTTCAACTTTAGCATGAACGGTACAGTTTTTTAGATGCGTAGTACCCCTTTTCAAGAGCGCTGGAGTTTTGTCTCTTCTGTTTGCTAAAGCTCGCTGTGGGAGGCGAGGACTTGTCGGTCACCACGAGGCGCGCGCTCACGAGCGCTCGGGCTTTTCTTGGTATTTTCTTGGTATTCTTGGTTCGATATACCATGTTCAGATTAAGTTCATGCCAATTTTAGAAAGGTCCCAATCGGGCACTTTTTAGGTTATTGCTCTTTGCTCAGCATGACCCAGGCCTTGAAGCTCCAAAGGCAGCTATGTGGGTTGTTTCCGTCGCCCAAGTAACACCACGGCTAAAGCCACCAAGACGATGTCCCCCATTTCACAACACCACCCTGGGATTTGAGGAGACAGCGTTAGACCAACTAGAATCACTTAACAGTGAGTGCCCCTCAATTCTATAAAGCGCAGAATCAATTATTTCTGAGATTTGTTTTTGCCATAATGGGTATTTTTATTCTAAGGCCACTGCTCATTCTGCTGTTCATCTTCATTCACCACCGAGAGCACTTTATAACTAATTGCTCATCTTCCTGTCATCTCCATTGCATACGTCCTCTGAGTAGAGCCGCCAATGCTGAGTCTCTATTAGAACAAAATGATATGTAAGAAAATGAGCGGAAGGAAGGCAGTGCCTCATGGTGAAACGCAAGCCGTAGTGAACACGACGACATTCACAGCTCGATGAAGCCCTGTGTTATCTGGTGCTCTCATAGCCACCCAGTAAAGGAATCGCAATCACAATTTTAGAGGAGCATAATAGTTCAAGTAAGGGGCATAACAGACGGGCTGTAAGGAGGGAGATCGAATAACTTTTTCATTCAGTGCTACGGAGGACGTTCCTAGCACGTGATGTATCGTTTTTGCAACAAATCAATACCAACGTTTTACACGTGCTCTCGACACTCTTAATAATATTTCAACCAAAAAACGTGTACGGGGAATTCTACTATCTTACAAAAGTTTTATTTTGGCAGTTTGGCAAAGGCCAAAAAATTAAACGCACTCAACAGACTCACCAGAAAAATCCAAACACTACTTATCCACGTAAATTGAATATCCTTATAATAAAGAAACATTCAAACTGATATTCAGAACGACAAAATATTTCGCACCCGCAAATCAGCCACATCGCCCGTTCGATGTGAAGTGACCAATCATGTCCTTGAAAGTAGGTACGACCACTCGTAACTGCTAATCAATTAAGGCCGGAGAAGGTGGCTATAAATATAAAAATGTGATTTCGAACGTGCTATCAAAGTGCTCTTCAGTCATCAGTCACTGCCACAATCACCGATTGCTACATGATAGTAGTCCAAGTCGCCGTCGTAATAATTAAAATCATTCCCATTGTGATTTTGATCATAAGTATTGTTACGTGGCAGAGAGACAAACGACACGAACCATGGCAGATGACGGCGTCCATGAAGGCACGAAATACATGGGGGCTACGCCACATTCAGAATGTCGTTGTCTTCCGGCGGGCTTGCGTTTCGCAGTACGCCACTGCCCTCTTTTTTGTTGTGTAATAACATGTTCTTCCGTAGAAGGATACTGGCCCCGTTTGAATGTCCTGCCGATGGAAGTGTGCAATAAAGATGAGACAAAAAAATCAGCCATGAATTAGAAGACGCTCGCTGCAGCGGAATAACATGAACAGATGGGTGAGCAGTTGCATCGGAAAGATGTCGATGCCCACCATGGGAAAGAAATGTTTCTGCAGAACTTGGATCCGCGCTTTAAAAATGAAGGGTGTCTCCTGGCAAAGTGATTCGTGTTGGTCTACACTCCGCGAGCTGAAGTCGATTCTTCAGGCGGATCTTTGTTGGTACAGCTTCGACTGTGTTTTCGAAACTGGCAACATAAGCTGCGTAGCCCCTTGTTGGCAGCAGCAATGGTGACGTCGCGAGAGCACCGGAGGGGGGGGGGCGTTATGCAAGCTCCGCAAAAAAAGTTTCGAAGTCTAGAGTGGTTTACTGTGTACAATCTAAATCGCCATTGATGTACTGTTGGCGTCTTTGACGTGTGTGTTGGTGCCGGTGTCGTACGTTAAAAGGATGTGTGCGCGGAGGAATACCAGCGTTTGCCTACTACGACTAGCGCTCAAACCATGAACGCTTGCTCTCATTCTCGAGAGTACCTGCGCAGCAGTTTATAATATTTCGTAAGCTTCAATCCCACATACTGTTATAACTATTTTAATAAAGTATTTAGCAATGCTGCTTCCCCAATGAAAGGCATTGGGTTTCTGGTTGTGTAAGTTGATAAGTGGTGGTTGTGTAAGTATGGGGTTGTGTAAGTTGATAATTTACGTTCGATGTTTTCTTCTTCTAAATTTTATTACAGGCCTTGTGTTAAAGTGAAAAAGGAAGACCGAAATAGTCACTGATTCTGCATTAAGTGTTGCACTCACACATAGATACTTCCTTCATTTTATTTCGGGCAAACCAACCCTTTCATCCACAGTCTGTGGGACTCATTAGTTTGAAGACCCGAGCTAGGAGGTTTAAACTTTTTAAAGCCGGAATTTGTTTCTGTTCTGGTAGGTGCGAAAAAGGTGCTGACATCGCCCTGCCACAAATAAAGAATAAAACTGGTGATTTCCATTTCTTCTGTGTCGGCGTCATTTCGTCCTGTCGGGTCAGGCTTGCGAACCCTAAACGTACATGTAATGTGGCGAAGCAACTTTTTTGCATAGTAAGCAAGTGCTGTCAAAATCGAGAAAAGAATGGCGGGGTGAGTTTCGGGAGAGGCTTCGCGGACCCTTGAAATGTTCTCCGACCCCATTGGGTTTGAGGCCCCCATTTGAGAACCACTGGTTCAGGCTATCAGTCAACGTAACCCTCCCTAAACGTGTTAATTCTAAAAAACCTCCGTGGCATGCCCCCGCGCGAGGGACACGAGTAAATGCAGAGCATTGGGGGTGGTCACGTGGCGTAGGTTGTGGTAGTTGGCGGTGGTAGTTGTAGTTGTTGTTGTCGTAGGGGTTGGGTAGTTGGGTTGCGAGATGAGAGAGAGAGAGAGAGAGAGAGACGAGAGACGTAAGTACGTAACATGTTATTTATTGCCATCGTTTGCACCCCACCCTCTCTGCGGGGCAATCGGTTGGATATTTATTATTATTCTTTTCTTTCTTTTCTTTTCTTTCTTATTATCCCTATCGGTAGGGCAGTCGCCATCGTCGAAGTTCATAAGCGATGGAAGCAACACCTTCAACCAGTACCGCGACGCGAGCCAACGTCAGCGTTGCAGTACCAATTCAAGACATTGTGCCATCCTCTTCATCGACGGCGGCAGAAGAGAAGGCGGCCAGACGGAGCGCTGCCGACGCCGAACGGAAGCGTCTGAAGCGCTTTGTTGACGCCGAACTTCGTGCACGAGAAGCCGCGGCCAAACGTCAACGTCGGGCCGCGGATCCTTCGCTCGGGCAACGAGTATATTCGTAGCGCGCGCAGTAGAGGGAGAGGAGGTAGCACCTGCTGCTGCAACGTCTCTTTCAGCGTCGGAGCTCACGCATGCGCGCCCGCACCTGTTGCTGAGAGCGAGGAGGAGCGGGGGAGGGGCGCATGTGCTGGCTGGCTGCTGACGCCGAGTTACGGACGCATAACATCGTGAGTTAAAGAAATGCTCTGCATTTAAAATAGGTCGGGTGCTTACATCCAACAGCATTAATTGGAAGGCTAGATAAGAACACCGCCATCCATGGTGGATTTGATGCGATCGCAACTCGCACGCATCTGAACTGCGTTGGCTATGCGCATTGTTTATAGTACGTAAGCCGGGATAAAAAAACGAGAAAATTATCACCTAGGTTGTTTTTATACAGCTGAACGCTCTGTAGGAGCCCGAAATTTTCCATCGGTGGCAAGGGAACCCGTAAGGGTGGTAAGGGCGTAATGTGGCATACCGTATGTTCATAGCTACCAGCAATCGTTGGTAAAAAAAAGCTTTATGCGGTTCTATGTCTTGCTTTGCATCCATAGCATCAGCTATGCTTTCTTTTTACTGCCATACGGAGCGCGAATGTTGACGAAAAGCCATTTTAATGAGCGTTTTATGGTATTCATTTCAATAATCCGCTCCGGGCCCCATGGTGCGCCGGAAAACGGCGAAACTCCTTCGGAATTCTGCAAAACTCTCTCCCCAGGCGATCGGGACGGCCGGAGCAATGGTGCGCTGCTGGTTGTTCCGGCTACCGCGTTGGCGCGTCCGTTGCGTCGTGCGTATAATGGCTTCCCCCAGACTGCATGACGTCGTGTATAGAAAGTCAGTCTTTTTTATATCATGGATAATTTCTTCACCCAGATTTGTTACTGAAAACCCGCCTTCACACTAAATTTGGCAGGCCATGGAGTTTTAAATTCGGCGCAGTTTAGTGTGCTTTTTTTTCCGACGCGGGCCAGAACAAATGGCTGTACAAAGTTTAGGGCAGAATTTTAGGAAAGAGAAGAAGTACAAAGCTTGAGATTTCCATGCGAGGAAGAAATATATTGAATAGAAGTTAGAACGGCGAATTCATCAGGCACTCCTTTTACATTTGTAAACACAGGAGTCCAGCATAAATGTGAGGGCGTTCAAGGGACGGGTTTCCCAACTGAAAAATATGAAGATAAACACTTACACTACTAATTTAGCCTTATTTTCGTGTAGGGTTTCAATTGTCCTGGACGAATGGTAATAAACCTCTCACATTGACCAAAATTCTAAGATCTTAAACATTTTTTTGGGCTACTACGAAAAAGCAAACTATTTCTATAATCATTCTGTTTTTGCTTATTTAATTGCCGTGTTTGGACTTGTGTTTTAATGACACTGCCGTTTTACACGCGTATTTATATGCAACTAAGCTTGTTTTGCAAATTGTAATTATAACATTGTAGCGACAGAAAACATGTACGCTATTGTGAGATAAAAAAACAAAGGTTTTGAGGGCAAATATCACCTTTTTTGCTGCTGAAAGTTGCGAATACTTTCTACGCATATTCTAATAAGCAGAATAACTCACTGTCATTACGTCTGATAAAGCTGTGACAAGAATGACGAATGTTCACAGATACCACTATGGCAGCGCCCCAATTGTCCATAGTGCAAAAATTTAACATTGCACTCGACGAAGTAAGAGTGCACGATAAAATTAGGCGGCCCTCTATTGTATTTGTCTCCATGTGCTATTACACTTTATTCGATGAACTGTCTAGCTGTCTCTAATCTATTTCACATATTTTGATCCTGTTCCCGCTGCGTATTGCGACACGCGGGAGATTCGGATCGGTCACAATGGTATGCTTGCGGCACCCGACGCGCTATGTTATGTCCATTAGGTGATGATGAATACGTCATTCACCGCGAAAGGGCGAAAACAGACGTCACGGCAGCCCCCTACTTAATTGTTCAGCAAGCACAAACATTGCGCACTTACGCTGAACGAACCTTTTAAATGCAGCACTTGTAAGGCGAAACCTACAAAGCTTTTCAAACCTTTTCTATGGAATTTCACAGGGAAGCACCCAAAATGTTTTCTATCCTCTACATGTAGAAAGAAGACATTTACTTCGAGGTTGGCAGCAGTAAATGTAATCACTCAAATGTCTTTGCACGTGGCATCTGGTAAGAAACGAGAACCTGTTTACAGTTTACAGCCAAAATATTTACATCCAGATCCTTTATTTAGGTCCCGAATGCTTTCCTGGGAGAATCACGGCGTAAAAGCAGATCAAGGACTAAAAACGCGGTCGTTACCTAAAGCATAGTAATGTGGAACGAGTGCGGTGCAGCAGCAGCCAAGGTATTTCAGGCACAGAAGGTGAGTGCACGTGCAAAGACTAGGCAGTTGGGGGGAGGGTATTGGTGAACCCTACACACGACCTCAGCCGCCCATCACATGTACAGCGCCAGCCAGCAAGAACCCCGAAATTCATTCCTTCATTCTACAGCACACTCTTATAAGTGGTGTTTTTTCGTGCGTGCCTGCCCACCAAGAAAACCTCAACAGCTTCCCTGAATCGTCCTCCACCAGATCAATACTCCTGGCCATATTTGTTTTACGGGAAATTGCTAGTTTAGCAAATAAATGTGACAAACAATATACAGGAGTAGCTCGGAACAGTCTGTAGATGTAAAGGGGGAATCCTAGTTTAACCTTGCGTTAATGTGTTGTTAGGATCTCTTGGGATCATGGCGGCTGCACCTGACGCCTTTGGACTGGTCTCTGGACAGACCGCTGCAGAGATTCTTTACATCTCTCGCAATGGCTCGCTGCCAAAAGTTCTCCCGCTCTGCGGAAATGCAGCTCTACATACAGCACCTTCAGCATGTGATGTTAGCTTCTCAGCTGTCTTTGGAGTATTGGCTGGAGGACTCGTTGTCATCATCACCATCATCATCATCATCACCAGCCTGTCTACGCCCACTGCAGGGCAAAGGCTTCTCCCATTATTCTCCAATTACCTCGGTCCTGTGCCAACGTTGACCAATTTATCCCCGCAAACTTCTTGATCTCATCTGCCCATCTAACTTTCTGCCGCCCCCTGCAGCGCTTGCCTTCTCTAGGGATCCACTCTGTTACCCTTAATGACCAGCGGTTATCTTGCCTTCGCATTACATGCCCTGCCCAAGTCCATTTCTTCTTCTTAATTTCTACTAATATGTCTTTAACACCAGTTTGCTCCCTGACCCACTCCGCTCTCTTCTTGTCCCTTCATGTTACACCTATCATTTTCCGCTCCATTGCCCGCTGAGTCGTTCTCAATTTAAGTTGAACCCTCTTAGTGAGCCTCCAAGTTTCTGCCCCGTAGGTGAGTACCGGTAAGATGCAGCTGTCATACACTTTCTTCTTCAACGACAATGGTAGGCTGCAATTCATTACCTGATAATGTCTGCCATATGCACCCCACCCCATTCTGATCCTTCTAATTATCTCTGCCTCATGGTTGGGATCTGGGGTCACAACTTGGCCTAAGTATATATATTCGCTTACCACTTCCACTGCCTCGCCATCTATCTCAAACTGCTGTGCTGTCCCGAGGTTATTGATCATTACTTTAGTTTTCTGCATATTAATTTTCAGGCCCACGGTTCTACTCTGTTCGCCCAGTGCGGAAAGCATGCTTTGCAATTCGTCCCCCGAGTTACTTAGCAAGGCAACGTCATCAGCAAATCTGAGGTTACTGAGGTATTCTCCATTAACCCGTACTCCCACCTGTTCCCAATCCAACGTTCTGAATACTTCTTGTAAGCATGCTGTGAATAACATTGGAGAGATTGTGTCTCCTTGTCTGACACCCTTCCTTATAGGTATTTTACTGCTCTCCTTATGGAGGATGATGGTAGCTGTAGACCCATTATAGATATCCTCTAGTATTCTTACATAATGCTCATCTACCCCCTGGTTCCGTAATGCCTGAATGACTGCTAGGGTTTCGACCGAGTCAAATGCTTTCTCATAATCTATGAAGGCTATATATAGGGGTTGAGTATACTCAGCGCACTTCTCTATCACCTGATTGATCGTGTGAATATGGTCCATTGTTGAATAACCTTTACGGAACCCTGCTTGTTTTTTAGGTTGACTGAAATCTAAGGTTGCAGAGATTCGGTTAGCGATTACTTTGGTAAATACCTTGTAGACGACTGACAGTAAGCTGATCGGCCTGTAGTTTTTCAAGTCCTTCATGTCGCCTTTCTTATGGATTAGGATGATGTTCGCGTTCTTCCAAGACTCCGGTACCATTGCGGTCATTAGGCATTGCGTATACAGGTTTGCCAGTTTTTCAAGTACAATTTCTCCGCCATCCTTCAAGAGGTCTGCTGTTATCTGATCCTCACCAGGTGCTTTGCCCCCTTTCATTTCTTTCAAAGCCTTCCTTACTTCTTCGGTCGTTACTGGTGGGATGTCTATCTCCTCTGAACTACTGTCTCGTTCGGCATTATCCTGTATGTCCCGGCTACTGTACAGATCCCTATAGAACTCCTCGGCCACTGTGACTATTTTATCCCTATTTGTGATGACATTGCCTTGCTTATCCTTAAGTGCATACATCTGATTTTTCCCCACGCCAAGACGTCTCTTTACTGCTTTCAGGCTACCTCCGTTCTTTACAGCGTATTCGATCCTCTCCATATTATACTTCCGTATGTCAGCTGTCTTGCGCTTATTGATTAACTTCGAGAGCTCGGCTAGTTCTATTCTGTCAGCTGCGGTAGAGATTCTCATGGTTTGCCGTTTCCTGATTAGATCTTTCGTCTCCTGTGAAAGTTTACCAGTATCCTGTCTAGCCATAGTGCCCCCGACTTCTACTGCACACTCCGTGAGAATGCGTGTAAGCTTGTCGCTGGCTTCCTGTGTCGTAAGCTCGGCTTCCTCGTTAAGGGCGGAATATCGGTTCTGCAGCGCGATCCTGAATTCTTCTACTTTACGTCTTACTGTTTGCTCATTTATCGGCTTCTTTCGTACTAGCTTGTTGCGGTCCCTCCTCAACTCTAGCCTAATTCGAGATCTTACCATACGGTGGTCACTACACCTTACCCTTCCGAGCACTTCCACATCCTGCACGACGCCAGGGTTATCGCATAATATGAAGTCTATTTCATTTTTGTGCTCCCCATTCGGGCTCCTCCAGGTCCACTTCCGACTCTCCCGTTTACAGAAGAAGGTATTCATTATGCGTAGGTTATTCCGTTCTGCAAACTCAACTAGTAGGTCCCCCCTGCTATTTCTACAGCCCAGACCATAGTTCCCAAATGCCTTGTCTCCAGCCTGATTCTTGCCTACTTTAGCATTGAAGTCCCCATAACTACAGTATACTGCGTTTTTACTTTAGCCATTGCCGATTCCACATCTTCATAGAAGCGTTCCACTACTTGGTCGTCGTGGCTGGATGTGGGCGCGTAGCCCTGCACCACCTTGAGCTTGTACCTCTTATTGAGCCTAATTACAAGAGCTGCTGCCCTTTCGTTAATGCTGTAGTATTCGTCTATGTTGCCAGCTATGCTTTTATTGACTAGAAATCCCACTCCCAGTTCTCTTCTGTCCTCTAGACCACGGTAACATAAGACGTGTCCATTTTTCAGCACCGTAAGGGCTTCGCCTGCCCTCCTAACCTCGCTAAGCCCTATAACATTCCATTTAATGCCCTCTAATTCCTCGAACAACACTTCGAGACTTCCTTCGCTAGATAAGGTTCGCGCGTTAAGCGTTGCCAGGTTAAGATTCCAGCGATGGCGTAGAGGTAGAACACCCGCCTCGCGTGCAGAAGGACCGTGGTTCGAATCCCGGTGCCGGACAATTCCCACCGGATTAAAAAAAAAAAAATTCGCGTATTGATGGAATTGCACAAAGTGGCTTGGGGTGCGGCCTGACCCCGGCGACCATTGCCGGTAATGCACTCCCTCACCAGAGCAGGATTGGCCACCCTGGTGTAGTAACGGCCACAACCTCCCATGAATACGCCAACTAACCCTCGGCCCTGAGTCCCCAGCGGCTGCGAAGCAACTGACCACGGCGGCGGTCAGACCTGTGACGCAGCAGAGGGTGCTAAGAATCACTGGATCCGGACAGGCCGCCAATGGAATCTGGACTAGTTGTAGAACAGGGCAAATTGCCTAAGCGTATAACTACCCCTGAATAATTCTTCTTTGCTGTGATTTCGCACCCATGGATATTTGAGGGGGGACGAGGGAGAAGTGTTTTTTTTGCTATGACTGCTTTTAGTTATAGCTAAGTCGTAAATACTTGGTATAATAGCATTTTTTAACTTTTTAGCCATTATCCAGGGAAAAAGCTGGTATTGGAAGCAAGCAGCTGTGATTAAAAAAAAACTCAGTATATATATCACGAATGTCTTTGCTGCCTAAGCTACAAAAATGTATGGGTGCCTATGCGGTATTGAAGCGCAGCGGTAATATTACGCTTTGATCATCTTGATGTTGCTTAAAATGGCATGCCCACTTTTACATCAAAAGAACAAATAAAGCGAAGGGCTGTGCGAGTTAGATTAGTTTGCCTTTCATTTGTCGATCAGCGCATTTGGAATTTACCAATAAAATTTTACGCTGAGGAAGTGCGAGCTTCGCTCCTTCCCTGGGCTAAGCACAGGAATTTCGGTATCTCTGTGTGTAATTATTGCAAATGATGGACAACGTGTCTGCCCACTTCGCTCCCAGTGTCGTCGATAGACGAGCCTCGTCTGCCGCCCTGACACGTGAATGCCTCTTTTCTGTACCCCGCTTACTTGCCATGCTCTCCCCCCCAGCCTCGCTTTTTACACCGGAGTACGTAGAGACTGGGTTGCTGAAGACTTCAATTTTACCGGGTTCGTTTGCTTGAACGTCATCTACTGGGAAATTTCTTTACTCCTGGACCAGTTTGGATGCCGCAGTGAAGGGCGACGGAGTTCGTTTTGTATATTTGGGCCAAAACATACTTTCACAGGATATGTTTACATGCTATTGCAATAATGAAGGAGCCATGCTTCTCAAATAAAAGAATTCTGCTAATATCTTTAATGATATCTTATATGTATTGATGTTGTGTCGCAAATGGGTCTACTGTTTTACTTTCACTCAATAAATTTGAGGAGTTCGACCATTGCTACCAGGTTTATTGCTTTGGAAATGGTTTTCCTATATAAGCTTCTAACTTAAAATTATATCTTTCTTATGAAAACGTCTGATAATTCTTAGACGATTAGAATAAGCACTGAAGCAGATCTTGCCCAAGTAGCGCAAACCTTTCTGGCTCCTCCTCCCCCAGCAGACCCGGCCTCTTTTTCTCTTCTTCTTTTCTTTTCTTTTTCTTTTTTGTCTCTTTTTCTTTTATTCTTTTTTCTCTTTTTCTTCTTTTTCTCATCCTTGTTTCAACTGCTGAACATCAGCGTTGTTAATAATTTTTGCAGACTAAACCAGACGCGATGAGTATTGCACTGTAATACTCGGAGTATTGCGAAAAATGTTGACACTCTGTGCGCTTTTTAAGTGCGAATGCACTTCTTAAGCGAGCCTGAAGCGTCCGCCGCCGTCCGCATAGCAACAGCTGCGGGTGCGCGCGCTCCTCGTCTTCCTTGGCAACGGGGGGAGATGGGCGCGCGCTGCCTGGCCGCTGACATGGCACATAACCAAGTGGGGGATTGGCCAGGAATCGGGCGTGAGAAGGGCTAATGCACCCGCTTAAAGGAGTACTGACACGAAATTTCAAAGCTGAGATCCGCTCTAGCAATCAAGTACAACGACAACACAAATAGGTGTCTGTGAATAAATGCATCTTTCTTTCTTTGTAGTTGTGTGTGTGTGTGATCTCTCTTTCGCGAACATTACCGAACCGTGCAAATTCAACTCGTGCATTCGCACTTTCACATTCTTCCCCTCGGGGAAATGCGGGGAATTTTTGTTTGCCCAGCACAGCTTTTTGTATGATGTTATCGCTGTAACAGAAACCTGGTTGATGCCTTCCGAGTGCAGCATCATACCTAACTGCATATTTGTATCCCGACCTTGAATTTACAGTAACCGAGGAGGTGGCGTTGGTTTGTATATTAGCAGCTCCGTAACTTTTGAACCATGTCATTTGCTGAATTCCTCTGTGCGTTCTGACGCTGAAATTTCATTTGTTGAGCTAGAGGACATAGTTTTAGGAGTCGTGTACAAGGCACCTCAGACTGACCACAGCCTTTTCTTCCATGACTTAGAAACGGTGTTTGCTCTGCTCACGGAGAACAATAAACGAGCCGTTATATTGGGCAATCCAAACATCGATATTTTACGCAGTTCCATTCAAGAATACACAGACCTCCTCGATTCGTATGGTTTTCATAATTGTATTTCAACGCCAACCAGAATACCGGAAACAAGTGCCACGTGCATTGATCATATTTTGTGTGACTTTGCTCCGGCCTGTTTTTTGTCTGGTGTATAGGATACCGCTATTACTGATCACCCGGGTGTTGGCCTTCTGTACCGTTTAAAGAATGCGCACCAACAACGTAGAAATAACACTGAATATGGCACTCGAACTAATTTTACTAAAGCAATAACGCTATTGTGCCAGTACAGATTTAATGCATTTTAGCCTATGACTGCTAATGAACATTGCGGTCTGCTGACGGAACAAATTCAAGCCGTACTTAAAGAGTGACGAAAAATCAGCCGTAAAAAATATTATACTCATCCAATCTGCCTTTGGATAACTGAGGCTGTTCTAGAAGCGATAAGAATTCATGACCATTGGCATCAAAAAATGAAACAAAACATAGGAAATGCTTACTGTTCTTTTCAGTATAAGAAGCATAGAAATAAAGCTGTGGCCCTGATGCGAAGACAGAAAAGGCAGTTTTACTCTACTCGAATTAATCAGTCAGCAGGAAACAGCAAACAACTTAGGGCAACCATAAATTAGATCATTTGACCTAGCGTTTGCAAGAGAATGCTGCACGTTCTAGACTGCAAAGATGATTTCCAAGCGTTAACCGCAAATTTTAACAACCACTTCTGCGCTGTCGGCAGGAACTTGATAGCCGAGATGCGTGATACTGAATGCCTTCACCTGCCTCCGTGGCACTAGTTATCTTTCGCTTTCTGGGACATAACATGCGAAAAAGTTATACCAACTGCCAAACTGCTTGTCTCTGGTTAGGCTATTGGAATCGATACCATTCCGGTATCTATCCTTAAAAACAGCATTAACACTCTGGCCTCCTATTTGGTCTCGCTTTTCAATAAGGCCTTTTTTACTGGTGTCTGTCCCGATTTTCGAAAGTCGATCGTGTTGTTCTAATATATAAAGCTGCGGACTCTAACGACTACAGTAATTACATGCAATTTTTTTTTCTTAGTTGCATTATTACTTTAGTTGAAAAGCTAATAGCCAAGCGATTACGGCAGTTTCTTAATAAAAATGGCATAATTTGTCCGCATCAGCATGGGTTTCAAGATACTAAGTCTACTACATCGACATTCATTTGTGTTTCTGATTAAATAATTTAGGGCCTTAACAACAGTGAATATCCAGTCGTTATTTTTTTGGACATAAAAAAGCATTCGGTACCGTTGACCACGACATTTTACTAAGTAAGTTACAACGATATGGCATTAGGGGTGTGGCTCTCGAGTTCTTCAAAAGTTACCTCAGTAGTCGCCAACAAGCAGTAAATATGGAATATAGCCGAACAATATACCTATAGCTTAAAGAGTACCCCGGGGTTAGTATTAAGTCCCTTACTATTTATACTGTACATCAACGACCTGCCTGCTTGTTTACGTAGTGCCCAGGCTGTTATGTACGCCGATGACACTGCAATATTAGTAAGATCGAAATTGTTGTTGGATGCCGAGTGCATTATCACCAGCGAACTAGAAAATGTCCACAAATGGTTTGTGTCTAACAAGCTGACTTTGAAAACCACCAAAACTAAACACATTTTGTTCAGGTCCCCATATAAAGCCCACAATACTATACCAATCGCAGTACGCATACGCGATACCGAAATTGGTCGTGTTGAGACAATCTCCTACTTGGGTGTGATTCTCGACGAACCGTTTAAATGAATGCCACACATAGACAATTTTAGAAAAAACTGTCTTATGCTTGTTTCATTCTGGCTAAAAGTCGACGCCAGTTCGATTTTCAAACAATGCGCACTGTATATTTTTCTATATTTCACTCACACTTGTCATACTGCATTGAAACATGTTGATTCACTTATAGCACCTATATTGCACCAATGTTGCGCTTCCGAAAAAGAGCGTTACGGATAATTAATTCTGTAGCACATTGCTCACTGTCGAAACCATTTTTTATTCACAGTAAGATAATTCCGGTGATATTGCTTCGTAACTACCGTTCATTCATTTGTTTGCATAACATCTTTCTTCGCAACTTGCTTTTCCAGTGACGATGCTTAGCAAATCTAACATAGTCGTTGTGCTTTTCAAGGCAAATATTTATTACCACCTATACACAATGTATACGGCCAGCTGCGGTTGCAGTATACTGGTGTGAAGATTTGGAACGAGCTTCCTTGTACAGTCATCTTGTGTTTAAATCAACGTGCTTCAAATGTCACGACGTATTTGAAAGCTTATTTTTTACCTTCCTTCTCCTAAAATCAAACTCCTTTTCTGGTACTGCAATCTGATCATCGTTGTGTATTACAATATTCTTGTAATATTCTTTGTATTTCTTGGTTTTTTTTTCTGTAAATTTTTTTTAATTGTTCTCTTGTATCGTAAGGCTTTAAGTAGTGATTCCTAATCTTTCTGTTTCACTTTATTTTGTGTGCTGTGCTGTTCGCAAGCTGTATTTACCTTTATACCTTTTTATGGAATTGTTGTACGTGTGTTGGTACTCCCCTATGTCAATTTCTGTAATTTGAATGGGTCCATAACTAGCCTAAGGCTAAGGATTCAGACACTGCTGTTTGTATTTTGTACATGTGAAAGCCACACAATAATAAACAACGACTTCAATTTCATTTTGTCTTCCCGCCCAGTAAACCAATCCTTAACGTATGTTTGCCGTACTACCAATTAATTCCGTCGGGTGTGGGTTACCCTGGAGGTGCTGTCGAACAAGTTAATCAAGACGTGTGAAGGCAGCGCGCAATGCACGCGAAGCTGCGGGAAAACAAGCCCAAAATAACCGTCGCTAAAGCAGCCGAGAAACTCGTACCGCCGCCGCCGCCGCCGGCGAGCAGGCGCTTCTGCAGCGAATGCTGGGTAAATTTGCCGCGACATCTACAGTGTGCTGTATGAGTGTAACATCCGCCCCCACCTCCCCTCCGCCGCCGCCTCTGCCGCCGCCTCTGCCGCGTTGGGATTTATTGTCCCGCACGCCACGAAAGAGCCGCTGGTTGGTAGAGCTAGAAAGCTGTGATTTAAAAGTTTTCCTTTGTTTGTTTCTTTCTAGACAATTGCAAATTGTCTTGGGTGACAGGGCGAAAGGCAAAAGAATGCCTGACTGAGCCAGGCCACTCTACAGCTGTAGCAACATGAAACAGTACAGGTATTCACAATTCTCACAGACGACAAAAAATAATGTAAATAACTCAGGAACAGAAATAACGAATTCTGTCACATTATGTGGCAAAAGGGTTTTTTGTACATGGCATTGCATAAACAATGAAATGAGACTTCCGAATTTTGTGAACATGAACTGATGTTTACACAAACTAACAAAACACTCATTTCAGGTACACAAAATAGACAAATACGAATATGTTTTCGAACACTTGAACTCTAACTTAACTTTCAGAGGCACTTTGTTCAAAGACAACTGGTTTTATAACTATTTTGAAAGTTTTCCGTTTGGTTCAACCATTTTAATAATACATTAAAACTGAGGTTTCATTTCGTAATTCGAACCTTTTTGTAAAATCGCAACTTAAAACACATTCTCAAAAAAAAAAAATTGTGCACACTTGCAATGTTATAATACATAAAGTCTGCGCTGGGAGATTTTTTTTTAAATAATAGAGTAAGTTAAAGTTTGTTTGCTTGACTTCGGATATTGTATTCAGTGTTGGTGTTAATAAGTTTTGGCACAACAGTATGAAACAACTTTTAATTACGAAGACTTAGAGTTCAATTTTTTTTAAACAAGGTTCTTTAAATGTTTTGGGTAAATAAAATACTGCCGCGAAGAAAGCATTTTGTGTTGGTTAAAGAAAATGAAACGGAATACTGCCGGGAAGAAAGGATTAAACAAGGCTGCTCTCGCGGTATTAAGAGTGCGCATTCTATCTGGCTCCGTGGAATGTGCCCTCGTTCGGCGAGGCCAGGTTGGAGAAGACGTTCACGTGGTGACGTTTGAAGCGGTCGGTGTTTTGCTGTGGGCACACGTTCTCCACAATCATTGTAAACCAACCGTGCAGCGTCTTGTCGCCAGACAACTGTCAACTGTGGGTGCACAGCAGCTACCACGTCTCGCTAGGCCCAGATTGTAGCCTGTAGTAAATTCTTTTTCACAATAGAAGTAAATATATTTTTATACGATGGGTTTATATATGTGCTGGTGAAGACATTTCTTCTAGTTATGACCAAGCTCAAAACGTGGCTGCACTAATAAGGATAGTCTTGCGTGTGAGATATCACAGGATTACCTAATGCATTTGTAGTTCTCACTCCTTTTGATAACTGTACAATTTCGCGCAGAAACGACAAGCCCATGGGTCGTTCTGTTTTAAATACAGCTACCACGTCTCGCTAGGCCCAGATTTGTAGCCTGTAGTAAATTCTTTTTTCACAATAGAAGTAAATATATTTTTATACGATGGGTTTATATATGTGCTGGTGAAGACATTTGCTTCTAGTTAATGACCAAGCTCAAAACGTGGCTGCACTAATAAGGATAGTCTTGCGTGTGAGATATCACAGGATTACCTAATGCATTTGTAGTTCTCACTCCTTTTGATAACTGTACAATTTCGCGCAGAAACGACAAGCCCATGGGTCGTTCTGTTTTAAATACAGCTGCCTTGTAGAAGCGGAAGTCATTTTTTTAAGCTAGTATCGATGAAAACACATGAAATTTCAAATTTTTTCCCTATGCGGTTTGTTAGAGTGTGCGAAAATTTGGAGTGCATGTCCCGCTTAACTGTAAAAAAAAATTCCCTCGCACTTCCCCGAGGGGGAGAGTGTGTAAGTGCGAATGCACGGTTGTTGATTGCGCGATTACGGTGGATATCGTGATCTTAATTAGTAGTAGACGAGTTGAATTTGCGCGGTTCGGTAATGTTCGCGCAAGAGATATCACACACACACACACAACTACAAAGAAAGAAAGATGCATTTATTCACAGACACCTATTTGTGTTGTCGTTGTACTTGATTGCTAGAGCGGATCTCAGCTTTGAAATTTCGTGTCAGTACTCCTTTAAGCGGGTGCATTAGCCCTCCTCACGCCCGATTCCTGGCCAATCCCCCACGTGGGTATGTGCCATGTCAGCGGCCAGGCAGCGCGCGCCCATCTCCCCCCGTTGCCAAGGAAGACGAGGAGATTCCTGGACAATCCCCCACGTGGGTATGTGCCATGTCAGCGGCCAGGCAGCGCGCGCCCATCTCCCCCCGTTGCCAAGGAAGACGAGGAGCGCGCGCACCCGCAGCTGTTGCTATGCGGACGGTGGCGGACGCTTCAGGCTCGCTTAAGAAGTGCATTCGCACTTAAAAAACTGAGTAAAAATTAGCCACGACAAAAAAAATGGTGCACCGAATTTTGTTTTGGAGCAACGCACGTGCCTAGGCGTGCACGGAAGTTTCCGCGTCTCGTAAAGCGGCGTCAAAAATGCGACACAGCAGATAGAGAGCGCTATAAAACGCAACACGCGTAACACGCGTTTTGTTGGGCATTTAGGTCTGCTTACGAGCTTTGATGCGAAAGCTTTCACATAATTAATAAGACCTTCTTTATTGATACATTGCATTCGTGTTATTTCCTCGGTTTAATTTCTGGGTCTTTTCCCATAAATTACTACGACCGGCTTCTTTTCTGCCATAACGTGGCAACGTAAGCAAGAAGAGTGTAACACGCTACATTATTTAAAAAAACTCGGTATGCTGTGTGGCTGGCGTGCAGTTTTATTAACTGCCGGCGTGCTGGCTGGGGTGAAACGCTTATTTTTCCACTTTCCGGTTTTATTAATTTTTGCAAAATGGCTACATACGCTTCTCAAAGCTCTCAACTGCCGGCTAATTGCCCAAGTGGGCATGTGCTCCGAATCAAGGAATAGCACAACCGGAACTTTAAAATCGGTTTCCTTTCTTTTATTGTCCTCATCACCGGTTTTGATTGACGAATTTCCTACCGCTGTTTTTATCCGAAAGTCAAAGCCCCTCACTACCCTCAAGGCCTTCCCCCTATTAGCGTTCTGGCTTACCCCCTTTTGGCCTCAAACCGTTACTTTTGGTCTCAACTCTCCCCTTCAATTGCTTTCCATGGTATTCTTCTTTGCATACGACGACGACGCTGCACGTAACGCCTTGAGATCTGCAGAATTATTAGATACGCGGCGTTCATTGTATACTACCCCACCAGGAACGTTTCTGCAAGAAGGGTGCGACAGCAACGCCGAAAGCGAACTGCCTGCCGCTTTGACACCAAAGAAAACGAATGGTCAGAGAATGCCTCCTTCAAATTAAGTTTTGGAAGCAGACCCCTAGTGAAGCGCACTTTACTGCTGCAGACAGACTGCCGGGTAGTATAAGCTGGGGAAGCCATGTCCGTTAAACTACCTAAAAAGGCGATGTCAGGGATACACCTATACAGAGATATAATGCCAACATAAAGGTTAAGTGTCGACAAAGGGCAGGTAATGGTGCTGCGCTACGAACGCTTCACTGGAAGGGGCCAATCGAAATAAACAAGAGCTCACAGAACACTTCCCCTCTGGCGGTAATGAAGATAAAGTCACCTCGAAGTCGTCGGAAATTGAATAGGTCGCGACATGACTTTACAGCCAAGGAAAAGTACTTTTCGGGAGACGAAAACGAGCTTGAAATTCTCCTGCAGTAAAAAAAAAAGGCACGTTAGGAGTAGAAATATGCTTGTTGCCACATTCGCAGGGGTGTTCGGTCCGAGCAAAGAGTTCTCTCGGTCCGAACAAAAGAGAGACC
Organism: Haemaphysalis longicornis; assembly: GCA_013339765.2. NCBI lineage: Eukaryota > Metazoa > Arthropoda > Arachnida > Ixodida > Ixodidae > Haemaphysalis > Haemaphysalis longicornis. Next base: position 26,423,936 of record CM023452.1, read on the forward strand.
GAACCGAACAATAGGAGATATTTTCGATGAGGAGATTTTGCATGGCTAATACACAGTAAAACAAAATCAATAGCAGATGACATGACTTGAGCGCCGGAAACGCGCTCATCAATGTTCAAAAACCCTCACGACACGCTGAATAGACGTGATTTCTGAGTTAGGCCTTGCGATCTGTCCTTACGTCTTGGTCTTTATTGTGCGCATTTCCATTTCCCACTGAGACCGGTCGCCGTTTGTGTTCACAGATCGACGGATTACCTGGCGCATCCCTCCTTTCAGTGCAATCCGGGTTGGTTCCAAGGGTGCGTTCCTAACTATAAATGTATATTTCGTGCCAAGGTGCAGTCAATTTTCCAGCAAGTGTCGGATGCCCTCGAGCTTCAACGCCCGAAAGTGTCACCCCCACCCGGGGGTAGGCATGAGTAGGTGATGGAAGCTGAGTGGCCGGCTGACACGACGTGAGGCCGCGTCGCGTTTGCAGGACAAATAAAGATGTTTTCTCTCTCTCTCTCGCCTCTAGTGGGCAGTGCTGACTTATCAAGCAACCCTTCTTTGGTTGGCATGGCTGTCCTTCTGCGGTATTCTCCACACGGAGCCAAGCACATTGTCCACGCTTCCCATGGTGAGCTCAATAGTTTGACGGAACCACTCCCTTCATCTCAATCTCGTTATCTAATTCTGCAAAGTATCCTTATAGCTCATGTAGCTTTTCTTTGTTGGCTTCCACTTTCTCCTTTGTCACACCTACCTACATCCTTAACGGCTCGATTTTCTTTTCAAACGGCAAAGCAAGCTTTTACACCGCAGATATTTTACAATACCTACGGGGCATACGCATTTTCCCTCAAAAAACGCCTTCTCTACGTAGGAGCTGTACTGGCGCTAGCACACGGTGCAACTAACGTTCAGTGATGATGTTCGGCGGTACAGCCGCCGATGTTTTAGGAATATTGTCGAGCATCGACTGGCGGGTCGGTCAGCGCCTTATCACGGTAGAAAGCGGCAAACGAGCAAGAATAAATCGCGCTGTTCACCGGCACAGAATAATTCCACGAGTGCAAACAATCACCACTACAGAAGTTTTTCCCGCTATCAATCAACAAACAGTCTATCTTCAATACCGGGTGGAGACAGGCATTGCTCGTACGCCTTGCCCACTCCAATGAGAAGTGGCGGCTGATTACAAGCGGAAAGGGGTTGTGTCACACCTGTGGGAACCCCCCCCCCAGTGCACGAAGGTTGAGATGGCAGTAGCATTTCGCGGTTGGGAAATGTGCCATCTAGGCTCGCTGGTTTCACCGACTTCTGCCCGGATAAAGTGCTGACCTAGACGACAGTCGATGGTCCTCCGATATTATTAAAAAAATTGACGGCTGTAAGTACGTATCTGCTTCACACTATCTCGAGCACTCTCGCAGTTACCAATCTCAATCACATATACTGACTCTGGTCCGGATTGCTGCGCTTCTATTCCATTTTGAAGTTGGAACAATTAGCACCCATCTCTACTTTCCCAAAGGATCTCCCTTTCTCGTACCTGTGCCGACCAACAAAAAAGCCAAAGAGATAATGGCATGCATCTACCTCGAGAAGAACTGTTTAGATATTGCTCTTTCATTTTCTAACTGCTTCCACCGTTTTCCAGTTGTCATAACGGAATATAATCTGTTGTGGTTGATCAGCAGTAATACGGTTTAATAAAGCAACCAATAATGGCATTCAGTGTATGGAGCGGTGCCACTGCGTTGTTAACTGCAGCAAACGCACCGCTCCTGATGCTTTTGCCTACGTCCTGTGTTTGTGCCGGCGTGAGATTGGCTCGAATAAAGTAGTGCTCCTGCAATCTTTCTCTGTTTTTCCCTTGCTCGGTGTCTACCAATTTATCATGGAAATGTAAATGGATATAAGTTTCACCACATAGAATATTATTCAACACTGCGATATTACCTCTGTGGAGGCTCCTGTTGGCTCATCGTGAACTTGCGGGAGAAGAACACGAAAGGTCATGCGAAGGTAGCCACCACCGTAGCTGTACGTCATTTTACGCTCACAACAAAAGCCATGGTACCAAATTGAGAGCAACGATCCTCCTTTATTTCTGTTTTGTCAGAACAGTGTTGCGTCTTGGAGTAACACTGACGGCAGGGGCACGAGAGCAAAGCGTGGTCGCTGCGTTCCGTACTGTTAGGGTAAAGAATATACCTTCACACTATAAAAAAGTTGCAATTGAACATTCATCAATGTAAATACGGAATCAACAGAAACGAGGGGACTCAGAAAGCAAAAGGCATGCATTTGCACGGCCATACGCCATGATCCGGAAGCAAATTTTTTACGAAGGCATAACTTCCATGTTTTTTTAGCAACAGATATTTTGGTAGTGTTTTGGTAATATAGATGATGTAATATATTGTATCATTAGTAATAAGGAAACGTGTTAAAAACCAGCTTCAATAAAAAGCGTTAACAGTGATATTAAGGTGCTTTTAGGGCAGGTTGTTCGCGTGGGTTCTAGTTAGAGAATGAAAATGGGTTAATAATTAAAACGATTTGTTTTTTTGTCATGGCATAAACTTTTCCCCCATTTCAAATCGTTATTCATTCCTCACGCTATTCATGTCTTCCTACGTCACCACTGTTATTGCGGGAATATACTTAGTTCCACGAATTAATGGGCGTTCCACGGGGTGGAAAAGCTGGCACAGTTTAAACATTGGTCTTTAGTCTGTGGTAGAATTTATGCTACTAAACTTGCTATAAGCCTTCAGTCCACCCTTCAAAAGCTATTACGGTGGCAAATTGATACGACCGTTCAACGTCTCCAATTACCAGCAAAGGAGCGCCAACAAAGGGGGCATGTATGCATTTGAGTTTCATCTCTCACATCTTCCTTGTGACGTATGGTGCGATGATAGTATTCGGCCGTAGGCAGTCTATGCAGGTACGGTAAATAAGGGGTTCTGTATGTTGGAGTATGCGGCCGTAATTCAGATTTGGTACATTGCAGAAGCACAAAACAAACGACCAACCTTGGGTGCCTTATTAGTATTGGGTGCGTGCCCTGCAGATTTTTGTATGCGAGCAAATAATGTTCCACATTAACATTTTGTTTCCTACAGTGTGCACAGCCTGGAACACGAAGCACCTTGAAGTGTTCCTTTGCGTTGGTGTACAAAAACCTTGCTTCGTTTAAATGCTTTTCTAAAGGTCGCCGGTAATGCTATGACTCACAGCTAGCACTCCAAGCGGAAGGTGGTCATCGTTATATATGGGAATCATTCGCATTTCCTTGCGCAGATGGATTCCAAGCACAAGAGAGGCCGGTTTCTGTTGTGTACTTGCGTATTCGTATCAGCAGTACGTACAATGTTGCAAGGATCGCCCTAATCTTTTTCTACCTCAAAACCTTCCCGTCAACAATACTCTTGTGTTTAGAGTGGCATGCCCTTCGTACATAACCACTGCCTTTGTTATTTGGAGTACGAATAAAAATATTATTCTTCAATATCTATTGCTGTAATTTAGAGCTTTAAACCAATCGCAAAACTCAACTTCTCACACGCACTTCTGTGAGTTTGATTTTCATCTCCCTTACTAGCGGTATGCTTGGGATGATAGTTTAAGAGCTGGTATTGTATCAGACGGAAACATTGTTGTAGGAGTAAGGTAAAGTCTAACCTCCTTCTGCACCTATTTATCCTTTGAAAAATTACTACGAATAATATGAATGCGCTGCAGAAGTTGGACAAAAGGAAACCTAGGTACGCACACTCGCACCTCAATCGCTCAATTTGTGTCGGCCAAAAGCAAGCATGCTACTTCTTATTCTCAGTACACTATGAACGAAATTTTCTGAACAAAATATTTTTGGTAGTCCGTCTGTGCATATAAGGACCAAGCTTATACCCTTAGTTTAAATTCTTTATCGTTGCAGCTCGATCTTGGGTAAGAGAAGCGTTGAAAAAAACTGTGCACACAGTTCACTGGATGGTAAATAGAGTTTTACATTTCCAAACTACTCCTCAAAGTACTATTTTGGGAGAAAGGACGTTAGTGTAGCAGTTGCTAGGATGAGAACACATATATACGGACTGTATGACAATATGTGCACCAATCTAGGAAGGCATGGTCCGTGGAAACTCCCAAAACCGGCCTCTTTTGTATAAAATGAGCAAGCCTTATTGAAAATTTTGTTTCATGAAACTTCTTTTTTTTATATGGTTTGAGTAAGTGGCGGAACCAGAAAAGTGAATGTACCGGCTGGTGAAATCGTTTTTCAGTGCTCGTAAAAATCACCAAGCTCTGCTGAGCACTTCTCCTCATCCACAGCAAAAACAAAAAACCACGAACTCATGTATAACAATGAAGTTTTCTAACGTTTACCTCGTCATATTTTGACACAATTTATACAGCTACATTAAAATTTTTGAAACGAATAATGGTTAATAATATACCACTCTGGAATGTTGGCCCATTCACACCTTAACGAACCATATAGTCAATCTCGTTTTCAATGCCATTACATCTCTCTATGCACAAAAGCAGGAACTGGTCCTGTGCTGGGTCAATGGACACGCCGTTATCGTTCGTAACGAGTTGGCAGATAAGAGAGCCGCTGCTGCTGCACTGAGGAACACTGCAGATATAACAACGATACCCAACACTGACTTAAACCCACAGATAACACAACACGCGTGAAACGTGGGAAACAAACAGGAGTGAACGGGCAACAAACTACAAATATTCAAGGGACACTTGGGACGATACAAAACTGACCCAAATAACAGACACACCTGATGTGCCCTTGTCATGTGAACGGATGATGGGGTTATCTTTACCAGCTCAGGGAGATGTATGCAGGAAAGCCGATAACATGTTTGACACCACCAACGTTTAAAGCATACTTGGAAAATATCTAATGCAAGGCAATCAGTAAATAAACTACACACCAAAGATAAACACTCAAACCTGTAACCATCCCACAACACAATTCAAATCTAAACCACAAGAATCTCTACAATAACTTTCTACTCAATTATTGAAATATCACTGATTACATCACGTCCTAGCTTGTCTCTCCTACCACAACTCCTCAGTTCTGTCCTAAAACTATGTCCCTATAATTGACTGGCCCACCCCGCTGTCTTTGGCGCTGACTTGTCGCACCCGCTGCGTTGGCGCGACTGGTAGGTAGCCATCCTCGTCTCCTTTCGGTGCTGGCGTTCGATGCACGCGGTCGCTCTTTCGATGGCGTGAACTCGGCGCGTCCTGTCTTCTTTCCTCTGTGGCTACCCCCTGGTAGCCGCTCCCGCTGAACGTCCTTGGTGCCGGTGTTCGACGCGCGCGGTCATCCCTTGGGCGGCGTTCGTCCCTGGTGGCTACCCCTTGGTAGCTGCCGCCGCTGGAGATTCCAGGTGGGGTCGGCACGAACGTCGGCGGAGCGTAGACGTTCGCCGCTGGGGCCACGAAGACGTTCACTGATGCAGCTGGGGCCGCGAAGACACAGGTTCGTGTTGCACGTAGGTTGCCGGTGCCGATGCGAAGTCGGACCGCTCCCGCCGAGGCTCGAAAGGCATGGTTGATGGCCTGGCCGCGTCCCCTTGACTCGTTCCTTGAAGCTCACGTGCTCCTGCTGCCTCTTGGTTTCTTGCCTCTTGGTGTCTAGCCTCCCCTTTCTCTTTGGGCGCCCCGCCTTTTTCATTCTAGGCTTTCCCGTGGCGCACTCTCATTGGCTCTTTGCCTCTCTGATGTCCATATATGGCAATAACGCCACTGGTCTTCTGCGAGGCGTTTTCTGATTGGATAACCAGTGCGCTGCCATATTTGCCCATGATGCCTCATTATTTAGGCGCAAGCACGCGCTCACTGGCGTGCTCCTGGCTCGAACTTAAAATTCCCGTTCCTTTGTTCATTTCTTTCACCCTTCTGGGGGGTTTTCGTGCATCCCCTCTCCAGGGGTGCCCTGTCACATAACAGTGCTTAGCAAGATAATGAATAGGCCCCACATGCGACACTTCAACCTGCTTTCTAGATCAGCAAGATCTATGCGGAGCGGTTGTCGAGAGGGCGAATTCATAATCCACATACTCATTCAATTCAATGCACTTGACAAAACACGTGGCAAACACTTCTCACAACAATTCTAATAACATATTTCCAACCACCTTGTACATTTCAGGTGACGATGCAGCGTTTTCCATCAAAGCCATTTGGGGGTTTCTTGGCAATGTAAAATTTTTACATCTTATTTCTTATCATGGATCCTGACAACCTGTCGTTTACGCCAGCCGTCTGATTACCCTGTTTTTTACTTCTGTTTATTTTTACCAAAGTGCTTTATTTTACTTTCATGTCACTTCCATAAAATGAGTTTCCTTTCGGGATCCTTGCAATCAGTCAGCATTGCTCCATTAAAATTTAAACATCATAAACATCACATTATAACTTGCGGTGTACTTATATTGCTTTTGGAAGCATTTCACAATATGCTCTCAGGTTATTTGAAAGACAGGCTCTTAAACAGGCGGCAGGGAACCTCGGATCGCGTATAGCGAAGAGAGAGAAAAAAATTCATAGCACTGCTCAATGCCAAAAAAAACGCTAGGTCTGGCCTTTTTATGGCGAAATTTTATGCATAATTAAACGATTAAATTAAATGCTGTTTGAAACAAACGCCGCAACAGCCTTTCTTATCTTTAAAGTGGCTTATGAAGTGGCGGTCGTCCGTGTTATGTCCGTGTACAGTGTCTAATCTATGGCCGAAAATAAAGGCAAAGTCCTTAGTGATTACAGACACCAAATATTCGTTACGTCAAGGCAGCGATAAACGGTCGAACGTATCAACTTGAAGAGAAATTGATTAACACTAAGGTCAATAACAACGCCTCTTCCTTGTGGACTCGAAAAGAGATGTGCATCTTTGCACGTAAGGCACGAATGCCTAAACACTCGCAGTATGAGCTGCGTAGCGCCTCACTCCGACAAGATATATACACAGTGATCCGGCGTTTGGGACAGTGCTATCGGTCGGTGTCTCGTAGGGCATCAGATGTTGAAATGGACGACTGCTCGTGCTCGCATCCCCACACAATTAACAAGCAAGCCCCGCACAAGAAAACAAGCAAAAGCACGACTAGAGTGACCGCTTTAAAGACAATCTGTAAGCAAACGGTAATCCGTCGATCTCAGCGATAAATACTAGGATAATATAACCCCCAAAAACTGCATTAAGAATCATAAAAATGAATCAATGTATATACGATGCTATATTTACTCAACGAGAGGAGTCTCAAAGAAACGCAGTTCACTAGGAGGAAAGAATTTTACTGAACAGTTACCTGGTGGTACAAACCAGCGAAAGTAATTCACATACACTCCTATAGCTAACTTGGCCAGAAATGACTTATTATGTCTGTCTATCCAAATGGGCGCCCGAAACCGCAGCTTAATCCCCATTCATGTCTAAACATTTGTACATAGAGGCCTTTTTCGTTACCAAAGGATCTGTCACAGCATGCCTTCCCTTTGATTCTTTTATTTACATTATTTTGTATCATTGTAGCCGACACCTAGCGTAATTTTTGGCGGCCTTCTCTCCTTGTACGCGGCCACACTCGTTTTTCACTTAATTTATGGGCTAAGCGTGTGCACCCACCGGGGAAATGTTTTGATACTTCAAAAACTTCTGATAACTTTGGAACATAAAAATTGCAGAATAAATAAAAAACTGTCCTCCAATATAAAGTTTAATTTAAAGGGAATTCAAATGGAAGTTTAATTTAAAGTGAAATCGGAATACGACGAGTTGAACCCAAAGCATATAGGTATGCTCATTCTATAAACGAAAGATAATCACCTTTTGGGTTATTTTACGCAATAAGCCGCTTTTAGGTTCCATATTACAAATCGTACGTTAGTCTTAAGGTTGGTTTATTGTGGGCGGGCCCAGCTGCTCCAACGTGGTTGATTACAAAGATTGTAGAAGCAACGATTCTCCAATTCAGAGAGAGTTGCATCAGCATAGGCTAGCAAGTACTTTTTCCTTCCTTTAATACCACAGTGCATCAGGGCATCAACAACTGAATGGTCGTGATGTATTACGTGAGGTATAACGTACTCAATATTGGGTTGTAGCCCAGTGAAACGCGACTTCTGCTGCCTGTCGCGAAACGCCGTGCGAACTGGCCTATTGAAAAATTAGAATCAAAGACAGCTGAAAGAGTTAAGGAAGCGTCTTGAACAAAAGTTCATTGCGCTAAGAGATGAATACAAGAGAAGCTATGGATAAGGCCTCATCTGTGCACTCGGATTTGCACCGTCTGCACTCTTGAAATTTTAAGTGAACAAAGAGGGCGCAGTCTCAGTATACACTTATGCACCCAAAACATACTAGCTCATGCTTAAATGAGCATAATGAAATTTACTCACTGTTTACGGTAGTACGCGCAACCTCGTTTCCGCTACGTGCACACCAAAAGAAAAGTAAGATTAAAAGTATAACAGTTGCGATTGTACTGTTTACAAGCACAAATATTTTTGAGAAAAAACCTTTACACAAATTCTCACGTGGACTTAGTTCTGTCTAATAGCTTTGTGCAAAGTAGGTAGTGCTATGCAAAATGATCACAAAATAATATAGTTTTAAAACTTTAAACACAAAACCTTTAAAATTCTTATTTAAACTGGAACATAATAACTTAGATTTTGTTATAAGGTTTTAAAAAATTGCATCAGAGGTAACTGTTTTTTCTCGCTCACCGTAGGATAATTCCATAGAGTAATAGATTGGTTGCTAAGTACGGAGTAAAAATTGGCCGCGTATCTGCTCCTTTCGTTGAAAATGCCGTCACAAGAGGATGGCCTTTATCGGCTTTTGCAAAGTAAATGCCTCCCTTCGCTTTCCCGCTCACCTCTCATGCTGTTCCTCTTGCGTTGCGCTCCTCCCAAGGTAAAGACGCCAAAGGTTTGCTTAAATCATTTTAAATTCCCTGCGTTCCACTGCACCAAACCGGGCGTCTCGATGCGAACGCTGCCGTACGGCGAACAGGGCGAAGACGCGCGTTAATTGAGGCACCCTACTTCAGCGTTTATAGAACCTCGTTTCCCTACTCCACGTGCGTTGCAAGCAGAACGTGGAACCTATCTAGTGGAACCTTGCGAAACTGTTACCGGTTGATTTCTTAAAATGGCGCCAGAAGCTATAGTGACGCTGGCGACAGCAGGCGACGGCGGAGTGATTTCTTTTTTCTGCAGTTGATAAAGTATTAAATTCTTCAAAAGTCAAGCATGTGTGATTTTTTTATAAAGGAACACTGCAAATATCACTTCTGTATTGATTTGTTGCCTCATATTTTCGTAATGTCTTGTTCTTCTTCAACAATGTTGACAAGTATGAACATTACACCAGACATAGACGGGTAGATTTAGTTGTGACTATATAAGACTATTGCGCAGACATTGTTTTGCTTTGGCCGGGTGGCTGAATCGAGTCACAGACAGACAGACGGACAGACAGACATACAGACAGACCAAAATTTCTGGGTTTAAGTAGCCCAAGAAAGACTATCGTCTTTAATATGTGCAGTATCGGGCAGTGCTGTGCGCACTCGTGATTTGGGACGCATTTGCCGCCTGTGTAAAAATTGTCTTCGAACGAGGACTGAATACTTACATATTTGGCTCCGGTATGTGCTAATCACGTATTCCTACCAATAAATTATGAAACTGAATAGATATCTCCACTTACACTTGTGATAGTCTTGAGAATGAAATGCAACGGAAATACCTGATGAATTCGTGGTTCTCACTTTTTGTCGATACATTTACCTTCTTCCGCAGAAGTGGCCAGTCCAGTGCTTGTTCTGCCTTCTAAACGGCGGTCATTGAGATACGGCGAACATTTGTTAAATCTCGCATTGAGAAAAAAAAACAAGTGCGCCTTTTTTTGCCCTGGATATTTGTTTCCAGGGGCGTAAATGTGTAGTCAATGCCGTGTTTTACTGTTACTATTGTCGCTAAAAAATTAGCCACGTACAAAACTTCCCGCGCCCACTTTTATTTTGAAGCAACTCACGGGCTATTGGTTGTAGTCCAGTTTCCATCTAAAACTGCTGCGTGACAGATAACACAAACAAAATATAGAGGGCACCAAAATGGAGCACGCGTAATGGAAGGAGACCAGGTAATCAACACTAGTACGCTGGGTACTCTTCATACGAGAAATTGGTAGATACATGTACCGGCGTGAGGTTACCCTTAATTAAAATATCAGGGGTAGAGCTGCTTAGCATGCACACTACAGCACATTTACATTACTAGCTCCGTAAGGTGCCGGCGCCACACGATTCCATACTATAAATAAAAGGCACATGCGGCTTCGAAAAGTATGTCATCACATACTCTGAGGAATTCTGCATTGCCAAAGGAGCAGGTTCACTTTAACATGAATCTGTCTTTGCCTAAGATATTGATTGTTAGTGCTGAATGAAGGTAGCAATATCATGAGCATCCATAGGTGCTTCATCTACCTGATGCGAAGGGTCCTTGCTGGAAACGAGGTCCTTCAGAGACTATTATGCGCTGGGCTCTTGCAAAGGTTCTACAGGAGTAGGCTGCGTAACCACGTCGTCAGAGCTGTCACTGCCACCACTGCCCGCAGCAAGTATCTGCACAACGATCACGTCTTCAGTGAGGCACTCAGACTTCTCCAAATCATCGGCCCTGACGTTTGATCCGCACAAAGACGGAGGTAGTCGAAGAGGCACCCAGCCAAATTCAAAGCAGCAGGCACGGGGACGGAGCCAAAGCGGCGGCATCGGGAGCGGTGTTTGGAAGAACTGTTACCCTCCTTCTCTCGCTTCCTCCAAAGCGGCGCAGTTGACTCCTTTTATGAGGGGTGGACGGGATGCAAGGCGCATCGCAGCGCATGGTGACGGCGTGGTTGGCGGGAGAGCTGGTAGGAGCTCGCATTTTCGGTGCTTGCTGTAACCCGGTGGAATCGTTATATCTGATATCGCGGCATTAGAGCATTGTAATAAGCGGCTTATTTTCCCATGGAAAGCATACAAAAGCGGAGGGTGCCGTAGCGATCACCATTATATCTGATATATTGTTATAAACGGTATCGTTATAAGTTAAATCGACTGTATTTTTATTTTAAAATAAAGTAATAAATATCCCAAAGTAAAAAAACTATTTTTATTGCGGGAGTTTTTAGACATCAGCTCAACCGGAAGTTCAAACTTGAGGGAGGTAACACATTTTCAGAACATCCTCACTTGAGAATTTTATACTTACACCTCTAACAAGCCTATCAAAATTTTTCAATCAGTTCCATTGCAACCGCATCAGACATAGTGTTATGAAAACGGAAGCCGAGAAGAAGGTTACTGAGATTTCGCCGTTATTCATATGGTGAATCTTAAGTTATATAGTAACAGCGCAAACAAATGTAAAAATTAAAGAAAAATGTTTTCTACAGTATACAACAGCAGTTCATTTTCTTTTTACTGTGTTTACTGCGTGTTTGTGTTTTATTCATCACCATTGTTTTGAGCAACGATTTCTACGCTATTTTTCGTTATGTATGCCTTTTAAAGTTACTTAATTTTTGTTATTACGACGTGGCAAGCTTTCTTTTACAATCCGCCTTATGCCCACCTTGCGCAAAAAGGTTACTAAACATTTGCGCTGCGTCTATACCAGACTAAAGAAACAGCTACAAAACGACTCGGAAAAAGCCCCCGCCGTTTGGACGACGTCTTATATCTGGACTAATGCCCAGCTGGCTGAACGCTTTCTAGACGATCAAAATATGTTTGCATAAAGTTGACAAAAAGCCGGTTGGGAAAAGCGATTATACAGGACGTGTAAAATTTTTTTAAAGTTCATTTTCGAATCGCAAAAAGACGTTTTCTAGACATCTGCTAAATCTTGGATCAGAACTGGTCGTTAGTATAACATTTATATTCATTTGTAGGTTTATTTTTCCTGCATATAAGCGCCTCATAGACGTTTTACCTTTGTCCCCGCACTTCTCTCCTTTGACAAACAACAGAACAACAGAAGCGCGGCGGTGCGCAAGTATACGGCGCACTGCGCACTTTCGGTAATTCATCGAGCTTTTAAATGAAACAACCTAAATCACTTCAACGATCTGCTGGATTTTTCGCAATGAAAAAAAACCGGGCCTTCTCTACTACTGCGAAACCTGGGGAGAGGCGAGACATGCAGTGTATAAGTGTTTGACGATGTTTAGATGATGTGGTTCTTATGTTCGATTTGATTTTGAAGTTGCGCTGAAGTGTATAATCCGCTTTCGATGTTGAGCGCTCGGCGTATTCGGCTTTGGCGTCTGGTTTTTTTTTCACTCGGAGATGAAATCGTAGTGTGTAAAGGTATAACCTTTGCTGCCAAAGTCTGGTGTCTTTAATGCACGAAGCATTCTAGCAGGTTGCTGTGGAAAACGAGTTCCCCGGTGGTTTATTTATGTACGGCTCTTTTCCCATGGAGATGTAACGTTCTAGTGCGAGGAGTTGGAAAGCCAGTGTCGTGGACCTTTAATACTGTGACTAGATCAGACGACGACAGCGGGAGCCCCTAAGGTGCGTAGGCCTCCCCTAATTGTTTCACATTGCTTGCCGTCCATTCTGCCGTTTGGTACGGAATCTTTCTTGATTCAGCACAGCCCATTAGTGGTTTCTTCTGAAAAAATAACACAAAAGGAATTGGCGTACGCTCCAAATTAAATTTAGTACGCCTTAAACATATATTAATTTAGCTTTTTAAGGAATGTGTGCTTTCACGCAACATACTCTTTCATTAAAAACAATTAAAGGCCAAGATCTGGCCTTCAAAATGGCTTAGTACGTTGAGTCTATATATACCCAGCCAATGCCATTGTGCACATAGAGCTTCCATTCCTTTTAACCTTACATCTCAAGCTTTCTGACCTCTAATGGACTTGGTGCACGTACCTTGTTTTGCTGTAGCTATTACTGCATGCTTTCGGGTGATTCAATCACAAGTTACATGAAGGAGCGTTACCGGCAAGCACAGAAGTATTCAAACGTAAACTTCGCATAGTAATCTCCTTTATACCTTTTCTATGGTTCATAACCGATTTCCTAGATATTGGTTTAATTAACGTAGCTTAAATTTGTATGGCACTCACAACCACGACTCAACACCACTTCTGTGTTTCCAAAGTGCTTTTGTTTTATTGGTCCCCAAACGTTTCACTACGTGTGAACTATTTAGTTTCGCAAATTTGCTTTCATTCAATCATTTCTTTGTTTTCACATTTTTCTTGCATTGTTTTTCACCCATTTCACTTCCTGTGAGATATTTCAAGTTGCATAAGTATCTTGTGTTTGTACTCTGGGTTTACATGTTTGCTTTTTGTCCTATGTTTTGTCAACCTTTCTGCTGTGTGTGACTTATTTATAGTCATGAACATTTGTACTATTCTTGTAATTCTACAATGCGTACCCTGTGGCCAGGGCAGATAAGAATCAAAATTAAAGTGGTAGTGTTGCGAAAGCATATGACATATTTTGGATTTCAATATAAAGACTGAACTCTTTTGTGTTTTTATGTGTACTTTTAAAGCTGTGTTACTACCCAGCTGCACTTATAGCTAGGTTGGCAAGACTGGCATTTTAATTAGTTTAATTTTTGAATTGTTTATTTGATAATTTATTTGCAGAAGGCCTGTACAGCCGTGCTGTGTGGTGCAATTCGATGACGCTACTGTGGTTGCCGTAGTGTCAAGGGCGCTTGTACTGATCAGGATTGGTTTGCTATTACTGCCACTTATTTTCGATGGGCACTTCTTGTTTAGAGCTGTGCTTCGTGTGCTTCTGGAAGTGTGTGGTCAGCTTGGCGTTTCACCTATGATACTTCATGCAGTATGCAGCACTTCAAAAATGGAAACACATTAATCTAGAAATATGATACCAAGTAACAGCAGACAGTGCGGAATAGCTAGTAAGACATGTATTTGAAGTATAAATGCCCACAACACGTAGGCAACCTTCGAAAGGGGGCTGGCCAAGCTCCAAAATGTATAAAGAATGTAAATTTCACGCATAAAGGTTTATCTCAACAATATCATACTAACGTGCACTCGTCATGAATATAACGAACTAATGTTTGTGACAAAGACAGAAAAAAAATGTAGAACAGATATCTTAATACGTCTACATGCGTACCACTACAATATCCATAAGATGTAGCACTAAGGTAACGTCCCGTAAACAGCATATAAAAGTACCATGAGAGGTCTATTCTACGTTATCCTTTGTGTGATTCGGATGGGTTTTTTGGAGTTGTAGGAACATTGAATATATAAATTTCGACCCCAACGGTACGTCTTCTGGACATCTGCATTGTCGATTGCTGACGTCTCCAGGATATCTGCACGACGACAAGTGGTTTCCTGCGGTTACACTCGATGATAGATGGTTTTTTTGGCGCAAGGCAGAATATGGGCAAAGAGCGCCAAAGAAGTTATTTAATGCTTGATGAGACTAAATACTAAAACCTGTGAGTAGAAGTAACAGTTACGCAATACAAAACACAAATAACATGGCTGGTGTATAGGGCCAGGATGATTACACGTGACACGATAAGAGCTGCAGAAATATTCTTCGGCTAAAAATTTAAGAACACGTTGAGTACAAAACATTGGTTCGGCGGATAAAAAATTTGCCGCGTATCTGCTCCTTTCGTTGGAGATGTCGTCAAAAGACTATCGTCGTTATAGACATTTACCAAGGAAATGCCCCCGTCGCTTTCCCGCTCACCTATCATGCTGTTCGTGTTCCGTCGTGCACATTCCATTGCAAACACACTATAGGTTTGCTCAAGGTGGTTTGAATTTACCGCCTTCAACTACTGCAGGCGGGGTTCCTCGATGCCAACGCTGCAGTACGGCGGAGACGCGGGGGAATCGAGGCGGTCGACTTCAAGGTTTATAGAACAGCGTTGCCATGCTCCACGTGCGTTCCAAGCAGAACGTGAAACCTTGCTAGTGGAACCTTTCTTTGCTGTCGCCGCGTAATTTCTTATATGCCGCCCTGAGGTGGCTTGGGCAACAGCAGGCTATAAGCATTGTTCAGCAGTAGATGTGGAATATCATTTGCTATCGAAAAAACAAGCATTTAGGAATTTTTAATAAAGGAACACTGTAAATATCCCTTGTGTATTACTTTCCTGTCTTATATTTGCGTAATGTCGTGTTCTTGTTCAAGAAAGTTCACAAGTATGAACATATAAACCAGGCTTAGATGTTTACATTTGGCTGTGAGTATATAAGGCTATTGCGCAGTAAGAATTTTACTTTGGCCGGGTGGCTGAATCGAGGTACAGACAGACAGACGGGCAAAAAGACAGACATACAGATAGACCAAAATTTCTGGGTTTTGTGTAGCGCAAGAAAGACTATCGTCTTTAAAAGTATGATGGGTGATAAGGAATGTGTCGTCTGTATAATTCAACGAAATGTGTGTGCCGTGTTGTGCCAAGTGCCTTGCATGTGATTAGGATGTGGACTACATATAGGCCCTTTCCACACCTGCTACACGTGGGTCCCGAAGTTCCAGTCAGTAGGTGGGAGTGCGTTCCATGTGTGTGGCCTAGCCGCAGCCTAGCCAGGGCGACTTGTGTGTATCTGTTGTGTGAGTCAGTTATGTAGAGTCGCAATTGTGGTTTTATTAGATGTAGTTTGTTGTCTATTTGTTGACTCCAGTGTAATTGCCATGTGTTACGAAGCTGTCGTCTGATGTGTGCCTCTAGGTCAATGTAAGGAACTGTTGTAATGTCCACTTTAGTCATGAGTCCGTTGTACTCAAGGAAGTACACGAGCCTGCGATTTATCACCTTCTTTAGAAGCTTGCATCATCAGCCATTAGATCGGCGGCCTTATTGCCAGGGATTCAACCATTCCCTGGTACCCAGCATATAGTTATTTCAAGCATTGAGGCATATGGAGTCAGCAGTACTTTGAAAAGGGCATTCATCACATAGTTTTTAGATGACCTTGCTAATAACAGTTCCGGTTCAACGCTTTGAGAGTCTGTGTACACGATGGACTTGGGAATTTTATGTTTGATGATGTGGTTTGAAACGAGTAACCTTCCTTATGCTTCTGCCGTGTAAATAGTGTTATGAAAATTCATTGTTTTGCTAACTTAAAATTTGGTTCGTGCGCTGCACAAGAGACAGTAGAACCAGTTTTCGACGCGTCGCTATAGAATTCTGCACACCTGTACTTGTCCTGCAGGAACAGGAAGTGCTGCAGAATTGCACTCCTGGGTGGCGTATTTTTTGTAGTTGCGTGAATGACAGGGCGCATGATATAGGACGAAGATGCCATGGTGGAATGAAATTATAGATGGGCGTCTTGTGTGCGTCTGAAAGGGGGAAATTGACGCAGAAGCCTCCTCCCTCACTCTGAGAGAAAACGGTAAGAAAGTAAATGGCCTACATAAAAAATTGCAAGTTTAATGTATATTTCATGATGGGATTAAAAAGATGGTTGGTCAGAGACGCGATCTTAGATGCATACAGAAGGTCAACATACTCCCGCTGATGCTCTAGGCACCATTTGTCGCACTCGACATAAAAACTTTCGGCAGGGCTAGTGCGGAAAGCTCCGCATGAGAGGCGAAAGCCAATATGCAGCACTGGGTCAAGCATTTTCTGTGCTGTCTCTGTCGCCGACCCATACACGACACTGCTGTATTCGAGCCGAGATCCCACCAAGGCTGTGTAAAGGCGCAGCAGGAGTTGTTTGTCAGCCCCATAAGATTGATGTGAGAGGACCTTAAGAATACTCATTGTTTTTAAGCATTTGCATTTGAGCTGTTTTATATGAGGAATGAATGTAAGTTTTCCATCAAATAAAGTACTTAAATACGTGTACTCCTTGTTCACAGGAATCGGAACATTCGCAAGAGTGATGTATGGGTCCGGGTAGACCATACGCTTCCTGAAGAAGATAACACAAGAGCTATTTCCAGGATAAATTTAAAACCATTCTAGACAGCCCACCTGGAAAGTTTGTTAACACAAAGCTTGACTTGACGTTTGCAGATGGACATGTTACACGATTTAAGAGGGCACGTTATCTACATACATGGAATAAGACATTGTAGGTGGCAACCCCTTTCCAAGAGAGTTCATCTTTACTATGACGAGAGTGTAGCTCGACACGCCACCTTGTGGCACTCCATTTTCTTGCAAAAGAACCTTTGAGAGTGCACAGCAGACTCTCACTCGAAACACCCTCTCCGACAAGTAACTCACAAGGGTGTTTAACATGTTACCAGAAACACCGAATGCCTTGAGGTCACTAAGGATGCCATAACGCCAAGCGGTGTCGTACGCCTTCTCGAGGTCGAAAAACACAGTTAAGCAATGCTGTTGATGCATGAAGGCATCCTTTATATATATTTCAAGACCTACGATTTGATTCTTCGTTGATCGCCCCACCCTAAAGCCTGCCCGGCAGCACTCGAGGAGACCGTTGTACTCAAGAAAGTACACGAGCCTGCGATTTATCTCCTTCTTTAGAAGCTTGCACAGACAGCTCGTCCGGGCTATGGGACTTTAACTTGAGTGGGACAACGGGTCCTTCCCCTCTTTCAGGAAAGCTAACATTATAGCCTCCTTCCAAGAGTTTTGAATGTGCCCCGAAAGCCATATCTTGTTATATAGGTAGAGGAGTGTTACAAGAGTGTCTGAGTGTAGGGGCTGTATGATTGTATGTGTGATGTCCTGGCCTGGAGCTGAGGGTTTACAAGTGTTCAGAGCGGCCCTGAGCTCATGAAGTGAAAACTCGGAGTTATAAGACGATGCTGATTGGTCGTTATCAAGTAAAGACTTCTTTTCGGCAGATTGTTTGTGTTTCATGAAAGTGTTTGTGTAGTGTGCTGAACTGGACACGTGTTGGAAGTGCTGTGCGAGTGTGGCCGCAGTTGTGCTGACAACAGGCAGGCTGTGTGTTTGTTATCAATGTGTTATGAATGTACGCCAACTCTCTTGTTTTGCCTCAAGGCGCACACGTTTTCCCATCGACTTTGCCCTTTTGAACAGTAAAAGATTACCCGATGTAAGGTTACCGACTAAGGATACCCCATGCATTGTTCTGGGCCTCCCACGCCTGCCTATAGTCGTCATTCCACCACGGCCTCCGCTGGTTGCGCGGGACACCATAGACGTGAGGAATGAACTTTTTAGCGGTGTCGAGGATGTGCGCGCTGAGCAGTTGGGAAGCTTCTTCAATGTGTCGGTGTCTAATGATTGTGTGGTGTAGTTTGGATGTCTCTGTAAAGGTATTCCAGTTAGCTTTCGCTTCATTGAACCTGTTCTGGGAAGATGGACTGCGTGGGCTTTTACATATACGTTAGTGAGGTGGGGAAGTGGTCACTACATGCCCACATACCCACACCCCACTCAAGACATAGAAATAGAATTGCAGAACCAATAGCCAACTGAAGATGTTAGTATGTGTTGGGTTCTATGTTATGGTATGTAGGCTGTTTATTGTTGATAAGACATGCTCCTGAAGATGTAAGGAATTTTTCTATTACACTGTTAGAAAATTCCATCAATTTACGTGAAAACGCCGATGGAACATGGACTGTTCGTCAACATTACACCCAATTTGCAGTTGCAACGAAGAAACAGGAACTGTACCGTGCCACTAAAAATGTTCTATTTACGTAACAACATCCTCTATGTGTTGGGAAAGACTCTCGTTCACGGGGAATATCCGAGTGTTCCTAACGCAGGTGTCGCACGCATTACGGCTGGTCAGAGGTCTCGATAACTTCTTGTATTTTATCGGACTTCACCAGTACGCGGACGCACATCGCCCCCTGACCCGCGCACGCAGCGCGGAATACGACACGTTATCCCACGCGCATGCGCACTCATCGTCCTGCCTCACCGATTTCCACCGCTTCGAATCGGACCGTCGTCCATGCAATCCACGGTCTGTGCGCCGTTCGTGTTTTCGAGTCAGGACACCTACGTCTGCGACCCCGGCGTTGTATGGATTTTACGTTTCACTGGACCTTTTTGCAAGGTATGTACCATTCAATTATTCACAACTGAGTTTCACCTTACGACCGCGCTATCTGCCTTCTGCTTCGATGAAGCGGTGCAGGATTATCTTAAGCCTAACATAGTCCCTTTTTTCAAAGAGCGGTTAAAACGTATTTACACCGCAGGCTCGAAGGCGGCCTCTAGGGGAAGCAAAGAAAGCGCGAGTAAGGTGAACCGTGGAGGTGAATGTCTGTGCTGGCATTTCTTGATATTTCGGGCACCTGATATCGTTCGACTGATAGCGTCGCGGCGGGCGAGCGACAACTTATCTTCGGGGGGCAAAGGCTTTCGCTACCGCAGTGATTACTCGTTACAGATAACGGCGGCGTCTTATGAACTGTGAGAAGTTACTAGTGCGCCAAGCACGGAGTTGGTAATTCCGGTGCCACTGTCAGTGTAGTTCTTGGATTGTGTGTGAATGTCGCGCAATGTCAGGAGCTCTGCGCGTCAGTTTTCCCACAAGTCTTTCCCGCCGTGTGGACGAACTAACTTATCCGACGCGCGGAGAAACCAGCTTATATCACAACGTTTTACGTGGGCAAAGAACATGACATATGAGTTAGCGTTTCGCTAGGTCAATTTTTTTTATTTCCATTGGGATTGCACGAGCAAAGAAAGCTATGCGGGGGAAGGAGTTACAATGCCTGACGGATGGTGATAAGGCCCCCGGCACCTAGCTGCATCGCGTGATTCACCAGAGGCGGCCTCCAGATGGCTCGCCGCGTAGCCAGCTTGCAATTGTAAATCGATCTTCCGGCGAAAGCGCTCTGGCGCGACGGGCAATCGACATTTGAGCACCGAACGTAGCTGGCTGTCTAATTAAATGAATTATTTTTGGCTTTCCTGAAGTATAAACGTTTTCTTCATACTCATCATCAGGGGCAAAATACGCTTGAAATGCTAATGCTTCCCACCTGAGAACCATTGAAGGAAGGAGGCGCGTGCTGCTGATTTGGGAAATTTAAGAAGTACACGCTCGCTCTTTCAGCCTTTGTTATTAGCGCGGCAGTGCGACAGCGCTGCACAGTAAACGCGGCGTGGCGCTGGAATTTTTTCGAGAGCGGGGAGGCGATTCGCTAGTGATACGAGATAGATACTTCTGATGTAGACATTGCCGAAATTGATGCTAATATTTCGCGGGGTGGCTATCGGCACCGCTGGCAGTATGACCCAGCTGCAGGTCTCGTGTATCCCTTTCAAGTTAAAAAATTGACTGCGTATCGGCTCCTTTCGTTGCAAATGTCGTCAAAAGACGATAGTCTTTATAGACATTTACCGAGGAAATGCCCCCCTTCGCTTTCCCGCTCACCTCTCATGCTGTTCGTGTTCCGTCGTGATCATAACAAGGTAAACACACTAAAAGTTTCTCAAGGTGGTTTGAATTTACCGCGGGGTTCCTACAGGCGGGGTTCCTCAGGCAGGGTTCCTGCAGTACGGCGGAGACGCGCGTGAATCGAGGCGGCCGACTTCAAGGTTTATAGAACCGTGTTGCTGTGCACCAAGTGCGTTCCAAGAAGAACGTGAAACATAACTAGTGGAACCTTTCTTTGCTGTTGCCGCATGATTTCGCATATGCTTCCCGGAGGTGGCGCGGGCAACAGCAGGCTCTACGCGTTGTTCTGCAGTAGATGTTGAATATCATTTGCTATCGACAAAAGAAGGATTCAGGAATTTGTAACAAAGGAACACTGTAAATATCCCTTGTGTGCTAATTTCCTGTCTTACATTTGCGTAACGTCGTGTTCTTGTTCAACAAAGTTGAGAAGTATGAACATATCAACCGGGCTTTAGACGTTTACATTTGGCTGTGAGTATATAAGACTATTGCGCAGTAAGCATTTTACTTTGGCTGGGTGGCTAAATCGAGTTACACACGGAGAGGCAGACATACAGACAGACCAAAATTTCTGGGTTTAAGTAGCCCAAGACGGACTCTCGTCTTTAAAAAAAAGTACCTTGCGAATGGACCCGTCATGGCGACACCTGGAAGCGCCGCACGATGTACCCTGAGTCGTCGGCAAACCCGCGTTCCGAGTATATTTTCTGGCACACTGCGAGAAGGCGTAAAATTGCAAAGTCAAATCGCCACTTACAAAATTACCGGTGCATTTCTTTTTCGTTATGTTGGATTTTACTTACACTGAAAAAGGATAGTGTCTAAATTTACGTCGGGCATACTCGATCCCAGCGTGGCTGCTTCGATTGCGCGTAGCTCCGTGGTGGAATGCAGGGAGGACGTTTGACTCCGGCTGCTTTTTTTTGTGTATTTTGTTCGAGGCGCCATTTGAATTAGCACTTGGGTTCTTTAGGTTGGAGATTTGAGTGATTGTATTTGTTAGTTTGGCTAGACTACGTTTAGTTGAGTGAGGTTAGGTATCACCGCTTGTATGCCTACAATGGTACCTTGTAGCCTGTTCCCTGTCATGGTGCTTAGTTTTACCGTGAGCAATATATTTCAGACATAACGTTCAGCATGTTGAATATATAACCTCCAACTAAACGTCTGCTGCCTATGTTGATGCTTGCTTCGCAGCGAATGAAAACCCACTTCTGCTAACTCGTGTACCTGGGATTTCATGGTGGATGTGTTTCCGGACTTGTAATGTGGCATGCACCTGGCTGATGCACATTTCACCTGCTCCACTTCTGATTTCTGCAATTGCTTCCTTACTTTATTACTTCTGATCTCTGCAATTGAGTTTGCTTCGGGGTTTCTCATCTAATGAGTGTCACTGAGCGCTCCTGAGCGCCCCAGTGCCATTAGTCTCGTAAACTCGGTATCTTTTTTCTGAAATGGTGTCATTGTGAAACTTTTTTTCCATGTTAGGGATGCACGCACTTGTCCTGCAAAGGCGTGACAAAAAGGAAGTCGAACCACATCTACCGTGATAAATGGCTTGAGCTAGCTAGCTCAAATACTCATTTTGTTACCCTGTATTCATATATTTACTTATTTATTACTGCAGGCATACACAAATCTTGATGAATGGATTGAAACTGTCCTTTCAATGCCTGTGGTACGTGCACTTGGTAAGATAGTACATAATATATTATCATGTTTGTGCCTGGAAACTTTATTTATAAATAGGGGTTCAACGCAAACTATACAATTCGTGCAGCGGCACAATCGTACCATCTTCCAACTACCACTCACCCCTTGCACTTGTTTGGTTGAGTTCGGTATGCCTTGAGAAAAGAATATGTCAGGAAGTGATATCTGAAGCCTCTGTATCACGGAATGAATTGTGAAGCACACAAAATTGGTAGTAGAGAAAATTTGAGTGAGAGCTGAGAACGCACTTTGCGAAGGTGAAACAGCACAAGTATTTCTCAAAGTATTTTGAGAAAAC
The DNA here is from genome assembly GCA_013339765.2 of Haemaphysalis longicornis. Taxonomy (NCBI): domain Eukaryota; kingdom Metazoa; phylum Arthropoda; class Arachnida; order Ixodida; family Ixodidae; genus Haemaphysalis; species Haemaphysalis longicornis. The sequence goes on from CM023452.1 coordinate 26,446,396, forward strand.
GGCTTCCGAAGTTGCAACATAGGTTTCACTTATCAAAAGTCGTCATAGTTGTTAGCTTTCATGTCCGTTTAACCATGGGGCTTCTGGAAGGCATTGCCTTGAAATTGGAGTGCCTTTTACAGCCTTTCTCTTTCCACAAAACATCATTTTCAGTTCCTTTGTGAACAGTACATAGCCCAGTTAGCAGACCAAACGGAGAGGGAGATGACTTTTAATGCAAAGTAGGTTATATGGTTGGCTGTATCGCGCTGGACAACTTCCCTTTGTAGGGTTGTCCCCATGGCAACAAGTGAAGCATTTTTTTCCTTAAATTTCAAAATTGATGACTTCTTTTATGTTTTATTACTTTCCCTGGCGCAGCAACTTAGTACTCATACGTGCAGGTGTTCATTGCCAAAAGTTTGCATACGACAAGGACGCAAATGAGCCACTTTGATGCTTGGTATAATATTGTGGATAACTCCAACTTTGATGGAAGGGTTTTTTTTCTCACTACTTTTGACGTTCAAGGCATCCAATTTTTCTCGCAGCACAGTCAGTATGCCCTAATCCATAGATTATATGCATTGGTATCAATAATTTCTCTAAAAAATCACTGTTAAATGCTGCGACAGTAAGGTAAATGTTTAACGCAGAGAACATATTTTTATTCCTATATTCCAAACTCAAACCTGTTTGCATGATTATTAGAAGCGCACGGGAAACGGTGCGCAAGAAAGGCGATATGGCTCGCCCGCATCGCAGCGCACGCTTACCGCGACATATCGTACTTTGATTATCCCTGCTATGGCTTGTCCCCTCACGGGGCACCTTGAGCAATCTTGGTGACGGTACTGGCGATACCGCGGACCCCGAGCCCCCAAACATAAGCTGGATCCAACCGTGGTGATGTGTTTTTAAGGTGAAGGGTAGACAACCTCTAACGGTGGCCGTCGGAGCCCAGGTCAAGCTCCGGCGGATGGGCTCCCTGTCTGTCTACCAGGCAGGGAGCTCCGGGACCTCTTTGGCTACCAGGGTAAGGTCAAAGAAGAAGTACCCCAGTCTCCCTGCTTTTATACTATGCTCTATGGCATTTTCAAACCCCCCCCCCAAACGTGATCGGTCCCTGAAAAGGGGCCGCACCGAAGTATCTTTTCCCCAATTGCCATCTTTAACATTTCCTGAACCGGATAATTTCTCTCGATTTCTTGTGATGGAATCGCTCAATCCAACCCACCCTCTAACATCTCAGTCAGTCTTCTTGATCGCCAAGTATCTTGAAGCCATAGTAGGAAAATCATATAAGTGCAAAAAACAACGGTCTGGTAAACTCCTCATCGAAATAAATGACAAGCAGCAGTCCACGAAGCTTCTAGCTCAGACTAGACTGGCTTATCTAGACATCAGGGTCACACCCCATCGGAGCCTCAACAGCTCCCAGGGTGTGATATCCGAGACAGATCTTTTGAACGAAACGGATGCGGATCTCCTTGCCGGCTTGAAGGATCAGGACGTCACTGCCGTGAGACGCATCACTATCCGCAGAGACGACAAGGAGATTCCCACCAAGCACATTATCGTGACTTTCGACCGCGCAGTTCTTCCACAACACATCAATGCAGGTTTTATCCGTTGCTCCATCCGTCCGTACATCCCGAATCCGCGGCGCTGTTTTAAGTGCCAGCGGTTCGGGCACGGTACAACCTCTTGCCGTGGCCGAACGACGTGTGCGAAATGCGCGGCGCACGATCATCCGACTGACAACTGTCCATCCGAAACCCTCATTTGTGTGAACTGCGGCGGTCCGCATGCAGCGTACTCCCGCAAGTGCGAAAAAGTTCAAATGGAAAAAAAGATAATTAACATCAAGGTCACGGAGAACATCACCTTCCCAGAGGCGCGAAAGAGGTTCGCCTCTTTCCCTCTGGGGAGGTACGCCGACGCGGCTCGCCGGGGGGCGGAGCGGCGTCTGGTGTCCACAGGGTCCCAGTTCAGCGAGTCTGAACTGGTCCCTGCCCCGCCCCCCCCCTTGGTTGCCTCTGGCAGCCCAACCCGCGACCACGCCGCTTGCTGAGGCAGCAGCGGTTGTGGTGCAAACGTCTTCCGTCGAGACCGGTGTTGCTGCCGCCTCTGTCTCCCCGTCCTCCAGTGTGTTGGAGGGTACCGAGGTGATGGACACCACGGGCCCCGCACCGGTTCCCACCGCCACCGCACCGCCCGTGCCACCTCTGGCGCCCCGGACGCCCTCGGCGGTGGCGGCTCAAACGAAGGGCTCCCGAGGGGGGGCCAAGTCCGGGGGGCCCGGTCCGTCGGGCACCCCTCGGACATCCGACGACGACATGGATGTCGGGCCGTTCCTGCTTGCAACGCAGCGCAAGGAACGCGTCCCGACGCCAAAGCCTCCCGACAAGCCAAAAAAGGCGAGAGTCACAGCCCCGAAAGACGACACATAAACAAACACACACACACTCCAGTAGCTCTCACACTAAATAATGGGAAGAGAAAACATAATTCAATGGAACTGCAGAGGCCTTCTAAATAATCTTGACGACGTCTATGAGATTCTGCATGCTAATGAGCCAAGTGTAATGTGTGTTCAGGAAACACACCTGAATTCCAAGAACACACATTTCTTGAATAGTTACCTGGTATACAGAAAGGACAGGGTTGGCTGCACACACTCTTCTCGCGGTGTGGCCATAATCGCCCGCCAATCCCTAGCATGCCACCCTGTCCCCTTGAACACTATCCTGGAGGCTGTCGCAATTCGAACGATAATATTTAATAGGTTGATAACGGTATGCTCCATATACATTCCTCCTGATGTTTCACTTTTAAGCTCTGACTTCGAGGCGCTGGTTGACCATCTGCCCGAACCATACATCCTGACAGGCGACCTTAATGCTCACAACACTCTTTGGGGCTCTTCCCGCACGGATGCCCGAGGTCGCCTCATAGAGAAATTCCTTACATCTTCAGGAGCATGCCTTTTCAACAGTAAACAGCCTACATACCATAACATAGGACACAACAGATACTCATGTCTTGACTTGGCGATTGGCTCCGCAGTTCTCTTTCCTCTTCTCGAGTGGGGTGTGGGAACTGACCCATATAACAGTGACCAATTCCCCACCTCACCTACATATATAGATAAAGGCCCAAGCAGTTCATCTTCCCATAATGGGTTCAATGAAGAACGAGCTAACTGGAATACATTTACAGAGACATCCAAATTACACCACACATCCATAGGACACCTACACGTTGAAGAAGTTACCCAACTCCTCACGGCGCACATCCTCGACGCCGCCGAAAAGTCCATTCCCCACGTCTCTGGTGCCCCGCGCAACCAGCGGAGGCCGTGGTGGAATGAGGACTGTAGGCGGGCGCGAGAGGCCCAGAACAAGGCGTGGGGTATCCTTCGTCGGTACCCCACGTCGGGAAACCTCATCTTGTTCAGACGGGCCAAGGCATTAGGAAAACGTGTGCGCCGTGAGGCAAAACGAGAGAGTTGGCGTACATTCATAACATCAATAAACTCCTACACAGACACACGGAAAGTATGGACACGTATACGCAAACTCAAAGACACAG